>CM045747.1:24048081-24265581 GCA_024760905.1 Plotosus lineatus | reverse complement strand
ACATGTGAAACGCGTGATTCGTTCCAAAGCTCCTAATACTACTCCCTAAACCCTTTAAAAATCATAAAAGTATACCTTCAGGCCTCCTTCTGCTTCAATATCGTACTGATGGTACACGGGTTACGGCCATATTCCTTCGGGTTATCACTCAACTGCCCGCTTCTTCTTTTCACTTGCACTGGGAATCACACGCACGTGTGTGTGTGTGTGTGTGTGTGTGTGTGTGTGTGTGTGTGTGTGTGCGTACGTGTGTTGACCATGTCTTTTTAGCAGAGTTATAATCTTACAAATGTTTATGCAAGGTTAAAAGCCTGAGCCGAAAAATAAAGTTGCAATGAGCACACTCGAAAAACTCACGAAATAACAGTAACTCTGTCCTTTACACGAAAAGCATTATGGGTATTATGGAGAAGCAGCTCCATAATAGCCAATGGGAGGGAGCTGCGTCATCCCTTCTAGCCAATGGGAGGTCAGTGGGGCGGGATGTTGGGAGATAGCCAATGGGAGAGCAACTTGTGCATTGTTTGAATTTTTGAGATGGTGCTTTCATAATGTGAACTTGTTTTGTATCCAGAGACAAAAATTTTAGGAAAATCGTTTCGTAACCTGGATTTTTCCTTTGTTGGGACTTTTGTAAGGTGAGGTACCACTGTATTTTTTTCTGTGGCAGAAAACACACATGGTTATCAGATTAATGTTTCAAAAAAGGATGAGAGCCAGTTTGAGGAATTCATCATGCTATGATATCCTTCCTTCACTCAGGTCTGCACTGTCACAGGGTTCAGCTATTCCTCAGTTGGTCACAACAACATCTGTGCAAACATGTGGGAAATTCTGCTTGTTTCTAATGGCCTGTATGTGTTTGAGACTCGGGGGAGTCACTAGAGTGCTGACCTCTGTTAATTTCATTTGAGAAATGATCTATTCTCTGTCTTTGGTCAGAGGAATGAAGAGATAAAGTTACCTGAACCTCTTAGTCTCATAAATGTCTGTTGTCATCATCAATCTTCCAGAATCTCAGTTTATGTATGTATACTGAACCTTTGAGGATGTGCTTAATCCTTAAACAGACAACATGCAGTAGGACATACTACAGATTCTTTTACAGTGTTTATTTCCTTAATAAGGCAGGGATACTGATAAAATCCAAAATATCTATTTTTTTAAATAATAATGAGAATCTTTTGACATGAAGCTTAATTAAAAAAATAATGATCATAAAAATAATTTTATACAATTTATTTTTCATTTATGAATGTTAAGTTCTTCCTTTAAAAAAGTGTTTGCATTTAATTCTCGTTATATGGGTTGATGTGGACACACTGACTGCGAATTTTTTCATTTCTGTTCAGAATCTATTTATTTTTTCACCTGTAGTTGCAGATATGGTCCCAGAACTAGAGAGAGAGAGAGAGAGAGAGAGACACCCTGAAACATCTGAATCAGGCTAAAAAGTGTTGGGTTTGTACTGGGTTTTGGTTCAGTGTAAATTTTTTTGCAATTGTCATTGTCATAGTTATCCCACAAAAATTTCAACAGGACTTTTGTTCTGTAGGATTGTGCCTTCTTACACAATGAAAAGAATAACAAGCGCCATTTCAGTAATGTAATTTATTATTTCAAAGCCACTTATTCCTAATTAGGGCTGTGTGGAGGCTGATGCCTATCTCAGACAACTTTAGGCAAGGGTGGGGTATACTCTTGACCACTTGCTAGGCTATCACAAGGCAACATACACACACACACACACACACACACACACAAACACACACACACACACACACACACACACACACACACACACACACACACACGCACGCACACACCTAAGGGTAATCTGAAACATTATCCCAATGTGAATGTTTTTGGAATACGGGAGGAAAATGCAGTACCCAGAGGAAATCCATGCAAGCACTGAGAGAACAAACAAGCTCCACACAGAAACACCCTGAACTTCTTACTGTGAGGTGGACATGCTAACCAGTACGCCAGCGTGCCGCCCACAATGTTAAAATTATAGCATAAATTGAAACAGGAATATTTAGCAAATTTCATAAAACTGTAAAAATCTAGAGTGAAAGAAATGCATTGTGGTCTCCATTCAAAATACTTGTGCAAATACCAGTATGTCAGGCTCATAAATACCATTATGCAAATTCCTCCTATAGTGGTAGCTACTATAGTACAACGAGTTAATACAGCAGGAGTTTATGCACCGAGGACTCTGCTGTAGCTGGGGAAGTTCAGTCCATCACCTGGGTGCGAGTACTGAGAGTAGTCATTCTGTCACCTTGTGATGAATATGGGGTTTAAGGAATTTTTATGGCTTTATAACCGTAATCAGCAGGTAATCTTATTGGATTTTGTTCCAATTAGAATTGAATGGTTGATATTAATACAAGTATATTAGTGTATATTGGTGGCAGATACATTCTCAGTCAATGCGAGTGGCACTGGGTTATTCTTGTAGTGTTGATAGCTTCAGTAGGCCTGTGGAGGGACTGCAATATCGTATTGAAGTGGGAGAATTTGGGGTGATTAAGAACAAGTGGTGTAGCTACATTCTGGATCCTTTGTCCTAATACAGTGGTACCTCGGTTCTCAAATGCTTTGGAGGTTGAATAAATCGGAATTCGAACAAAAAATCTGGGATTTTTTTTTTTTTGTCTTGGAAGTCGAACAAAATTCGGAAGTCGAAATCGAAAAATGTGTGAGGAAAAAAACGACACCGAGAGTGTGGAAAAGTGCACGACTTCCGGAAATCGGTCTCTTTTGCTCTACTCGACCGCTTTGTGCACGTGGATGTGCTTGCTCCTGTTCTACAAAGTACAGTAGACCGTGTTTTTTTTTTTTGTTTGTTTGTTTACTCGATTAGATTAGCTAATAAACATGTCTCTAAAGAAAGCTACTGAGAAAAGGTCAGTTGTGCAGAAAACTGTTGCGTTAAAGAAAGAGCTGATAGCTAAGCATTAATCAGGCGTGCGTGTTACTGATCTCGCTAAGGAATGTGGCACGGCTAAATCAACGGCGTGCGCGATCATGAAGAACAAAGAGAGTGTTAAAGCCAGTGATGTGGTGAAAGGCTCGATGGTTATCAGAAAACAAAGACCGCAAGTGCTGGAGGAGGTGGGAAAATTCCTGCTTGCTCCTATACATAAACGAGCAGCAGTGAGCAAGAGATAGCGTTAGCGAGGATGTGATCTGCTGCAAAGCTCGTGAAATCTACGATGATTTGGTGAAAAATGACCCGAGCTCGAATCCTGAAGGGTTCCACTTTAAAGCAAGTCAAGGCTGGTTCGAAAATAAACAAAAAACAAACAAAAAAGACACAAAATAAATTAATCTATTCAGAATTTTGTGTGTTTTTCCTGTTGTTTCACATTTAATATACTATTTGATATAAACGACATTATGAAATAACATTATGTTTAAAAAAGGTAGTTTTCTAGCGTCTTGGAACGAATTAAAACCGTTTACATTATTTGTAATGGGAAAAGCGGATTTGGAATTCGAACAGATCGGAATTCGAACAGCCTTCTGGAACGGATTAAGTTCGACAACCAAGCTACCATTGTACCTGTAAGTCCAATCTCAAAATGACAAGGGCCTGAATTGAGGTTTTGCACGTGACATCACAGGGTCACATGACTTATGTTTACATGTCATATTGGACGGCATGATCCGGACGGCGCTCGCTCATTCAACATTGCTAAACATTTTAAAATAAGTAATAGTGGTTCAACATTACCCAACTGGATGTTGTTTGTCAGTTACTAACTTCCCCGGAGTGATAGAAAATAACCAGTGAGTACTGTATGGTTATATCGTGTTGCGCTGTTGGCTGTGCAAATAGACAGAGGAGTAAAGCCTGCACTGTCATTTTATCGTTTTCCATCTGACCCGGAGAGAAAAGCCAAGTGGATCGCAGCGGTAAATAGGAAAGACTGGAATCCTACAGAATACAGTAGAATATGCAGCGAACACTTTGTATCAGGTAAATATACATTTTATATATATATAAATAAATATATATATATATATATATATATATATATATATATATATATATATATATATATATATATGTGTGTGTGTGTGTGTATATATATATATATATATATATATATATATATATATATATATAAAAATATGTGAATTTATCCATTATAAGCAGTGATAATTTTAATGTATTATTGCATAAGCGCTTGTTTGTGTAGCTCTATTTGTGGATAGAACACAAACCTTAGCCGTTATGAGGTGGTCGTCTCGCTTCCCGGTTCCTGGCTCCCATTGTTGCATACAGCTTACAAATCCAGCAACAAAATACTTATAACCTTCAATTGATTTGTAAGCTTTTAACTCTTTGCCAGTAAATGGAGACGGGCCGTGGACAAGATATGTACCAAGATCCAAGTACCGGTAGGCAAAAGCAGTAAGGGAAGAATGGTCACAATCTAACACACTCCTAAACATTGACTGCGGCATTAGATATGGATCCGCAATCCCCAGCTGCTTTATTTTACTCCGATACCTCGCCCTCTGGTCACCTATCAGATGATTGACAACGTCTGACAATATTATAGTGTCATTCCTTTCGCCTTCGACACTCTCGCATATTTTGCTGTTGCTGTCATTATCGCTTGTTGTGTGTGTGTGTGTGTGTGTGTGTGTGTGTGTGTGTGTGTGTGTGTGTGTGTGTGTGTTCTGGATCACGCTTGCCGTCGAAGATGGTGCATGAAGGTATTGGGGTCACGAGACTGCAAAACCTCAAAAGGGGCCTTGTGGTAAAAATAGTTGGCCCTTTATGATATTACAAAAATAAACAAATAAACAAACAAACATTACATGTTGTTTTTTTTATTTATTGTCCATTGTCTCCCCCTGTCTGTCAGGCTTACATGACTGAATAAAGTTATCAGCGTAAGAAGAGAAAGCGTGCAGTCAGTTCATAGCTATAGGAAGATTGTGTGTATTGTTAGATTGCCTGATCTGAGATCTGTGTGTGGTGGATTTCACTTTTAGGAACAAACAAGTGAGGTTCCCTTAGTGCATTTGGCAGGGTGTCTTACATCTGGCAAAAACGTCTGTATCTCTTAAAAGCTCCAGATTTCTGATTATATTAAGTTCTGATTAGCTACTAAACTTTCTCCAAGTTATGACTCACTTGCTTTTTGAGCATTCAGCCAGTACTTTTTTCACAAGGGGACATTAGCATGAACTAATGAGCCACTCCAAAGCAGGGCTCATCTCCCGATTACTTCATAGAAATATAACTTTTGCCTCCCATCAGTTTTGAGGACATGACGCAGAGATAAACCCTATCTTCACTTTCAAATGGCTCATACGAGATAATCAGGAACATTAATTCTTGTTATGAGAGCTGTGAAGGCTATGAGTCAGTGGTAGACCATGCATTTGGTACCTGGGCCCTTATTGGGGACTTAACAGATGTATTCCACCTCCTAATACCACCACTTTATCACGTTGCAATTATACAAAGCATCAGTAATATACAAAAACACAACACAGCCGGCCCTCTACTTACGAAATTAATCCGTTCCAGAGCCTTTTTCGTAGCCTGGAGTTTTCGTAAGTAGAGGTGTATTTTACATGTAAAACGCGTGATTCATTCCAAGGCTCCCAAGACTCCCTTATAAACCCTTTAAAAATGATAAAAGTACACCAATTTTGTATGGAATATGTGTTAAAAGTAAAAGAAAATTATTTATTAAACATTTTATTAACATATTAAACCATTTTATCAACATATTTATTAATTAAACCATTATTAAACATTTTTTATTAACGCACATACACACACACACACACACACAACACTGTCTCTCTCTATCTCTCTCTGTCTCACTCTGTCTCTCTCTATCTCTCTCTGTCTCACTCTGTCTCTGTCTCTCTCTCGCTCTCTCACACATACGCACACACAAAACTCACTCTCTCTCTCGCTCTCTCGCTCACTCTCTCTCTATTTGAGTGGTGCGCTCTGCCGAATGCGGACTCCGCCCAGCAGCCGACGGAGCTTTTGAGACAGGGTGTTATATTTAAAGTGGAATTACCTGTTTGAAAGATCTGAGGTTCAGATTCAATATTAACTTGCTTCCTTGCGAGATCGGAGGTCTTTTGTCCCATGGAGCATTATGTGCACGGAACATTTGTGGCGCCGCCCACTTCCGGGCATAAAAATGCTTCGTGGCCGAATGTGGAGCTTTTGAGATGGGGCGTGGCTCATCTGGACCTCCTCAAATAAGCTGCAATGAGTTCTCTCAAAAAAACTCACGAAATTCATGAACCAACAGTACATCTCTCTTTTACGTGTGTGACAAACAAGCTTATGGGTACAGTACTATGGAGATTCAGATCCCTCCTGGCCAATGGGAGGCCAATAGGAGGTTAGCAGGGTGGGATGTAGGGAGACAGCCAATGAGAGAGCAACTCGTGCATTGTTTTAATTTTTTAATTGCATGTTTGGCGCTTTTCGTAAGAATAAGTTGTTTTGTATACAGAGGGCAAAAATTCAGGAAAATGTTTTTCATAACCTGGAATTTTGTATTCAGAGGTTTTCGTAAGTAGAGGGCTGACTGTATAACAAGGCGTGGCATTACAGAGAGTGGCATTTCACGTACTGTTCTGAGTTTGAATATCATTATCACTAAAGCATGAAACCCAGTTAACCCTTTATCTCCGAATACATTGTCAATACACCTGAGTTACATTTCTGCTAGTAACTCTGAGCATAATGTAACTTCCGCCAGCGATAACTGATGCCTCGAAATGGATTTTTTAAGAATGTCCAACACCAAGTCAGTTTCTCCTCCGTCAGCTATTGTGGGGGAAAACAAATTCTAACTTAAAGGTATCCTGTGCAGATCCTTATGAACTATCCCGAACTTGGCTTGTTGAACAGTATTGCTCTGACCAGCCAATTAGACAACCGAAAATGCTGACGTTGTCATCAGTCAACTGTCAGTGTAAGATGAATCTGAAATCTGATTGGTTAAAGAAACAGGGCCCTCCTCCCCCATTAGATTGTCTACAGTAATAAAATAATTTGTTTGATTATCATTTGATTGTTGACCACAGAGGTGGCACAGTGGCGTAGTGGTTAGCATGTCTGCCTCATAGCAAGAAGGTCCTGGGTTCGATTCCCAGCTTGGGTGTTTTTGTGTGGAGTTTTCATGTTCTCCCCTTGCTTGCGTGAGTTCCTCCGGGTATGCCAGTTTCCTCCCACAGTCTAAAAACATGCAAAGTAGCTTAATTGGCTGTTCTAAATTTCCCATAGGTGTGAGTGTGAGTATGAATGGTTGTGTGAGTGTTGGCACTCATATAACCTAGCAAGCTGTTCAGGGTATACACCGCCCTCACCCGGTGTCGGCTGAGATGGGCACCAGCCTCTCTGCAACCCTTATTAAGATTAAACGGTTTAGAGAATGAATGAATGCTGACCACAGTTATTGTATAAAACGTCAGACCTGGGCTCCCGAGTGGTGCATTGACAAAGTGCCTAACTATTAAGAGATTGCAAGTTCGAAGTTCAAATTTAATGCCACAGCCGCCCGTGGCCGGGAGTGAGCTCAGTCATACAAAGGGGCAGATAGGGCTTTCCTTCCAAGTGTGTGAGACCATCCCCAAATGCGCAGCTGTTTAATAGATTTTAATAGCTTTCACCCCTCCCGGGTCGGTGGTGGTCATGTGATAGGAAAGATAATATCTGATGGTATGTGACGAAATTAGGGAGAAAATGGGTGTTCTGATTTTCTTTTTTTTTTTTTTTCCCCCCAATTTTTTTCCCCTAAAATGACATTCTGCACATTAAGCATCCCCGCCCTTTTCCACAAACACGTCTAACTAACTAAAGATGGGCAAAAGCAATGTGCCCCCTCTGTGACAGGTGATGCTTGCAACCTACATCTTTAAGAACTGCTGCACATGCATATTGAAGGGCATCCTAACACACTTAGAAGGAAGGTACTGTCCACCCCATTGAATGCATGACCTCACAGATGCCCACGATTGGCTGGTGATTATATTAAGTGAGAGGAAGGTGAGTGTATGCCACCCCTCTCTCCAGTAAGAGCTTAGCCAATTAGCTCCCATGGAACCCGGCTACAGATGGGCTGCAGAATCAACCTTCGATTCTCAGAATGATGGCAGTGCACCTTTTGATTTTTTTTTTTCTTGACCGTCAATGTTTCAGTGTTATTAGAAAATAGATGTGAAATACAGGTATACCTCACCAAACGTCGTTAATTGGTTCCAAGAGAGACGATTTAAATCGAAAAACGACTTAAATCGAATTAGTTCGTCTCTATGTTAGCCTAGGCTAGGCTACGCCAAATTTACTTGTCTAGACTAAACAGAAAATAACCATTCTTCGTTATGTACTTTATTTATGAATGCAATTTTCGATATGGTTAATAATGTTGCGCCTGGAACATATGCGTCGGACCCAAAGATGCAGGAGACCATGTAAGAAGATTCAACAATTTTATTTTGCAGTTTGGAAAATCTAAATCACTGGAAATAATGAATCGATGGAAACTGGTCGAGCACGAAGCAGGATACCAGGAGTCAGAGAGATAGCAGGGAAACGGAATCACTGGGAAGGACAATCTTCTGACGTCGGAGGGAAGCACGCCGCTCCTATTTATAGCTCGCTGATTGCTGATTGCTGAATGGAAACAGGTGCGCTCTCTGGACCTCGTCTGCATGTAGCAGCCACGCCCCTCGCCAGCGCTTGCAATGAATGAAGAGAGAGTTATCGCCTCCAGCCAGCACAGCCCATAACTAATACGATCTATTTTATTAAACTTTATTTATTAAACTTTATTTTTATTGTATTTTTTTATTTTTCTATACTTTTTTGAAAACCGACGTATAATCGAGAACGACTTAACTCGAAACGACTTAAGCCGAGGTATACCTGTATATATTTTTGCGATTTTGTTTATCCATCGTATTGTAACAGAGAAAAGAGTAGCAGGGGGCAGTGGTGGTCTAGTGGTATAAGGCGCCGGATTGCTGATCCAAATGTTGGGGGTTTGAGTCCCACTCTCCACAAAGCTGTCACTGTCCCCCCAGTGCGGCTAACTGGGTTATCAAAGGCCGGCCATGTCTCTCACTGTCTATGGTGTGAGGCATGTAAAAGAACCATTGCTGACTTTCGACAAGAGTAGGCTGCAAAGCCGTCAGCGTGTTTCCGCCCTGCGATGGCCTGGCGAGCTGTCCAGAGTGTACTCTGCCCTCGCCCGGAGTTGGCTGGGATGGGCACCAGCCTCCCCGCGACCCTAATTAGGATGAAGCGGTTACAGAAAATGAACTGATGAACTGAAAAGAGTAGCACAATCAAAGCAAACTTGCAGTAGATGACACTGTATGTGTGCAAAGTGTTCTAGATGAACTGAATGTAGTGACTGAAGAACTGAGTGAGACATGGCAGCTGTCTGGCCTGTCTGCACGGCTGTCTACAGTTCATAATAACTCCTAATATCCAGCATTGTGCTGTAAACATGATGAGGAATTATTTTAGCGTCTGTACATCAGACTGTTAGTTATTTATGGGTAAAAGATTTTCAGGAGTTAACACATAGGTATATAGTATGCTATAGTCTAGGATTATAGAACTTCAAGGAGCTGCATCTGGCCCTTATCCGTTGGAAATGATCACGTAATTTCTCAGGCATGCCTTTTTTCTTCTCCTCTCATCCAACATTTCCTCATTCCCCACCTCCACACATATCTTTTTTCTTTCTCTACCCAAAGCCAATGCTCCTTTCTTATTAGGCACTCTTGCTACCAATGTCAATCTTTCCATATCCTTATCCTCTATGCACTAAAATGACTTCTATTTCTCCTCATGGTGATCAATGTGCTCAGTGTGGGAGCAGCACTGGGGTCAGCGTATGATATGCAAATGAACTTGGTGCATTAGTATTCGTTCCTGGCCTCCTGTGTGTTGCATTCTCAATTTTTCTCTCCCACACAGATTCTAGCAGCAACGTCCATCCATTTCAAACGAAGACATAATCGAACATTCTGGTTGACATTACACCCTTTTTCTACTTGTCTATTTCACACAATTATTGCACATTCAGTCCATTAACAGTGACTAAATATACACATTACAATCTAAAATGTCTCCACACACACACGCACACACGCACACACACACACACACACACACACACACACACACAAACATGTAATTAGCAGTGTGGCGACAAATGTTTTTGTCAATATTTCATATTTACTGTTGAGTCCAAGCAGTAAAAACAGAATTAAAAATCCTATTTTGTATTGCAATTGATCTCATACCACAGTGTTATTAAAGGCCTACGACAATCAATTTTCATAACATTTTTTTCTGTCTGATTATAATCCTTTTATTCACAACTTTTTATCTAACAAAATAATAACGTTTTATACAACATCAAAATCCCATAGTGCAGCTCACTGGGTTATCAGAGGCCGGCCATATCTCTCACTGTCTGTGGTGTGAAGCATGTAAAAGGACCTTTACTGATTTGACAAGAGTCGCTGTATAGTTATCAGCGTGTTTTTGCCCTGCGATGGCCTACCGAGCTGTCCACAGTGTACTCTGACCTCACCGAGAATCAGCTGAGATGGGCGCCAGCCTCCCCATGACCATAATTAGGATTAAGTGGTTCAGAAAATGAATGAATGACAATATCAAAATTGCAAAACTGAGTAAATATATCTTAAATTGGGCTGGGGAGACAATAGGTCTCAGAAATCCGTGATATTGTGTGTGTGCGTGTGTGTGTGTGTGTGTGTGTGTGTGTGTGTGTGTGTGTGTGTGTGTGTGCGTGTGCGTGCATGTGTCAAATACATATAATTTACCTGTATTTATATTTGATGAGGCTCATACATGATTGACAACCCTTGAATGTCTTTGTTGAGGAGGTGCAGTTAACTTTTACTTGACATTGCAAGGCATTGCAATAAATGACTAAAAACACTCATTGTATTTGTTTAAACACATTTTCCTCAAATTATTAAATATTTCCATAATCCAAATCTTGGTTCGAAACTTTTTAAAGTTTTATCAACTTAAAGCTACACGGGGTGGCTCAGGGGTTCGTACTGTTCTGAATGTCTGGGGTTCAAATCTTAGCCAAAAGCCTTGCAGTGTAGACTTTGCATGTTCTCCCAGTTAGTTTCTTGATGTCATTACTTTTTAATTGTTTAAAAAAAAAAAAAAAAAAAAAAAAAATCGCTGGGGTATAGGAGGGGATCAGGATGTGCTGTGTTATCAATGTAAATAAAATCTGGGCATCACACCATTCATTTTCTGTAACCGATTAATCCGAATTAGGGTCGCGGGGAGGCTGGCGCCCATCCCAGCCAACTTCGGGCGAGGGTAGAGTACACCCTGGACAGCTCGCCAGGCCATCACAGGGCGGAAACACGCCAACAGCTTTGCAGCCTACTCTTGTCGAAAGTCAGCAATGGTTCTTTTACATGCCTCACACCATAGACAGTGAGAGACATGGCCGGCCTTTGATAACCCAGTTAGCTGCACTGGGGAGCATCACACCATTGGTTATTAATATTTTTCCCAACCATGTCTACCCAATCCTGTATTTAAGATTATGTCAGCTTGTGGTATTAGTGTCCGAAGTCTGGTGTTTGGTCCTGAACTTGATTTTACTTCAAATGTATTTTTGATGTCTGTGTGAGCAACCACCAGGTACTCTGGTTTCTTCCTATTTCCTACATGTTGGTGTGAATTCATGTGTGATAGACTGGCATTTAAGGTGTACTCCCACCTTCCACATAGTGTTCTCAGGATCAGCCCTGATTCTGACTCAAATAAAGGATTTGTAAGTCTGGTAAGTTCATCAGTTCATTTTCTGTACCCGCTTAATCCTAACTTGGGTCGCGGGGAGGGTGGCGCCCATCCCAGCCAACTTCGGGCGAGGGCAGAGTACACCCTGGACAGCTCGCCAGGCCATCGCAGGGCGAAAACACGCTGACGGCTTTGCAGCCTACTCTTGTCGAAAGTCAGCAATGGTTCTTTTACACGCCTCACACCATAGACAGTGAGAGACATGGCCGGCCTTTGATAACCCAGTTAGCTTCACTGGGGGGGGACAGTGACAACCTTGTGCAGAGTGGGACTCGAACCCCCAACCTTTGGATCAGTGATCCAGTGCCCTATATATACCACTAGACCACCACTGCCCCTAGTCTGGTAAGTGTCACCCAATTTTTGTTGAGGTTGGATGCATGGATAAAATGAAATTTATGTCTGTGTCTCCTTCATCCACATACCTTCTGCCTCTAAAAAAATATCTTTTTTGCTGAACATCCATGCAGATAACTCATTTCCACACCTTTACTATTTATCAGATTGTGGAAAAGGAGTGATGTCTCAACCAACGTTCCCTCTAAGCTGCGCAACTGCGCAATGGCGAACCGCTCGAACACTCTCGGCGCACAAGAAAACCGATCCAGCGCAGTGAACGCGCTGCAGATTAATTACATACATGGTATAGAACTTTTAGTGAGTGACGGGTGTCCAGCCAATCACACGATACGATGCAATCACGCTATGCAGCCAATCACGGCACCGTCACGTGCTGCGCTCATACACGCTCCATAACAATAATAACAGTGCTGCTGAGTGAAGTGATGCTAATGCTAACCCCGTTATCATGACGAAACGAGCGGCCAGGGAATATGATACGTCGACTCCCCAAACCACAGTAAAAAAAAAGAACTGCGCAAAGTCTGTGAGTACAGCAGAAAGCTGGCGAAGCAAAAACTATACCTTTCAATTTGTGAATCAATGAGAGAGTGCAGAATGAGACTATGTGTGAGGTTAAAAATGCACCCTGACACACCCTGATAGTAGATGAGAGCCAGACTTGACAGGACACAAAATGCTCGTCATATATTTCAAATTCAGGGAGGAAAATGATGTCATCTATAAAACTGTGTTTAATAAGCCATGAAACTTTCAATGATCCCAGGTGTGATACTGGGGTGTGGCCACAGCGAGCACTTGTGATGTTGCTCACAGTGGGCCTCAGTGTGCTCAGGGAGGTTGTCTGTATGCCCAGACAGAGGAAAAATTACAGGGAACATTGGTCTCAACCCAGCCCTTCATGCTGTGCACATAATGGGAAATGCTGCTACTGTGCATTTTCCTCACGCAGGAAAGAGAATGTGTTCCCAATGTAGGTCTCCAGGTCTGCTGCAGGGGAGATGGTAAGAGAAATAAAATGTCCTGCAAGTAAAATAAAATCCAGTGCAGGATAGAAATAAGCAGGTCTTCTTTGTCTCCCCTGTCTGGTGAGTATAAGATCTCTGATATGCATACGCCCGGGATTGGATTTCAGTTTCTTCGACAAATTGATTAGTATGCGCACAGTGAAACTCTGGCATTATGACAGTGCTCTTTTTTTTTAATATTGTATGTCTTCATACATAAAGAAAATATAGAGAATTTTTAATCACGTTGTATCACTTGTTGGTAATATATTTTACACGAAAGGTAAAGTCTGTTGGGTTTTTACACCCGAGCCTCGTGGCTCATCAGGCCGGTGCTTATCCCCGGTTTCCATAGCGTGAAGCGACCAGGAGTTCAACTCCCCCTGGATGGGACGCTAGTCCATCGCAGGTTACCTTCCCAGTATATTTTTACTGGTACCCATTTATATTGCTGGGGGGCAGTGGTGGTCTCGTGGTATAAGGCGCTGGATCGCTGATCCAAAGGTTGGGGGTTCAAGTCCCACTCTCCACAAGGTTGTCACTTGTCCTTTTTTAAATCTCTTGAGGCACCCATCTATCATCTATCATCCTTTCGGCTTTTTCCCTTTTACTCGGGAGTCGCCACAGCGAATCATCTGATTCGCACGTTTGATTTGGCAGAGGTTTTTACGTCGGATGCCCTTCCTGTCACAACCCTTTTAGCAAGGGACAGAAACACGCTGACGGCTTTGCAGCTACTCTTTACGAAAGTCAGCAATGGTTTTTTTACATGCCTCTCACCATAGACAGTGAGAGACATGGCCCGCCTTTGATAACCCAGTTAGCCGCACTGGGGGGGACAGTGACAACCTTGTGGAGAGTGGGACTCGAACCCCCAACCTTTGGATCAGCGATCCAGCGCCCTATACCACTAGACCACCACTGCCCCATATCTCTTGAGGCACCCATGTGACGCTTTAAAGTCCGCGAGTTGCTGGTCCGAAGAACCCTCACTCCCACCCGCCTTCGTAAGTCCTTAAATATGGCGGTTGCTTTTTCCGAAATAATCGCCTCCATCACTGTATCTCTGCTTTTAATGTCGTCTCCTGCTTCAATATCATCCCGATTGTAGAGGGGTTTCGGTCATACTCCTTTGTGATTTCACTCAACCGAATCCCACTTACATATTTTTTTTATCATCTCCTATTTTACTTTTATTGATAACGGAGCCCGCATGTTCTTTTCAGTCTCACCGGGAATCACTTTCTTGGGGCTCATGATTAATAACGAAAAATAACGCGACAATAAGCACACTCAAAAAAACTCACGAAACTCACGAACCAACAGTACAACTCTCCTTCACGCGTGTGTCGAACAATGGGTCGGAGGCACACGAAAAGCATTTTGGGTATAGTACTGTATTATGGAGAGTCAGCTCCCTCCTAGCCAATGGGAGGCCAGCGGGGCGGGATGTTGGGAGACAACCAATGGGAAAGCAACTCGCGCATTGTTTGAATGTTTGAATGGCGTGTTTGAATTTTTAAGATGGCGCTTTCGTAACGTGAACTAGTTTCGTATCCAGAGACAAAAATTTTAGGAAAATGCGTTTTGTAACCTGAATTTTTCATTTGGTAAGACTTTTGTAAAGTGAGGTACCACTGTGCATTGAAAGTTAAAAGGAATCAGCTCCAATGTCTTAGTGAACTCATTTGCTTCGTCCTGTACGTGTCGGCAACCCCTGCACTGGGCTCGATAATGTTGGTAAACATTGCGATCTTTTTTTGTTTCTCTTTAAATTGTATGCCAGTCTGTTTCTTAACACATCATCTCAAACTTTTTCACTTTCTGTAAATCCATGTTGCATGCACAAGATTGCTTTTTTGTTCATGCAGGCCCTGCATTTCTTTTTCTTATTGTAACAGACAAGGAACCAGAACAAGTGAATCAGAAATACTAAGTCTGTGAACTCGGGTGGATACACCAGGAAACTTTTGTACTCAATCAAAATGAACTGATAATGAAAAATAAAGCACATACTGGTCATCAATAATAACAGTCTAAGCAACATGGATGCGTCAAATTTATAAAGTTTTGTCTCAAAAAATCTGAAAAGAAAAATGCAGCAACATTTAAAGGACTTGTTTCGGTGCAATAAAAATAATCATCATTCCCTCTTCTGATCTATCTATCTATCTGTCTATCTGTCTGTCTGTCTGTCTGTCTGTCTGTCTGTCTATCTGTCTCTCTATAAAGAAGCTTTGCATTTTAGGTCAACTATCCTGATTCTTAAAAAAAAAGTGGTACTATATGAAGTATGAGTTGATATAGTCTGTATTACATCGCACAGATGTAAATATCACATTATATTAGGATACAAACTAGTGAGTATATTGGCAGTAGGATGCTGAGGTTGGAACTACCAGGCAGAAGGCCTCGAGGAAGACCAAAGAAGAGATTTATGGATGTGGTGAAGGAAGACATGAAGGTCGTTGGAGTCAGAAAAGAAGATGCGGAGGACAGGGTGAGGTGGAGGCGGATGATTTGCTGTGGCGACCCCTGAAGGGAGCAGCCGAAAGTAAAAGAAGAAGAAGAAGAAGATTAGGATACAAACTAGTCAGCTTTCTGTATCTTTCTATACATGTTGCACAGTATTGTCCAATATATCACAACATGTTTCTGGTCTATGCGTCGTGAGGTAGATTACACTAGCAGCGCACCTGAAATCTTGCACATATCAAGCTGAATGACTGATATTTACTTTTCAGTAATTGTAAAACCTTTACCGTAGAATATGAAGATGCAACACTAATACATTGGAAAATAAGCTGTGGTTTTAGAAAAAAAACAAAAGTCAGCTTGACATCAGAGAAATAGTCATTTTCTTTCACTTTTTTGCTACTTCAGTGGCAGAATGAGAGGGTTTCATTCGTTTCCTGACTCATTTAATCCTAATTAGGGTCGCGGGGAGGCTGGCGTCTATCTCAGTCGACTCTGGACGAAGGCGGGGTACACCCTGGACAGCTCGCCAGGCCATCGCAGGGCAACACTCACAAAACCAGACTGAAAGGATTTGTAAGGGGTAAAATTTCAGAGGGACATAAAACACACTACATTCCTTGTTGAAGCATGAAAGTGGTTATGGCACTTCTTCAGACTCTTCGGGAGAGCAGGACACTTAGTCCGTCTCACTCATTTACCGAACCACTTAATCCTACTTCTAAGGCGCATGGAGGCTGTGCTTTGTCAGTTGACACTGGGTGAAGGCAGGGTATTGCCTGAAAAGCTTGCCAAGCCATCACAGGGCAACACATTCACACTCAAACCATTCACACTCAAATCCACACCTGTGAGCAACTCGAAACAGACAGTTGGCCTAATGTGACTGTCCTTCGACTGTGGGAGGAAACCGCAGTCCCCAGAAGGAAACCCACATAAGCACAGGTGAAAATGAAACTCCACACAGAAATGCCCAAGCTAGGGTATCCAACCCAGGCTTTCTTGCTCAGAGGCGGACGTTATACTTTCTTTCTGAGTTTTTTTTTTTGTTTGCTGAAGCTTCACTACTAAGCTGACTGTGGCGGTTCTTACTGTTTGTCTTTTCATTTTTTTTAAATTACATTGTGGATAATAATAAAACTCTGGGGGCAGTGGTGGTCTAGTGGTATAGGGCGCTGGATCGCTGATCCAAAAGTTGGGGGTTCGAGTCCCACTCGCCACAAGGTTATCACTGTGCCCCCCCCCCCCCCCCCCAGTGCGGCTAACTGGGTTATCAAAGGCGGGCCATGTCTGTCACTGTCTATGGTGTGAGGCATGTAAAAGAACCATTGCTGACATTCGTAAAGAGTAGCTGCAAAGTCGCCAGCGTGTTTCTGTCCCTTGCTAAAAGGGTTGTGACAGGAAGGGCATCCGACGTAAAAACCTCTGCCGAAAATCAAAAAACGTGCGAATCAGATGATTCACTGTGGCGACTCCCGAGTAAAAGGGAAAAAGCCGAAAGGAAGACAGACAGACAGACAGACATTGTGGATAATATCCTTTTAAAAGAATTTTCATGACAGTGCTGAGTCCGTGATTACCTAGTACTGGTTACAGATTACTTACAGAAAGTTGAGATTTACTGGATTGGTAAAAAAAAAAGTATTCAGGTTCATTTATTTACATTCAGCTGTTCAGTTCAATCAAAAAACTAAAACCCCTTTTTTACAACAAGCAAAGATTCAAAATAGAGCCGCATTTTTTGGAGCTTGAATCATAATTGAAATCAGCTCTTCTCCACCCAGCATGACTATACCGTCTGTTTAGTGTGTTTGCTGGTGCCAAAAGGATTATTAAATCCAATTCTGTTTTTTTTTTTTTCTTTTTATGGTAATCAGTGGTGTAAGAGTTTTCTCCCTTTTTTCTATTTTTGGTCTCGTTAACTGGAATGTCAATGGTCTCAGTTTTGCTTATTTTTAGCTTTCAACATGTGCAGTGGATGTCGTGCTTCATTTGCTGGCTCCGTTTTAAGATAAACATCTGCAGAACTTGCTCTTGGTATCCACAAGCTTAATTGAACTCTAGTGATATGGACATTAAAATTGCATAATGCACTCACACCATGCCTCCATCTGTTATTTTATGAGAAGAACAATGAAGACATTAACATCGTAACATTTTAGAGTAATTTCTTAAATCAGTCGTTCGTCATATTTTTCTTGTCTACTTGACTCGAGATTTATTCGAGTCATTAATAAATATGTGAGCTGAAAATATATCATTCATTGAGTTATAAATATAGGCAGATGCTCTATTTAATTGGCACACGCATTTTTATAACTGCTGTATGTATGGTGGTCAGGGTCATGTCTCTGAATCCTATCAGTAATACAATAGGCAGAAGGCAGATGGAGTACCATCTCACTGGAGAAGAAATCAGTTCATCAGGATAACACTTTCTGTCCACAGTGAAATAGTAATCTTCTGACAGGGTCAGTTTATAATATCCTAGTACAGTAATACCCCACTTTACGAAAGTCTCACCAAACGAAAAATTCAGGTTACGAAACGCATTTTCCTAAAATGTTTTGTCTCTGGATACGTAACGAGTTCCCGTTACGAAAGCGCCGTCTCAAAAATTCAAACACACCATTCAAACATTCAAACAATGCACGAGCTGCTCTCCCATCAATGACGTTCTAAACATCCCGGTTTAAGGGTATCATATATATATATATATATATATATATATATATATATATATATATATATATATATATATATATATATATAAAATTATGATTATTAGCTGCATCTGATTTTAGCTGCATCCTGCATTTTGGATTTTTGTTCACGTTTTATTATGAGCTTTGTTGCACTGTAATGTATTTTAAATGCCATTAATATTGACGAAAGACATGTTTTTGCAGGTTGACTACCTTGAAAAGGTGTTTGCCAATAATTCTGCAGTTTAATCTCTTTTTCTCAGAATTTAGAAAGTGTTCAAGTGTACAGTCAAACAAGTACTGTTATTCTTGGGGGCATCGTGTTTCAATTAGCTAATCGAAGTTGATAGAATGATTCAGGAATGCCAAACAAAAGAGTTCCTGTTCTGGACACAACAAAAGTAACTCATAGTAACATTATATTGTTTGACTCTTCTCTGCCCCTTCTCAGCCTGAAAGCCATTCTTTCTAATCCACCGGCCAGTGGGACGTTGGACCTCTCTGGTGTTCCTCTCGGGGTGAAGGATATGGAGCGGCTGTGCTTGCACCTACAGCGGCACGCATCACGTATTTCCAGCCTTGAACTTGGATTCACAGAGCTTACAGATGATGCCTTTCTTCTGCTCCTGCCTACTCTGGCCTCACTGCCTCATCTTCAGACACTAGCACTCAATGGAAACAGGCTGACACGAGCCGTCCTCAAGGAGCTGACAGACATGCTGAAGGAACCTGAGCGCTTCCCAAGCATCACCTGGATAGATCTTGGAAACAACGTGGACATCTTTGCATTGCCGCAGTCATTTCTAGTAAGCCTGCGTAAACGTTGCCCCAAACAGGGCAACCTGCCTACTATCCTGGAGTTTGGAGAGAGCCAAGCAAGTGAGCCAGATGCCCGAATAGATGAGGATGATACTGATAATACAGACGATACAAACAAAACATTGAGCCTGGGTGAGCTCAGGTCTGAGGTGGACTGTGAGATGGATGGAGATTTTGAAATTGAAGAGATGATGGAGGAGCTGCTCGACTTTGATAGGGAAGTCAGAGGTCCAGATGATGAGGACAGTGTGTGGACCATGGACGAGCTTAGGTCTGCTAGACGGCCGTATGAAAGACATAATAGTGTGAAAAAAGCAACCAAAGCGGAAGGTGAGGATGACACGCACAGCCGCAGCTCACAGCTCTCGTGTTCTAGTCAATCGCAGGATTCCTCGGCAGCCGTTGGTGACGACAGGAAGGACACTTGTGTGGATCAGGTTCCTTGTTCTTCAGGAAACCTGGCCTGAGCAGACTGGATAAATCTAGAAATCGTAGCCTTTAAAACCTTTCCTGACCAAAAGGGACAAGGAAACGCCCTCCATCAGAGAGATGAATATCAAACCTATGGATGGCCCACTTAGAAGTAAGAGTATTTTGTGCATATCATGCATAAAAGTAAAATATATACCACTTATGAGGTATAACAGTTATATAGAGTAAGGTAAGACACTCTTTGCAGTTTATATGCTTCTCTTTCAGGTATAATACCCCTTGGTATGGTCCTAAGAACAGACTTTAACCTATGTGCCTGTCTATCTCCGTTAAAGTGGAGTGTGTGCAGTCTGATGAAGATTGGGTGCGCATGCTTTTTCCGTGTACACGACAGTTGAGCTATTGAGCCATTCTCACCAGCCTGACATCGTTCGTCTAGGTTGGACACATCAGTCTCTGTCTATGCATCTGTTTCTACAGCCCAAGCAAGAACACGTGTTCGGAAGCCTCGGCGGTGCATGCCCCAAAGTGTCAGAACAGCCTGTACTCCTGACGACAAGCAAAAGGATATTATGCCAAATATTTCAAGGACCTCATATCGATTCCAGAAAAGCATTGTGTATTGTGTTTAATGGCAGACTGGCATCAAAGACTGGCAAAATAACATTAAATGTAAGAAAAATGGCGCAGTCATTACAATATATCAAAATGTATTAATGCTTTGCTCTCCCTTTTATAAAGATATTCTAACCTGCTATATAAGTGCAGTTTATTTGGTATATTTTTACTATAATCACCTGGCCATTGTATTACAGAGTATTAGTTTGAATATCAGTTTAACAATTTTGACGTATTTATAGCCTCGATTTATTTACAGAATATTTCTATACCAGCCCCGGGTCCACTCTTTAATATGTACAGTACTGTGTCTTGACTCCAGTTTTTGATATGGTTTCATATTATCCCTCACCATGATGCTTTAAAAATCTGTCAATGGGCCATTTTCAGCTCTGCGTCTTATCATTCTGCTCTTTTTGTTTCTGTAATAAATATCCCATTTTTTAAGGACCATATTCATGTTGTAGACTGAATGAAGTACCGAATTCTGATTATCATGGTGAGGTTGTTTAAAATTAACCATGTTGCCAAATACTGCATAATAATGCCTCTTTGGGATTTGTTCATTTGGAAGCCTTAAGCCAGGATACATATTAGAAATGGTAACCGAAAATATTTAAAAATATTCACTCGTTCATTTATTTGCCTACGAGGCTCAAGGGGAGGCAGAGATTTGGCAGACTTTGTCAGGGTACACCCTAAACAGCTTGCACGTGTCTAAGCACATGTCTTTGGACTGCGGTAGGAAACCAGAATACCCAGAGAAAACCTACACAAGCACAAGGAGAACATGCAAACTGAACACAGAAACTCCTGGACTTTAAGAATCACATCCTGGGCCTTCTTGCTGTGAGACAGATGTGATAACCATTATGCCTCTGCGCCGCCTGATAAAAACATTCCAGAACAATTACATTCATTCATTCATTCATTTTCTGTACCCGCTTAATCCTAACTTGGGTCGCGGGGAGGCTGGCGCCCATGCCCATCCCAGCCAACTTCGGGCGAGGGCAGAGTACACCCTGGACAGCTCACCAGGCCATCGCAGGGCGGAAACACGCTGACGGATTTGCAGCCTACTCTTGTCGGAAGTCAGCGATGGTTCTTTTACATGCCTCACGCCATAGACAGTGAGAGACATGGCCAGCCTTTGATAACCCAGTTAGCTGCACTGGGGGGGGCGGGACAGTGACAACCTTGTGGATAGTGGGACTCGAACCCCCAATCTTTGGATCAGCGATCCAGTGCCCTATACCATTAGACCACCACTGCCCACAGAACAATTACATTCACTTGTTATTCTTTATTAAACATGTTTTATTCTGTAGGGTTCGATATTTATTTTGCAGTCAAATTCTGAATGGACTTTTTCCTTTTCAAGACTCTTGGTCATTTTCCACTTTGGCTCACAGTTTCCTAAAATCCAAAAAAAAATGTGATTGGACTGCTCGCAGAATAGCGGTTCTATTAAAAGTTAGCCCTTGTTTTTGTTTCAGTTCTGCCATAAGAGACGTGCAGCAGCACTTTCACCTTTCGTCTCTGCAGCTCTCTCGTCTCCTCACTTCTACACTCTTCTCAAACAGATAACATTCTTAAGATTAAAATTCTCTCATTCTCTCAATACTCTCATCTCTGTAATTGTGTGATGGCTTGGAGATTGATTATAAGCCAAATCATGTCTGTGCTGGAATTCAGACCATTTGTCATCAACATCTGCTGTGTCCACAAACAATATGTTACATTTCTCATATACAGTCTGTACATAGGAATGTAGGGGCAGTGGTGGTCTAGTGGTTTAGGGCACTGGGATCGCTGATCCAAAGGTTGGGGGTTCAAGTCCCACTCTCCACAAGGTTGTCACTGTCCCCCCCCAGTGCAGCTAACTGGGTTATCAAAGGCGGGCCATGTCTCTCACTGTCTAGACGTGTCTAGACATGTAAAAGAACCATTGCTGACTTTCGTAAAGAGTAGCTGCAAAGTCGTCAGCGTGTTTCTGTCCCTTGCTAAAAAGGGTTGTGACAGGAAGGGCATCCGACGTAAAAACCTCTGCCAAATCAAACGTGCGAATCAGATGATTCGCTGTGGCGACTCCCGAGTAAAAGGGAAAAAGCCGAAAGGAAGACAGACAGACAGTCTGTACATAGGAATGTAGGGGCAGTGGTGGTCTAGTGGTTTAGGGCACTGGGATCGCTGATCCAAAGGTTGGGGGTTCAAGTCCCACTCTCCACAAGGTTGTCACTGTCCCCCCCCAGTGCAGCTAACTGGGTTATCAAAGGTGGGCCATGTCTCTCACTGTCTAGACGTGTCTAGACATGTAAAAGAACCATTGCTGACTTTCGTAAAGAGTAGCTGCAAAGTCGTCAGCGTGTTTCTGTCCCTTGCTAAAAAGGGTTGTGACAGGAAGGGCATCCGACGTAAAAACCTCTGCCAAATCAAACGTGCGAATCAGATGATTCGCTGTGGCGACTCCCGAGTAAAAGGGAAAAAGCCAAAAGGAAGACAGACAGACAGTCTGTACATAGGAATGTAGGGGCAGTGGTGGTCTAGTGGTTTAGGGCACTGGATCGCTGATCCAATGGTTGGGGGTTCGAGTCCCACTCTCCACAAGGTTGTCACTGTCCTCCCCAGTGCAGCTAATTGGGTTATCAAAGGCCGGCCATGTCTCTCACTGTCTATGGTGAGAAGCATGTAAAACAACCATTGCTGACTTTCGACATGAGTCGGCTGCAAAGCTGTCCGAGCTGTCCAGGGTGTACTCTGCCCTCAGCTGAAGTTGGCTGGGATGGGCGCCAGCCTCCCCGTGACCCTAATTAGGATTAAGCGGTTACAGAAAATGAACTGATGAACATAGGAATGTGTGAGTTTCCTCCGGGTACTTTGGTTTCCTCTCCGAGTTCAAAGACATGCACATTAGGCTAAATGTCTATTCTTAATTGATCGTAAGTGTGCATGTGTGAGTCAATGACTGACTGAATGAGTATTTCCATATTGTGATCATTGTACTTATGACATTCAACCTAGCTATGAAAATCCGTCAGTGTGAAAAGAAAGTGTTGCTCTTTTGGTTTTAGCAACTAACATTTAAATCTAAATACGATTTATCATGTTTGTGCAGGAAATTACATTTAACCCACCTGAAAAAAATTAAGCAACATAATGTGTCATAATGGCCATGCAGTGGTCTGGTGAGCTGTTCAAGATGTAACACCAGCTCTACCCCAGCCAGTCATCTGAGATAGGCTAAAGTCACCCCACCATAATTGGATGAAGTGATTCAGCAAATGAAAAAATTAAAGGAAGTGTCATAATAATGAAACTATATACAGCGGTACCTCGACTTGGGAAATTAATCTGTTCCAAGGGACACAAACATGTATATTTGACCTAATATATTAAAGATAAACATGTAAAAACAATAAATATTTATTATTAATAATAATAATACATGTACATTAGCATTAATAATAATTATTAATAAATAATAATCAAACAAGAGTACACAATAAGTCCATTGACTCTTCCGATCATCGACTGCAGCAAAGATGTCACGTGGGCATGTATGAGGTGGTGCGTAACAAAGGAGGAGAATTTTGTGCATGTGCATGCTACAAATGCCAGCAAGGAAAGGCGCCGGGTAATTTCCCACAAGGCCAGTGCTTCTTATATAGTGGGGTGCGCCACCCTTGGGGGCGGGCGGTGGGGGGGGGGGTTATGACCCTGGGGAAACATGCTTTTTTGCCATACTGAGCAAACGATACAAAGTGCAGTAAACACTATTTATAGTGGCGTGCAGGGCACTGGGAGGGGTGTGAAATGCTTTATTTTTCTTCCTGTAGGGGGCATTACAGAAAATAATTGAGAAGCACAAGGCGTTCTCGGAGCGCAGAGGAATACACGCGGAAGAATACAAGGCTAATTCTCCCGGCAAAGGCATTTTCCCAGCAGAGCTCATAAATCAAAATTTTGCTCGTTGGATGGGGAAGTTTTTGGTGGGATAGAAGCTCGTATCATGAAAAATCCGTTATAAAAGACATTCGTAAGTCAAGGTACCAGTGTATCATAATTATTACAGAATCCCCATAAATATGAGATACTATGTCAAAACTATTTATTTGATCTTTTTTTTTTTATAATAAAGAGAGCATTTTATGAAGAGCATTACTGAATGTCTTAGTGTAACAATCAATTTTATAAGATCTGACCTCATTGTGAGAATAGCGATTATAATGAAATATGTTTTAATAATTCTCAGACAGAAAGACACAATGTTGAGAGAATAATCTCTATATTTACTGTGGCTTTAACACCATACAGGGATTATGAATAAAAATTAATTTCTTTCAGGAAATAAAAATAAAATTTTGATTCATAATTATCCCTGCAATGACCTGTTGAGCTATCTCGGGTGTACCTCGTCCAGAGTTGGCTGAGATGGAAGCAGCCTCACTGCAACCCTAATTATGAATAAGGCTTTTAGAAAATGAATGCATTAATCAATCAATAAATCAATTAAGTTTGTTCATGAAATTTTATGGTAAAATGCAAACAGATTCTTATTTTCTTGAATCACACCAGTATAAACAATGTAGATTACACAATGATTAGCCTGAAGTTAAAGAAGGTAAATCTCACTCATATTCATTTGGTAAACTATTTAAACCGACAATTATGGTGGCGGGGAAGGCTGAAACCTATCACAGCCGACAGACACTAGGCAAAGGTGAGACTGGGCTTGACGAGCATTCACATTCGTGCCTAATTTGGAATAATCAAGTAAACTAATGTGCATGTCTTTGGATTGTGGGAGGAAACCCATGCAAGCATGGAAGCATGGTGGTCACATGGAAACTCAAAACAAATGTCTGGATCCAGGACCTTCTTGCTGTGGGGTAGACATCCGAACCACTTTGCCTATCACTGTGCCGTCCAAATAAATCTCAGGGAAAGGAAAAGTCAGTCCTCATGGTGTTAATGATCTGGACAGGATTCGGATGGTGCGCCTCTATCAGTCCTTTAACAGTGATTAAATTGGTAAATTTATTCTGGAGTGAAGAGGCTGGAGGGGTGTTTATTTAATGTGGCAATAAATATAAGTATAAATATAAGAGCAGGGCAGTGGTAGTCTAGTGGTATAAGGTGCCAGATCGCTGATCCACAGGTTGGGGGTTCGAGTCCCACTCTCCACAAGGTTGTCACTGTCCTCCCAGTGCAGCTAACTGGGTTATCAAAGGCCGGCCATGTCTCTCACTGTCTATGGTGTGAGGCATGTAAAAGAACCATTGCTGACTTTCGACAAGAGTAGGCTGCAAAGCCGTCAGCGTGTTTCCGCCCTGCGATTGCCTGGCGAGCTGTCCTGAGTGTACTCTGCCCTCGCCCTGAGTTGGCTGGGATGGGCACCAGCCTCCCCGCGACCCTAATTAGGATGAAGCGGTTACAGAAAATGAACTGCATTATAAATATAAGTGTACACCTCACTCCAGGCGATGGCGACACGCAGTGGTCATTCAAGATACTGCAAATATCACTCTGCTATTAAATACGTGTAATATTATTATTCAGTATTTTATATCGCTAATATATGATAATATAAATATGAAATGCATTTTCATTCCTAGACAGGCTGGCTGATCATGTGTACTGTTTCCTCACTATATTAAAGGATAAAAAAACAGACTTAGCATGACTCAGACTTTTTTTAGATAAACCTCACCCCAATAACTTCAACATTGTGAACACGGAAAAGTTCGAGGCTTTGATTTGCATTTAAACCAAGATTTTCGCATGTTTGTTATTCCTCACATGATTAAATATTACTATGTGTGTCTTTAATTCCTTCTAAAAGATGGTTATTTCTGGAAGGTGTTGACATTGATCTGGCGGGTGTGTGACGTCACATCCGGGAAATAAGGGCAAAGATTGTTTCACCAGTCCGCCATTTCAAATATTTGAACTTCCCCAGTGACAACTTCTAGTGCAAGTCGGGGTGCCGTCGTTTTTCTGCTGCTCTGGGGAGAGCCCGGCTGCGGTCGACTGGGTTGTGCACATGTGCGCTGGAGCTTTGGCACTTTTTTCTTTCGGATTGGTTGTAGTAAAGGCGAATGCTGTGGCTGCTCCGGACGAGTTGAACGGCGGAAAGGCGCTGAAGTTTTTGTATGAGCTGTGCTGAGCGCGGCTGGCGGATCCGGACACACAGCAGGCCCTGGTGAAGCCTCGGCTTTTGGGTGGCAGCCATGGCCGGACATTTCGATGCAGAGGACCGGGGCAGCTGGTACTGGGGCAGACTTAGCCGACAAGAGGCCGTGTCCCTGCTGCAGGGACAGAGACATGGCGTCTTTTTAGTGCGGGACTCTATTACCAGTCCTGGAGATTATGTGCTCTCCGTGTCAGAAAACTCTAAAGTCTCTCATTATATCATCAACAGCATCAGCAACAGCCGGCAATCCGCTCCCGGTAAGATTGCGCTAATGCATGGACTTGGCTATCACTGACTGACTGACTGACTGACTAGTGTGTGCTTTAACAGCACACTTTTTCCTTAATTCTTCTCTTTTTAACCCACAACCGTTTTATCTCTGTGAAATAGACTGAAAATACCACAAACAGTCAAGTTTTTCGCTTATTAATGTTTCGCATTTGTCAACTAGCTAGCTAGCTAGCCAGCAATAGTTAGCCGCATGCTAATGTTCTCTGCATCTGGCGACCTAACTTGCACATAATGAGGATATTTGGTCATGTATGTGATCCTAGTGAAGTACTAAAAGGACCATTTTACTCTCCCAGAAAAATATATTGACTCAGGTTGAACTTTTATTTGTTTTGAGTTTTAAAACTACAGCTTCCATTAGCTGCAAAATAGCTAACCAGTCGAACTCCATCAGCAGGTAATGCTTTGATCTGTGCTGTGGTGAGATTGGAGGGCGCGTTTGTTTCTCGTGAACATTGATGCATATTATTGAGCACTAATTTATTGTAAACATATTGTTCTACATAAAAATATGCAAGTCCTTGACGCTTGACAGGTGAGAAAAAAATCTATGGTTCTCTTTTTTTAAGGTGTCATTCAAGATCTGTCCTAAATCGCATTGAAAATTTAAATTTTCTTTAAAAGGATTTTTTTTTTTTTAAGTGGTAATAAGTGGTTTGGAGTCACAGTTTTATACCAATATAAGTGCTGCACACATTTTGAGACATTGCATGCATTTTATATAAAGTTGATGTTTATTCATCAGGTGTTATATACTGTCATGTCTCCCCCTCAGGCTTGGCCACTTCTCGCTTTCGAATTGGAGACCAGGAATTTGATGCACTACCTGCCCTGCTGGAGTTTTATAAGATACACTACTTGGACACCACCACTCTAATTGAGCCCATCAACAAAGCCAAGTATGCCGGGGTTGGCCTTGCTAGCACAGGGCCAGGAGGAGTTCCCACCAGGCTTGAGGAAGAATATGTCCGCGCTCTGTTCGACTTCCCTGGAAACGATGACGAGGACCTGCCCTTTCGGAAAGGTGATGTTTTGCGGGTTTTGGAGAAGCCTGAAGAGCAGTGGTGGAATGCACAAAATTCTGAAGGCCGTGTCGGTATGATTCCCGTTCCTTATGTGGAGAAATTCCGGCCAGCCTCTCCTACGACAGGTACCCTGTGCGGTGGAGGAACAGGCACTGTTGGGAATTCTGATGGCCATAATTCCCAATCCCCTCCTGTGCTTGGTGAGCCAGGCCCATATGCTCAGCCCACATCTTTACCCAACCTGCAAAACGGGCCTGTGTTGGCTAGAGCAGTTCAGAAAAGAGTTCCAAATGCTTATGATAAGACGGCTCTTGCTCTCGAGGTAAGACCTGATTCAGAAGATAAAACTTTGTGTGTGTGTGGGGGGGGGGGGTTGTTTTTTTTTGTTTGTTTGTTTGTTTGTTTTTAATGCTTGTATTAACATTCTTTCTCCTCCTCCTCTCCCCACCCCACCAATGCTTCAGGTTGGAGACTTGGTAATGGTGACAAAGATCAACGTAAACGGGCAATGGGAGGGAGAGTGCAAGGGGAAAAGAGGCCATTTTCCCTTCACACACGTGCGCTTACTGGATCAGCACAACCCTGATGATGACCCAAGCTGAAAATGAAGACTAGTTTTCCTATACAGCCCTTAAATGCACACACTCTCTCCTTTCACACCTCATAACTGACATGTCCAGCAGTAGCTTCTTCTACTTGATCCTTTTCCTCTATGTCCCTTCACTCTGTGCCATTGTGTCATACATACCAATATATACAGCCATTTCTTCATTAGATTTTATGCAACGATTGAAGTTAATCGTTCTGTAGACACTAAGTACCATGAACATTTCTGTAGTTGACCATAGATCAAATGTTGGTGTGGTTATTTCACGGTAAAGTGTGCGTGGGGGGGGGTGTCTGCTTGGACTCAACATTTAAGCAGTTTGGTGTTGCTATAAGGGACTGTTGCTCTGCATTGAGTAGCATACACTACTCGCTTTGATTTGCTAAAATATGGCTGCATTGAAGGGGTTTTTGTTTGGAGCCTTCCGTCACACTACAAATAATCTACCATGTGATTATGTTCAAGATATGAGAGAAAATGCTGATCATACACACATTGTTTACTCTTACCTGCTTAATTTGTATTTCTTTAAGCGGTTTTGTGCACACAAGTATTTTTTTGTCTTGTTAGTTAAATCATCCCTTTTGTTTCTTAGTAATCACTACAGTAGAGGGTTTCTCGACTGCGAACACTATATTTAGCAGTTATTAATGGTTTGCCCGGGGAAAACAAGCACAATGTCACTTGGTTGAACTTGTGCATTTGTTTAAACAGGGTGGGATTTTTTTTTTTTTTTTTTTTTTTTGCATACCCCACTTAATGTCATCACATCAAGACGCAACCAATTGTACCACTATCGAAACAGTGAGATTGTATGTGTCACTGTGTAAAATATAAATGCCTCAAATATGTCTCTAGAAGCATATAGGACACTACAGTAGTCTATGGATATGATTGTTTATGTATTTAAGCCAGCTGAGTATCAGTTTAACCGTACAGCAGTATTTGCAATCACACAGCACTGCTTCATAGTGGCAAAGTTATCTCGTATATAAAACAGTAATAGTTCCTTTAACCAGCTGTTTGCCTTTATCGCAAAAGCTCTGAATATTGGAGGCAAGTCATCTTTAAATATAGCCTCATAAATGATGGATGAAAGTGTACAAGGATCATGACAAGTTCTCTTGTATTTCAACAGTACAGTATATTCCACTTACTATAACTGGTTACCAATTTTTGGAACGAAAATGAATGAAATTGACTGAATGAACAAATGTAACGTGCTGACTGAAAGAACACCAGGTGCATGATTATTGTTCAGTCCGTTGAACGATCAGAATTGACACCATTTAATCATTTATATGGGAACGATCACCTGAGGAATTTCTCCCACCATTGTATCTGAAATGTGAATGATGGATATGAAGAATTAACCAAGTCAAATTTCTACACTTCACATTAATGAAGGATTTTTTTTTTTTTTTTTTTTTTTTTTTTAATGAATGTGTGAATTCTGTTTTCCTGTTAAATGCAAATGAGAGGTATTCCAAGTATGGCGAGTAAAATCTTATTTGAGGGAGAGACCCGAGTGTGCAAGTCTAAGCTGAAATTGAATTCCAAAAATTAGATAAGCCATAAAGCGTTGGATGTTCACATCCAGCAGAAATGTAATTCGAGCTCGATCTTGCAGGCTGGTTCATGTGCACATTACGAATCATCTACTACCTGATTTCTTTATTTGTGTCATAAACTGTATGAAATTGAGATCCATGGAGGTTTAGGAAGGAGATCATATTTGAAATGGTTTAATTATCCTTTCATTCCTATTAATGAAGACTAATGCGCCGAAGAAAAAGCGCGACAGTGTACTCCTGTGTGTCTATTTGGCTAAGAAGTGAGTGTGCCCCATATATTTTAGTGCTTAAAAGTATTATTTTTATTTTATTTAGTAAAATTCACATATTTACTTGACATTAATCTCTGTTCATCTAAGTCCTTCATAAAACATCTACAGTAAATGTTTTGTTTTTTGTTTTTTTTCTTTGATCAGCCTGTTCCTGTACATGACATGAAGATAACCCTCAATAGTAAACTATTTAAAGCCTGTTCTTTTGACTGTCAGTAATTTTTAACAGCATACTGTACCTGACTGATGTTCAAACATTAAAAAGAGCTTATGATCCATAGTACAGTATGAGTCACATGTTGGTAGTTAGAAGCTGAGTCCAGCTGTTTGACAGGTCTATTTATATTGTATTACGCATCATGTGGCGAGAACAGGAATTACACTCATCGATGAATTATATTTACATTTGATATTTGGCTAACAAACTTTTTGTATTAAAAACTTAATATTTTTAGCAGCACTCCATATTTATGTCGTAAATCCATCAACTTGATTTTGTTGTGTCTGTGCTTCCATGCCCATGCAGGCAACTAAATAAATGAAGAAAATGGGGGGCGTAATGCTATTGGTGCTGAGTGCACTTGTACTTAGCAGCTTATGCTCTCACTTTATGTATGCATGTTTCTGTAAACTTGGATGTGCAAAAATTTTCAGAATTCCACTTTTAGGAAGTGACAAAATAATAGCGTCTCATTTATACAGCTTGATTAAGAAGCTTGCTCAACCCTGCAAAAAAAATTCTATAGAAAATTGTTGTGTAGAAACATTGTGAAACTTTACCCGCAGTTATATAGCCATGAAAACCGAGGATGATGTGGATTTTTGTAATTATAATCCGTTTATTTGGTTGTTTGTTAATACAAACAAGGTGCTGTACTCCAGTTTAACCTCATTCACTGTACAGACAAACATTTAAGTTAGGCTTATACAACAATTAAGGCAAATAAGGTCACATGGAAATAAACTTAGGAATGCGTGCAAAAATAGAAAAAGAGACAGTCATAATATTTAAAGAATAATTTAAAGGGGCAGTGGTGGTCTAGTGGTATAGGGCGCTGGATCACTGATCCAAAGTTTGGAGGTTCGAGTCCCACTCTCCACAAGGTTGTCATCACTGTCCGTCGTCGTCGTCGTCGTCGTCCCCCCCCCCCCCCCCAGTGAGGGCTAACTGGGTTATCAAAGGCGGGTCATGTCTCTCACTGTCTATGGTGAGAGGTTCATGTAAAAGAACCATTGCTGACTTTCGTAAAGAGTGGCTGCAAAGTCGTCCGCGTGTTTCTGTCCCTTGCTAAAAGGGTTGTGACAGGAAGGGCATCTGACATAAAAACCTCTGCCAAATCAAACGTGCGAATCAGATGATTCACTGTGGCGACTCCCGAGTAAAAGAGAAAAAGACAGCCATTGAGATTGAGAGTAAACCAGTGTTGGTCTTGTACCCCAGTGGAAGGAGCAGGTGATGATGGGCCTGTGGATGTTCCTCAGTCATATACATGTGAGGCTGCATTTGGTTCTCACATGTCGCCATTATCAGAACAGAGTAATGTTCCACATCATTCCTAGAAGATGAATGGAACACCATACTGAACTTAGCAATGGGAATGGCCGATCTAAGATTATTAACTAACCACAGAGCTTTTCATTCCAAGTCATTAAGAGAAAATCATCCACATCCTCCACTATCAATCAGTGCAGTTTCCATATGATCTAAATATGCAGGTACTAAAATTAAAGTGGTCAGGTAGTGTACATAACTGTGGCCTGGGGATAAAAGGTGCTGGATCGCTGATCCTAGGGTTGGGGGTTCGAGTCCCACGCTGCACAAGATGGTCAAGATGGACCCTGAGGAAGATTGTGGAGAAGGGCCGATTCCAGACCTTGGGGGACCTGTGGAAGCAGTGAACTGGGCTACAGGTGCCGCATTCCCCAGGTCAAGCCACTTTTGAACCAGAAACAGCAGCAGAAGCGGCTGACCTGGGCTACAGAGAAGCAGCACTGGACTGTTGCTTAGTGGTCCAAAGTACTTTTTTCGGATGAAAGCAAATTTTGCATGTCATTCGGAAATCAAGGTGCCAGAGTCTGGAGGAAGACTGGGGAGAAGGAAATGCCAAAATGCCTCAAGTCCAGTGTCAAGTACCCACAGTCAGTGATGGTCTGGGGTGCCATGTCAGCTGCTGGTGTTGGTCCACTGTGTTTTATCAAGGGCAGGGTCAATGCAGCTAGCTATCAGGAGATTTTGGAGCACTTCATGCTTCCATCTGCTGAACAGCTTTATGGAGATGAAGATTTCATTTTTCAGCACGACCTGGCACCTGCTCACAGTGCCAAAACCACTGCTAAATGGTTTACTGACCATGGTATTACTGGGCTCAATTTACCTGCCAACTCTCCTGACCTGAAGCCCATAGAGAATCTGTGGGATATTGTGAAGAGAAAGTTGAGAGACACCAGACCCAACACTGTGGATGAGCTTAAGGCCGCTATCGAAGCATCCTGGGCCTCCATAACACCTCAGCAGTGCCACAGGCTGATTGCCTCCATGCCACGCCGCATTGAAGCAGTCATTTCTGCAAAAGGATTCCTGACCAAGTATTGAGTGCAGAACTGAACATAATTATTTGAAGATTGACTTTTTTGTATGAATAGCACTTTTTTTTATTGGTCGGATGAAATATGCTAATTTTTTGAGATAGGAATTTTGGGTTTTCATGAGCTGTATGCCAAAATCATCAGTATTAAAACAATTAAAGACCTGAAATATTTCAGTTGGTGTGCAATGAATCTAAAATATATGAAAGTGAAATGTTTATCAGTACATTACAGAAAATAATGAACTTTATCAAAATATGCTAATTTTTTGAGAAGGACTAGGATTTATATATATATACACACACTTCACTTTATATCTCAATAAGTTGGGGGATTTGACTCCATTGTTTCTTAACGAGGACCTCCCAGTTTTTCAAATGGCTCCCTTTTCGATCAAATCGGTTCCCGAACAAAATTTCGAAGAACATAATTACACTCAGTTGCATCACTAACACTCCGTTATGGAGCAATCTGGCAACCCTCGGCCGAACGCGCATCAGTCTCATCCAGGCGGCATCCATCCGGGCTGGGGCATGAGGTTTACCCGTAAGTTTCTTAAAGTGCAGTACTACTGTTATCCGCTAGGGGAGGGTTACAAAATACAAGTACGTGCAGTACTTCCGTTAAAAAAACTCATGATCGCTCATCTAAAATACAATACGATCAATAACCCCCCCCCCCCCCCCAAAAAAAAAAAAATATATATATATATATATATTGTTTAATTTATTACGTTACACCCTTCTTATCTATTCTGTGTTTTTTCCCCCTTCTAATAGTCCCACGGTTAAAAAGATATAAGACCCACGTGTTTGTATATTTTGGGGGCGTGTCTGGCATTTATTCACGTTCCCGGAATGGTGTGTGTGTGTGTGTGTGTGTGTATGCATGCATGCATGCATGGAGCTAATAGTGTCGTCACTGGTCAACTGGAGTCTTTTTTGCAGAAAGTAAATATTTGGGTTTTTTTTATGGAAGCAAAAGGAAAGCTCATGTCAGTCCCTGAATTTAATTGTGTGGTGTTGTTGTAATGCACATACCATTTTATTAAAGCTGTAATGATCAGGACACCAAGGCAGTTCATGTTTAGATCTCTAGTTCTGTTTATAGTCCTCAGACAGGTGCATTAGAAAGATCTCCTCCCACATTAAAGTCTGTGCTTGGAACTTTGTGTTGATGTGAAGGAAAAGGCTGGGATGGAGGTGTTCTCTTGCTGTTGTTTGCTTGGTAAGGTGGTCCAAGAATCACTTGTAGGTGTATCCACAAACTTGGCCAATACAACTGGTTCTGATTAAAAAAAAATCCATGTCATCTGTTTTTCTTGGCTATAGCTGCTGGTAATGGTTCACATTGTTTCTATAGAACAATTTTCTCTATAACTTTTTTTTTTTTACAATACTATACTTTTTTTCTGTTGACCTTTTATAGAAAAAGGTTTAAAAGTTCTATAGAAGATTACTGTATCTGTTTTTCTATAGAGCTTCCATCTAACTTTTTTTTTTTTTTTTTTTTTGCATGGAATGGGTCAAGCAGTGGTAGTTTGAAGTTTGATGGAACTGGGCCTTTACTGCTGGTCTTCTGATCAATCACCTCGAGCTTTGGCCACTGAGCCACCATCTACCGCCACAGTACCAACGGCCTTCTGTTACTTCTATAGACTGCTTGTTTCTAAGGCATAATAAATAACATTTAAAAAAAAAAAAAAAAAAAAAAAACAACTGTCACTCAGCTTCCTTTCTACCAGATGCTTATGGTATCAATTAACAAACTTCTTGTAAAATTCTGTAGAATATCTAATTCTTCTTGATAGATAAATTTGTTGTTTTCCAACCTGATTCTTGGGCACAATGCACATGCTTTTAAAAGGATTGAGGTAAGCACTTGTGGATGGGTGGGGCGGTTGATCGGGAGGTTGTGAGTTCAAATCCCACTGAGACCCCCACTGTGCTAAGACCCCTGGGCAAGGTCTCAACCACAAGTGTGCCTCTGTTCACCCAGCAGTGTAAATGGGTACCAGTAAAAATATACTGGGAAGGTAACCTGCGATGGACTAGCGTCCCATCCAGGAGGAGTTGAGCTCCTGGTCGCTTCACGCTACGGAAACTGGGGAGAAGCACCGGCCTGGTGAGCCACTACCCAACAGACTTCCCTTACCTACTTGTGGATGGTCATCTGAAATTTCGATGTTAGACTTCTCTAGCCATTCCGTAACTCGATTTGTAGTGTAATTGAGGTCGTTGTCCTGTTGGAACACCCATTGATATCCAAATATTTGATGGGAGGCACAGTTAATAAGGTTTTCTGGGGATTTCTGTGGAGATGGCAGGACTCAAAGGTGATAAGGTGAGTGAATGTTGAATTCATGACTAAGCATAATTTGGTACTGATTAATGTAACTGAAGTAATTTAGGCCTAGTTCAAAAGTTCACACAATTTAACTATGCAGATTCCCCTGCAGTGCCTTCAAGTTGGGTATGATTATCTCAAAGTAACACTTAACAAATCTGTCAGAACTAAAGAGAATTATATTGTGAAATAAAGTAAATTATTCATATAATAAAATATCAGTATTCATTATTAATAACAGCAGGTGTCAATTTAAATAATTAATATAGGGAAAAAATTGGGGGTATATTTAAAGACTGAAATTGTTAGAAATGGCCTACAAGTATCTGCACACCTTCATAAAGAATTTAGGATCTATGCATGTGTTAAATTAATAAATCTAAAAAATAAATAATTCTTGAAACATTTGTACATATATTAAATATTCACTCACTTTCACTCAAGGTTGTACCTTTGGAACATATCCTGGCAACATTGAGATTAATGAAGGGAATACACACCCTTCATGGTATATCAAGCCAATTTAGGGCAAATGCACTGACACCGCCATACACTTATTCAAGCCTGGGGGGAAATTCATACCAGTCAGTTTAATGACACGCATGTGTTAGATGTTGAAAAAACTTGGATCATAAGGTACTTGGTACCAGATCACCTTAAGCCAAAGGTCAATAATCGACCTCTGGCCATATGTTTTCAATACTCAGATGAAGAGGGGGCAGAGCTGTCAACCGATCATTAACTGGTGATGAGTTGTATTCAGTGTCTAAGATCAGAATCATCAGAATACTTTATTGGTCCCAGAGGAAATGTAGTGGATTATTTCCAGACTGGTCTGGTAAACCCAAGCATGTTGTGAGGAAGACCTGGGAATGTCTGGTACAGACCCCCATTCACGAGATCCTCAGCGTACAACTCCAAGAAACCTTCTCTCAATTCTCTCTTCAATCCAGCCACCATGTCCTCTGCTGAGGAGGCTGTGTCTGAAGATTCAGAGAAGACGAGGACATTACTTTAGCAGAGGGTGTAGAATTAGTAAGAAAGCTCCTCCCTGGCTGGACACAAGAGTATGAGATCAGCCTTGAGATGCTGAAGACTTTGGATGAGCACATCAGCATAGCGATAGTGGCTGTATCATATAGCATATGTATGCAAAAAAAAAAAAAAAAAAAAATTAAATGTGCCATGTGTTTCAAACCAGATGAATAAACTCTTATGTATCACACTGTTCGGGTAACTTGAAACCATGGGGAAAAAAACTTGATGAACTTCCAGGTGAGCGCAAATCGAATGGAATAGAAAAACTGACTGAAAAACTTTTCTATCAAAATGCAGTGGACAGTATGAGACTTTTCCCACTAATTTCCCAATTAGTACATCCATGAAAATGTCGAGGTTCTCTTTGGGAGTAACGAGGATGGATAGGAACAGGAATGAGCACATCAGAGGGACAGCACATGTAAGACGTTTTGGAGACAAAGTCAGAGAGGCCAGATTGAGATGGTTTGGACATGTACAGAAGAAGGATAGTGAGTATATTGGTAGTAGGATGCTGAGGTTGGAACTACCAGGCAGAAGGCCTAGAGGAAGACCAAAGAGACGATTCATGGACGTGGTGAAGGAGGACATGAAGGCAGTCAGTGTGGGAGAAGAAGATGCAGAGGATAGGGTGAGATGGAGGCAGATGATTCGCTGCGGCGACCCCTGAAGGGAAAAGCCGAAAGGAAAAGAAGAAGAAGAAGAAGATGCAGAAGGCTTTGGATGCTGTGGGAATATCATGGTTGGCACACATCTTCAGTGTCTGTGACGACACCTGTGGAGAAGTAGTGGAGTAGGCCGAGGTGGTGGTTCACAATTTTTTGAATTTTAAAGTGTGTTCCAATTATTGGGGGTTAAACTGCTCAGTCTGCCCTGGAAGGATTGTGCTGTAATAGAGAATGTACTGCTGGCCCTTTAATGAAACCATCTCAGGGTGTTTGGTCAAAACTGGGTTTTGGGAATCTGACCAACTTTCACAACTTTGCTCTATCTGGCAGACAACCAGCCGCTGCTCATGTTTTTGGTCACAGTCAGTCAAGATTTTTTCAAAATATATATCTTGTGTGAATTTGATGGTTCAGTATTAACCTTCCAGATTTGTATGATGAAACATTAAAAAAAAAAAAAACAAAAAAAAAAAAACCGAAATACAATTTCAGCAACCTCCTTAGTGGTTTATTTGTTGGATATCGGTAAATAATTAAACTCTTCTGAAACACTGTGACATTTTCCCATCCACCAATTTATTTGCCAAGCCATGAATGCAGAGTACAACCTGAAGAGTTCACTAATCCACCTCAGGGAAATACAACCATCACAAAGGGACCATTTGAAATCGCCAATGAACTAATGAATAACTACTGAATGAACTTATTTTGCATGTTTTGTACTCTGAGAGAAAACATGAATACAATGCAAACAATGGGAGGACATGCAAGCTGCATACAGAAACATCTGACCCGGGAATTAAATCAAGAACCATTAACTGCTCTCGCTGGGAGGCAGACATGCTAACTACGTGCCACCATGCTACCTTACCTTGCCAACCGAAATATATTAATTATTGTCGTAATTTTACAGGCAATGGTGGTCCGATGGTAAATTGCTGGATTACAGATCCCAGGGTTGGGGTTTCAAGCCTCACTATCAATGGTTGTCATTGCTGTTGTGTGTCGCACCACCCAGCGCTGCTAACTGAGCTATCAAAGGCCGACCATGTCTCTCACGATCTATGGTGACAATGTAAAAGAACCATTGCTGACGAAAGTCTTCAGCATGTTTCTGCCCTGTGATGGCCTGGCTCACTATCCAGGCTGTACTCTGCCCTCACCCGGAGTCAGCCAGCCTCCTCGCAACCCTAATTAGGATTAAGCGGTTCAGAAAATGAATGAAAGTCATGATAGTGTGCATGCACATAAGAAATCTCCTGAGAGAACAGGTGGAGCTTGGGATTTATTATTTAACAATAAGATTAATCCATTTCAAGTCCATAAGTTACATTACAACAGATAAAGACTGGAGCTATTTGTTTCCTAAGTTAAAACTGAAATAACTGATGTTTGAAGAAAAATAAAAAATAAAAAGTCGATTCATCAATACAGATAGGAAATACACATTCAAACTTCATAACGGGACAGTGGTTGCTCAGGTGGTTAAGGCTCTATGTTATTGATTAGAAGGTTAGAGGGTCTAAACTCCATACCAACTACAAGGACGTAACTAGCTTCATCAGTGAGATTAAAACACTAAATTGGAAAAGAGTGCCTGACAAATGACAAATGTAAATAATCCCGTTTGACATTGAGTGACATGGTGTGACTATGGCACACCAATAAGAAACTATATTCAAACCATCTTCAAATGTGCGAATCTGAACAATTTTGTGACCATTCATAAAAGTGCATCATTTTGAAAGGAGTGTTGATATGCTATGATAAACATGTCACTATGGAACACAACTGCTGAAACTATATAAGGATTTGCATATCGTATTATTGGTAATAAAAACCAGGGCTACATTATCCATGCTGCATGTCCAAGGTCTACCTTGCACTCTATTAATAGACACACAGGATAATAACCATGCTAAAACAGACAAAATGGTTACAGCAACATGAACTGAACATTCATTCATTCTCTGAACTGCTTAATCCTAATTAGGCCCACGGGGAGGTTGGCGCCCATTTCAACTGACTCTAGGTGAGGACAGAGTACACCCTGGACAGCTTGCCAGGCCATTGCAGGGCAGAAACACGCTGACGGCTATACAGCTACTCATGACAAAAGTCAGCAATGGTTTTTTTACATGCCTCACTCCATCGATAGTGAGAGACATGACCGACCTTTGATAGTTAGCTGCACTGGTGGTAACATGAACTGTGTCATAGTTTATTTTGTTTATGTTCAGCTGTCTAATTCAGTAACTGCTCTAAAACTGCGAAACAAAAAATATGTGAAATACATTTAATACAGTGTTAGAAAATGTGAATATAAAACATTTAGTAAAACAGAAATTTACACATTGTGATAACTATAAGTCTAAAATTGTTCTCTTGATATTATTGTGGTACTTAATATTTTTTGTGCTGCAATTTGAAGAAACTGGGGCATAATGGTGGAGTAGTGGTTAGTACGTCTGCTGCACAGTCAGAGGATTCTGGATTTGAGTCCAGTGCTCCGACATTCATGGAGGGAAATTACATGTTGCGTGGGTTTTTTCCCGGTACTCCAGCTTTCTCCTCAGTACAAAGACATACACATTATGATGTTCCAAATTATTATATTTTCAGCATTTAGCAGAGCAACTTGCAATTATTTTTTTTATTACATTTGAGCATTGAGGATGTTGCTTAAGGGTCCAACAGTGGTGATGACCTTTGAATTAGTAACCCATTGTCTTAAGCACTGAACCAAATTGCCCATAGCTGTGGATGCCAGTGAGAATGGCCGTGTGTGCTGCTGTTAAATGCTTACCAGCTGATCTGACATCCCTACCCTAATAGGATCAAGTGGTTCGGCAAATTACTGAGTGAGAGAAATTTGATGGAGCTCTTACTATTGAAGATTTACTTAATTTGTTTCAAGATATTTTTGCGTGAGGAACACAGTCAAAATCTGTGAAAATAAATTAAATATATATACACTAGTATATAATATTATATAGGAAGTCTGTGGAATTCAGTGAACATGAGGTTAAGACACAGATAACTACTACAGGTGTTGAGATCACTATAGTACACAGGTGTCAAACTTAAGGTCTGCGGGCAAATCCATCCTTATCAATTAATTTTATGTGTCCCTTGAGAGTGTTTAAAGAATATGACTATCATGCATTCTTTAGGCTCTAGCCATTACCATGAAGCATAGTTCATCATCCCTCCACTAGGCGGCAGCAACCAATTTTGAATAAACAAACTAGTCATTAACATTGCAAACTGGGTAATCTCTGGCAAGTGTTGTCGGAAAAGGAAAGTGAAAATAGGACAAATATCTAAACCATTACTTTTGCCGTGTACATTTCACTTTATGCTCTTTTTCTGAAATGGATGTTCAGCGATGATTCCACCTTCGCGAAACTATACATTTTGTGACATGGCCCTCAGTGAAAATGAATGACACCCCTGCCTTGGGAGTGTTGATGGGACCTTAAATATGTTGTTAGGAATACAATATTGTGGAGAAAGGAAGAGTCTACAATGTGTTTCAAAACAACAACAACAACAACAACAATAATAATCACAAGAAATTGAGTGAGGGCAGTGGTGGTCTAGTGGTATAGGGCGCTGGATCGCTGATCCAAAGGTTGGGGGTTTGATTCCCACTCTCCACAAGGTTGTCACTGTCCTCCCCAGTGCAGCTAACTGGGTTATCAAAGGCCGGCCATGTCTCTCACTGTCTATGGTGTGAGGCATGTAAAAGAACCATTGCTGACTTTCGCAAAGAGTAGGCTGCAAAGCCATCAGCGTGTTTCTGCCCTGCGATGGCCTGGCGAGCTGTCCAGGGTGTACTCTGCCCTCGCCCGAAGTTGGCTGGGATGGGTGCCTGCCTCCCCGCGACCCTAATTCGGATTAAGCGGTTACAGAAAATGAACTGATTATGATGAAGAAATTGAGTTGTATATCATAAAAATAGGTACAAATCAAATAATTTGTTTGAAATAAATCAGTAAACATTTATCTTTATGAAAAATTCGTGCTTGCCACAAATTTATAATTATATTTTAGTTAATTGTTGTTTTTCAATAATAATTTTTTAAAAAGGTTATAGGATAGGGTAAGGACTATGGTTGGTCCTTGCTGTTGTCCGAAAGACCCGGATGAAAGCCTCCGCCATTTTTCCTCCAGTTTCACTAGCAGACGCGCTTCAGTACCATTCGGGCTGCAGTTGCTGGCTTGTGCGAGGGCCTGCTGCTTCACTCACACTCCTCTTCTTCCAATCCGTCGCTGAAGTACACTCGCTGCCCATTATTTACTATGGGTGCTCGGGAGGATTTAGTATATCAAGCTAAGCTCGCTGAACAAGCAGAGCGATATGACGGTAAGATGAATTTTAAAGCGGCGAGTTTATCCGAACGCCAGTCCGTTAGCTTGTGCTCACGGGCGTAAGCGTTTCTTAGCCAGTTAGCCCGTTAGCTCATTTGTAGCGACCTGACTTGTGAAGCAGTTGTTAGTACCTAGTTAAACTATTTAATGGGTAATATAAAGATCTGTCGTTAACCTGCATTGCGGGCCGTGGAATGCTAATTCATTTAGCGCGAACAGTTTAGTTGGGTCATCAGAATTCGATGTGGGATGGAATGAAGATGGAGACGTTAGTGGAACAGACAAAATGGCGGCTAGATATTGGGCGAGGCGAGCTGTTGCTATCCGGGGGTGGGGGGTTGGGGGGTGTCACAGACCTCTGCACCCCACCTGACACCGACAGATTTAATTATAGGTTGTAAGAATCGTGATTAGATAAATGTTCTGGTTTCACGGTTTGAATAAATCTCGGCTGACAACACAGCGATGGCGTTCGTGACATTATTAGCTTCTTGCCAAGTTGTCTTCGAGCCTGAAGTCAGGCTGAGCTCGTGTACTAAGTGTGTGTGTGCGTGTGCTATATAGAGCAATGCTGCTGCATGTCGCCCAGGTTCTCCTCAGGTTCGTGCACGCGCACGAGCGAACTCGACCAAGTCGGCAACAAAAAGTAACGTGAAATAAACGTGACCGTTATTTTTCTTTTAGTCGGAATCTGTCGGCTCGGCTATTAGTCATGAGGACAAGATCACTATTTTTGTCAAACGTGTAACCCGGTCGTGTTAAACCGGCTGGTGGGCTGGTCTCTGAAGGGGGAGGGGGGTGTTCCAGGGTACTATAGTGGTCTGTGTGATGTCAGCAGACACAAAACCTCAGTTTACCTCAAGTTTAAAGTCAAAACTGGTCTTTTGGAGCGTGTAGGTACCTGTCAGTTAAGGATATGGACATGTGGCATGCCATTTACTTGCCATAAAGATAGTTGGCTGTATTTACCCTTTTTTATTAGGAAAATGATTCTAGCTTTTTGATGACTCATCCTGCACTAGTCTTGTGCTAGTCCAATGAAATGCTGTCTAGAATACATCCTTCCTGCCTTCCTTCCTTTCGGCTTTTTCCGTTTTACTCTGGAGTCGCCACAGTGAATCATCTGATTCGCATGTTTGATTTGGCAGAGGTTTTTACGTCGGATGCCCTTCCTGTCACAACCCTTTTTAGCAAGGGACAGAAACACGCTGACGACTTTGCAGCTACTCTTTACGAAAGTCTGCAATGGTTGTTTTACATGCCTCACACCATAGACAGTGAGAGACATGGCCCGCCTTTGATAACCCAGTTAGCTGCACTGGGGGGGGGGGGGGGGCAGTGACAACCTTGTGGAGAGTGGGACTCGAACCCCCAACCTTTGGATCAGCGATCCAGCGCCCTATACCACTAGACCACCACATACCTTTTACTGGCTGCAGATGAAGTTTGTTGGTGACATACATGCATGGTCTGTTTTTTTTCTCTCTCCCTTTTACCCCCCCCCCCATAATTTTTTTAGATGTATCAATTTTCCACCCATCAGGCATTGTCTTCACTATCACATGCCCACCACAGACCAGGTAGGGGCGAAAGCATGTACAGTACATGCTGATTGCCTCTTTTTGAGCTGTGCTTTGGGGGTTGGCTTCAACACATGGCCAACCCAGGGGTCTTAGTGCATTGGTAGTCTAACTGATCTTGGTGGGATTTGAACCTGCATTCCCCCCCCTGGATCATGTTCCCAGCACTCTAAACCTAAATATCTTTTCTCTCTGGGTTGTTTGTTTGTTTGTTTGTTTTTTTTTAATAAAGTAAACACTGTCCCATGGTTCCAGTAGGACTTTTGTATATTATACTTGTATGGCAGGAACATTTGGGGCAGTGGTGGCTTAGTGGTTAATGCAATGGGTTACTGATCTGAAGGTCAGTGGCTCAATCCCCACTATCACCACTGTTGGGCTCCTGAGCAAGGTCCTCGATTCTCAATTGCTCAGTTGTAGTTAAAAAAAAGATCTTTTGTAAGTCATTCTTAATAAGCTTAATCTGCCAAATGCATTTGGAGCTGGTATATCTTGGCTCCCCTGATTGTGTAAAGTCTGCTGGGCTTTTTACACCTGAGCCCAGTGGCTCATCAGGCCGGTGCTTATCCCCGGTTACCATAGCGTGAAGCGACTAGGAGTTCAACTCCTCTTGGATGGGACACTAGTCCATTGCAGGTTACCTTCCCAGTATATTTTTACTGGTACCCATTTGTACTGCTGGGTGAACAGAGGCACACTTGTGGTTGAGACCTTGCCCAGGGGTCTTAGCACAGTGAGGGTCTCACTGGGATTTGAACACACAACCTCCTGATCATGTGCCCAGCACCCTAACCACTACACCAACAGCCCCTCCCCTGACTGTGAGTGAGAGTAATTTTGTCTCTGTACACAATCAGGACTTATCGATCATGTAAAAATAAGTAATATTTTATCCAACATTTAGATGTGTCAGCTCGCTGTTAATGGCTCTGTGTTATTGTCAGCGCTTCTGAAGGTCAGCATCATGGACATGGCATCTCATTGTGTATGATCTTGTTATTGGTAAAATGCACAGGTGCAGAAATGCACCATGGGTTTAAACAAACAAGGGGGGACACTTCTTATTAAGCTCTTGGTTGTTTTCGGTGGTTAGCTTGATCAGGAAGGTGCTGGCAGGTTCTGTTTGAATTCAGGAGTGTGGCACAGTGGTTGAGCAAATCAATCAGTTCAACATGTCATCAATACAATCCTGTTGCCAAGAGAATTATATTCACATATACAGAGACTGACCTGTGTCCACAGAAGTGAAGTGTTTATCAGTGTTTAAAAAAAAAAATTAAAGTTATCACTTGTAAATTTTATTTGTTTAGTTTGTAATTTTAAATAAAAGCTGTTTTTTCCTCTCATACTCAATGTGTATCTTTCGGTGTGTACATTGGACATATGAAATCACTGCTCATGGCAGGACAGCTGTTCCTCGATAATGAATGAAGGGCGAAGAGATATTTATGGTTGTAGTGAAGTGTACACCACTGTGCTGGGATTGCTCTTATAATTTTAATGTTTGTTTTATAGAAATGGTTGAGTCCATGAAGAAGGTGGCGGGAATGGACACGGAGCTCACAGTTGAGGAGAGAAACCTGCTATCGGTGGCATACAAGAATGTTATTGGAGCCAGAAGAGCATCCTGGAGGATAATTAGCAGCATTGAGCAGAAAGAAGAAAGCAAGGGTGGGGAGGACAAATTGAAGATGATTCGGGAGTACAGGCAAACAGTAAGCATTTATCATCCAGCTAATGCAATCACTCCTCCAGTGGCAACGCTGTGGTCGGTTTTGTTTAGTGTCTCAGTCACAATGTTTTTCATATTCAGGTTGAGACAGAGCTGAAGTCAATTTGCAACGACATCCTCGATGTGCTGGACAAGCACTTAATTCCAGCTGCGACTTCAGGAGAGTCCAAGGTGTTCTACTACAAAATGTACGTAATCAGTTTATTAATGTGTCATTCACAATTTATTGCTGTTATATGAATACACTGAAAAGGATACAAAAGTAAGAGATCTCATAAATAGATCACCTCATAAATACATTAATTCAACAGGATTAATATGATGTAGGTTATATACGATGTCTAATCTAATCGTGGTGGCCAGAAACAAAACTGAAATCTTGGTTGATTTTAGTAAATGAATACGGGTCATTTTTTTGGACTTGAACAGTGTTCTGATACTGGGCACAGTCTTCCTATACCATACTTGACTCAATCACCATTTTTGGCAAGGTGACGTGTAGTCATCTGACATGCTGTACAGATTCATCAATTATACAATACAGGGATCCCTTGCTACTTCGCGCTTCAATTCATGTGGCTTCAGTGCATCGCGGTTTAAAAAAAAAGAAATAAATATTAATTGAATTAAAAAATAAGGAACAATAGGGGAAAATGCCACAAAAACAAGGCCATTCATCAAAAAAAAAAAACCTAAACCAACAAAAAACAACCCAAAATCTCCGATTAAAACTACTTAGATTGTTGCATCTGTGTGCGCACGCGCATCTGCGTGCGTATGTGTCGTCTTCTCATGCAATACCATCTGTATGTGTGTATTTATATTTTATTTACGTCTTGTTATTTTTTTTTTATGTTTAATTGTTATTATAAGCATTTATAGCATTGAATATGTATTTCTTGATATATACACAGATGCATGTACATATACGTCAGTTGGAGGGGTGATCCTACTTCACGGATTTCGATGGTCGCGTGGAGATCTCGGTCCCAGTTAACTGCGGAAAGTGAGGGATCCCTGTACATATATATATATATATATTGTGGGTCGGTCGACATGAGGCTGTGTTATGACCAAAGTCTTATATCCTCATCAAGATTAGCAAAAAACACAACGTAACAATGGTGCAGTCTGATTGGTTAGCTATCTTGGGATAAGCAGTGTAGTGAATGTCATTGATGGGATGTGGGGAAAAACTATTTAGTTCAGTATCAGCTACCGAGCCTAAGATACAGAATAAAATCTATACAATATGGGACCCTATAAAGAAAAGAAAATTTAAGACAATTTTATTTATTGAAATAGTTTTACATTTTTTAATATGACAGCAGCAGATGTAGCTCATGTGCATAAAATGCTACTCACCAGTTATGGGGATTTTACCGAGTTTGAAATGGCTCCCGATGCCACCGCTGTATGTATGAGGTGACCGCATCAGACTGGTTGTTGTACTCCACTGTAAAGTTGTCTGAAATTTAATGTGACTAAAGGTAGTAGTAGTAGGTAAGGTAAAGTCCGTTGGGCTTTTTACACCCAAGCCCACTGGCTCATCGGACCGATGCTTATCCCCGGATTCTGTAGCTTGAAGCGACTAGGAGTACAACTCCTCCTGGATGGGACGCTACTCCATCGCAGGTTACCTTTCCAGTATACTAGTCCTGCTCAAAAAATTAGCATGTTGTGATAAAGTTCATTATTTTCTGTTATGTACTGATAAAAATTAAACTTTCATATATTTTACATTCATTGCACACCAACTGAAATATTTCAGGTCTTTTATTGATTTAATTCTGATGATTTTGGCATACAGCTCATGATACCCCAAAATTCCTATCTCAAAAAATTAGCATATCATGTTCAGGTAGTCTAAACGAGCTATTAACCTAATCATCTGAATCAACAAATTAACTCTAAACACCTGCAAAAGATTCCTGAGGCTTTTAAAAACTCCCAGCCTGGTTCATTACTCAAAACCGCAATCATGGGTAAGACTGCCGACCTGACTGCTGTCCAGAAGGCCATCATTGACACCCTCAAGCAAGAGGGTAAGATGCAGAGAAAAATCTCTGAGCGAATAGGCTGTTCCCAGAGTGCTGTATCAAGGCACCTCAGTGGGACGTCTGTGGGAAGGAAAAAGTGAAAGAAGGGCCGATTCCAGACCTTAGGGAACCTGTGGAAGCAGTGAACTGAGTCTGGAGTAGAAACATCCAGAGCCACCGTGCACAGGAGTGTACAGGAAATGGGCTACAGGTGCCGCATTCCCCAGGTCAAGCCAGTTTTGAACCAGAAACCGCGGCAGAAGCGGCTGACCTGGGCTACAGAGAAGCAGCACTGGACTGTTGCTTAGTGGTCCAAAGTACTTTTTTCGGATGAAAGCAAATTTTGCATGTCATTCGGAAATCATGGTGCCAGAGTCTGGAGGAAGACTGGGGAGAAGGAAATGCCAAAATGCCTGAAGTCCAGTGTCAAGTACCCACAGTCAGTGATGGTCTTGGGTGCCAAAACCACTGTTAAATGGTTTACTGACCATGGTATTACTGTGCTCAATTGGCCTGCCAACTCTCCTGACCTGAACCCCATAGAGAATCTGTGGGATATTGTGAAGAGAAAGTTGAGAGACACCAGACCCAACACTGTGGATGAGCTTAAGGCCGCTATCGAAGCATCCTGGGCCTCTGTAACTCCTCAGCAGTGCCACAGGCTGATTGCCTCCATGCCACGCCGCATTGTAGCAGTCATTTCTGCAAAAGGATTCTCGATCAAGTATTGAGTGCATAACTGAACATAATTATTTGAAGGTTGACTTTTTTTGTATTAAATGCACTTTTTTTATTGGTCGGATGAAATATGCTCATTTTTTGAGATAAGAATTTTGGGTTTTCATGAGCTGTATGCCAAAATCATCAGTATTAAAACAATAAAAGACCTGAAATATTTCAGTTGGTGTGCAATGAATGTAAAATATATGAAAATTTAATTTTTATCAGTACATTACAGAAAATAATGATCTTTATCACAATATGCAAATTTTTTGAGAAGGACTAGTATTTTTACTGGTACCCATTTATACTGCTGGGTGAACAGAGGCACACTTATGGTTGAGACCTTGCCCAGGGGTCTTAGCACAGTGATTTGAACACGCAACCTCCCGATCATGAGCCCAGCACCCTAACCACTACACCACCGGCCCCACAAAGGTAGTAGTACAACAAATTTATTTCATTATCTCAGGCAGACGCACTATGCCGAGCAGCAGTAACGGCAAAATGCACATATTAACCACGGCCTCGAGATGCCTGACAAGTGCAAAAGAAAAATGATAACGTTGGGCAGAAATTATAGATGCTGTGGCATTTTGTAAATAATCAGTGTTCGGGTATTTACTGATGTAGCCTTGCCTCATTTATACAGCACTTCATGTGAAGCATGCCATTCCTCAAACCCATCCTAGATGGTAACCTCATCAATAAATTAACAAATAAATACATTTTAAAGTAAATTGCAAAAGCACATAATGTCTTGTTCTTTTACCAGTTGCAAATGTTTTGTTTCAAAAAACTGTTTAGGTAATTGACACCCCCCAAAAGTGCACTTAAATTGTTTTTCCACATTTGTTTACCCGATTTTACATTCATTGATCCTCACGGAGACCTTGTGACTAGTGAGTAGCTACTGAGCAGTGCTCAGAATTCCAGTTCTAAATAAATGAGACAGGTGTTGGCTTCTTTTCTGTATCGATACTGTTCAAATAAAAAGAATTAAAAAAATCGAAGTAGTAAATCACTTGCAGGTTTTAAAAAAATAATAATTATTTCTTGGTCATGTTGCTCAGCCCTAACCTATATAATAAATACAGTGGTATCTCAACTCACGAGTGTCCCTTATAGCCGATTTTCCATGATATGAGTTTTGATCCCACCAAAAATCTGCCCCATCCAACAAGCAAAATTTTCACTTACGAGCTGTGCTGGGGAAATGGCTTTTCCGGCTGATTAGCTTTGTATTCTGCCGCGTGTATTCCGCTGTGCTGTGAGAACACCTTGCGAAGTGCTTCTCAATTATTTTCTGTGATGCCCCCTTTTAAGTTTAAAAACAAAACTTTTCAACCCCCACCCCCCCAATGCACGACTATAAATGGTGTTTACTGCATTTCATATCATTTGCTCAGAGCTTTTTTTTCCCCTCCCACACCATAGTGGAACACAGTGAGAATGCCACTGCTACATGGTGGAGAGGATGTGCAGTCATACTTAAGGCTGGTCCAGTTTGTGAAAAAAGCATGTTCCCCAGGGTCATAAGTGCCAATTTCCTTTCTTCCATTTGGCTTTTTCCCTTTTCTCAAGAGTCGCCACAGCGAATCATTTTATTTGGCATAGATTTTTACGTCGGATGCCTTTCCTGTCACAATCCTTTAGCAAGGGACAGAAACACGCCGACGGCTTTGCAGCCTGCTCTTTACGAAAGTCAGCAATGGTTCTTTTACATGTCTCTCACCATAGACAGTGAGAAACATGGCCCGCCTTTGATAACCCAGTTAGCTGCACTGGGGGGACAGTGACAACCCTGTGGGGACTCGAACCCCCAACCTTAGGATCGGCGATCCTGCGCCCTATCCACTAGACCACCACTGCCCCTTCATAAGTGCCAATTAGCCTTGTTAAAACAGTTAAAAATCAAACAAATAAAGAGTAAAAAAAAAACTGTAAGTTAATGTTGAGTGCTATTCTTAAGTTCAGATGCACTTGCTGTATTTATTGACTTATTGTTTCTTTTTGTTTTATTATTTCTTGTTAATTACAGTATTACTGTTACTGTATGTGTTGTTATTGTGAAATGTTTATTGTTACATGTTTATCTTCAATATATTATGCCAAAGTTTCTATTGTTTCCGATGGGAATTTTTGTTTCATCTGACAAACGTTTTGACTTACGTGCTTGCCCTCGGAATGGATTAATTTCGTAAGTTGAGGTACCACTCTATATATAAACTGTCTGACTGAAAATTTTGCTGGAGAGTGTGATCTGTGGCAACAATAGAAATAGACATTTTTCTTTCAAGATCACACATACACTGTGGCAGTGCAGTATGAAAATATGTTATAGCTACAGGCTCAGTGGATGTCCCTGAGTAGTCCCTTGACATGCCTTCTCATACTTTGTCATATAATTATATGCCAGGATTTAGTGCATTTTCTGTAAACTCAAAATAAAAACCTGAAACATACATATTTTTTCCACAGCAAGTTTTTTGAAGTTTACTTACCTTTCTACTTATGTAATTTTTTAAAATTTTGTTAATTAATCCAAAACTAGCAACATATGTTTGAAAATGCAGTAAGGATATCAGCTACATGGTACCACTGACTCAAAATTTATCATTGCTTACTTACATTTCTTTCACTTTTTTTAAACAAAGATTCCTGCAAGTAGTGTATATACTTCTTCTTTTCCTTTCAGTTGTTCCCTTTTTCTCAGGGTTCGCCACAGCAAAGCATAGTTTGATTTGGCATAGGTTTTTACATCGGCTGCCGCAAGTAGTGTATATACTGAAGTAGGCAAATATTACTTTGCTCAGGTTGCACAAATGGTCAGATAAACTCTGTCAGAGGTTACATTTACTGTGATGAATGTAAATTCAGATCTTTTTATTCTGATTACATTAGAAAGTAAATTTTATTTTATGAAGATGCTATTCATATTTTTTTCATACATCTTGTTTTTTTTTAAGTCAGATTTCAAGCATACGTGTCACTTTTTGCTAAAACAAAATAATGCAAATATTGCCTTGCATACATTATAACTTATTTACTCTTCACCTCTGTATCATGAAACGTTAAAAGTTGCTAGATTTAACTGTGGGAAAATGAGCAAAAGTCCTTGAACTGAATGTGGTGAACGGTTGTTTATATGAATGACAACCACACATTTTGTGTGTGTCTCTGATTTCACAGGAAGGGCGACTACCACAGGTACCTCGCTGAGTTTGCCACAGGAAATGATAGGAAGGAGGCTGCAGAAAACAGTTTGGTTGCTTACAAAGCTGCTAGCGATATTGCAATGACAGACCTTCAACCTACACACCCTATTCGCTTGGGTCTCGCTTTGAACTTCTCTGTATTCTACTATGAAATCCTCAATTCTCCCGACCGGGCATGCAGGTTTGTGTTCACTTTGGGATGTTTACAGCCCTGATTTCTAACTAAACAAGCACAATGAGATGAATTAGTAACAAAATAAAAAGTTGTTTTGTTGGATATTCTAAATGTAGAGTAATTCCTCCTAAAATAATGGTTGTGTGTAAAATTTGGTGCCACCATTACAGAGAAATTTCTGAAAGCTGGTTTAAGGTCTCATTATTTAACAGAAAAATCAGGATTGGAGAAAAATCACACACTTTATTTGCCTTCAAAGTAATTTCTAGGTTGTCTTACAGTATAATATCTGAAGGGACACATTCAAATTTCAAGATCTATTTGCAGAAAAAAATAGCAAAATAGTAAATGGGGTATTTTTAACTTGTTCTCATTTCAAACAAGACTCATGTTTTGGTGACACCCCATGAACTTTTAATTCTGCTTAATACACATTCAGACAGATGAATCTTGAGCCCTTGTCTGAATGGTTAATTAAAGAGGACACCAGTTTTGGCTTTGAACATCTTCAGTTCACAGATTGTTGGCATCTGTGGAGATAGCAGTGACTCATGTTGAGAGAATGTTTCCTCTGTCTGATGCTTTTCTTTCATGCTTAATTGGGAAGTACTACAAGTAATTATTGTACTGGTGATTGGTTTCAGGTTGGCAAAGGCAGCATTTGATGATGCTATTGCTGAGCTTGACACGTTGAGTGAAGAAAGTTACAAGGACTCCACACTCATCATGCAGTTGTTGCGTGATAATCTGACACTATGGACTTCAGATATGCAGGGAGATGGTAAGGCACTCAGCATGCATCTCGCATCTCAGTTCAAAATTTGCAATAGCTACAAGGAAATAACTTTTCGGACGGCTTTGTGCATGTTAAGTAAGGTATCGTATGTACTAAGTTATTAAATAACAAGTTCCCAGTGTTTTTCCGGCATAAAACATAAGTGTTTAATATTTTTCTGAATCAGTATGTAATTTGGAATATTAAAAATGCATTTCTCATATAATTTAAGATGGAGCCAATATCAGACACGTAATCTCTGCAGTCTGTATCACTCTACCGTATTATCATGTCCAAAATATTTTCCATGTCTTTAACCATTTTCCTTCCCCTCATTCTGACTGTTTAGATTCCTAAAGGGTACTAGGTTAATTGCCCACAAACTGTATTTGTAAGTGAGCCCATTTATTGCTCTGTTATGCTGCTAACCATATTGCCTCTCACTCACCTTAACATTTGTGTTGAAGTTTGCCAAGTCCAGGAGAGCACTTGTGTGTCCAAGCATGTCTTGACATTAACAGTTTGATTGACACTAAAGTAAGAGATCTGTAGACTATTGTATAACTAAAAAGAGAGAGAGGGAGAGAGATTTGTGGTTATCAATTATTAGGAGAATTGTCAATGTTCACCAAAGAGCATCTGGCACATTTTTTTAGGCTTCTATCCAGGAACTGTACATTGTGAACCATGGTTGTATTTATATAGACTGAAAATTATTGGATCATATGAACTGCAGGTTACAGTTTCAAGGCATGCTACTGAACATTAATTACTAAATACTTTGGAAACAGTGCAGCCTGATTGGCTTGCTATCTCAGTGATATTAGATATCCAGAGTGCATATTGCTTGAATCAAAATGACCATTTCACGGTTTGTCATTGACACTAAGGCAGTGCTTCTCAATTATTTTCTGTGGCGCCCCCTCTAGGAAGAGGAAAAACGTTTCACGCACCCTCCTCCCGCCCCACAAGAGACTATAAATACACTGGCACCTCACCTTACGAAATTAATTCGTTCCAGAAGTGGTTTCGTAACCTGATTTTTTTTTTTTTTTTTTTTTTTTTTTCTCGTAAGTTAAGCTGCATTTTACATGAAAAAGGCCTGATTCGTTGAAAGGCCCCAATACTACCTCCTAAACACTTTAAAAATTATAAAAGTATACCTTTAAAGGCCTCCTTCTGCTTCAATATCGTGTTGATGGCAGACTGGTTTGGCCATATTCCTTTGCGATATCCCTCAACCGCATGCCAAGAGCCCGCTTCTTCTTTTCACTCGCACCGGGAATCATTTTCACCGGGAATCATTTTCACCGGGAATCACACGTGTGTGTGTGTGTGTGTGTGTGTGTGTGTGTGTGTGGACGCACGCGCGTGTGTTGACCGTGTCTTCTTAGCAGAGTTATAATCTTTACAAGTGTGTATGCAAGGTTAAAAGCCTGAGCCAAAAAATAAAGTTGCAATGAGCACACTCAAAAAACTCATGAAACAACAGTAACTCATGGGCATTATGGAGATGCAGCTCCATAATAACCAATGGGAGACCAGCGGGACGGGATGTTGGGAGATAGCCGATGGGAGAGCAACTCGCGCATTGTTTGAATTTTTGAGATGGCGCCTTTCGTAACGTGAATTTGTTTTGTATCCAGAGATGGAAATTTTAGGTAAATGCATTTCGTAACCTGGGTTTTTTGTTTGTTGGGTCTTTCGTAAGGTGAGGTGCCACTGTACTATTATTTGTCTATAAATTTATTAGTATGCTATTAGTGCATAACATTAGGGGCAGTGGTGGTCTAGTGGTATAGGACACGGGATTGCTGATCCAAAGGTTGGAGGTTCAAGTCCACACAAGGTTGTCACCCCCCCCCCCCCCAACCCCCCAGTGCAGCTAACTGGGTTATCAAAGGCGGGCCATGTCTGTCACTGTCTATGGTGAGAGGCATGTAAAAGAACCATTGCTGACTTTTGTAAAGAGTAGGCTGCAAAGCCTTCAGCGTGTTTCTGTCCCTTGCTAAAAGGGTTGTGTCAGGAAGGGCATCCAATGTAAAAACCTCTGCCAAATCAAACGTGCGAATCATTCGCTGTGGGAACCCCTGAAGAAGGGAAAAAAGCCGAAAGGAAATCTCTCATTAATACATAACATTGTATCTTTAACATTAAAAAAAAAAAAAAAAAGTTAAATTTACAATAAAGGAAAACTTCATTAACATTGTTTTTTAATGTGTAACAGAAAATATATAAATTGCACCAATTTGCCTGAAATAAAAAAAAAAAAAAATTACACATCCTTATTTAAACTCATTCAACTTATTTATGTCTTAATATCTCTGTCTCTCTTCACCTTTCTCTTTGATCCTGTTAGAAATGTTTCCGCGTTGTTTCTTGATAGGTTGCTTGCTGCACTTCATATCGTTTGCTCGTGCGAAAAACCGCTACACCTTAGCGCTACAATGAAAGTGCCACTGCCAACTAGTGGAGTGGAGGTGCAATTACACTTAATTTCCCCAGGATCGTACACTAGTCCCCTGGCATCATACCTTGCCCCCTTCGTCAGGCTTTAACGCGGTGGGGGGGGAATGAACCACACAAACAGTGTTTCCCTGTAGTGTATGAATGAGCTAGTATTTGATTGATGAGCCAATATGAAAGGGATAAAGTTTCTAACTTGCACAAATTTTTACAGATATTCTTCGATATACATGTCGGCAGTGGTTTAGACAACAACTCAATATTACAGCCGCACAAGGTGGTGTCTATTGTCAGGTTTGGGTATTTTATGGAGTAGTACTGGACTGTTATCATTAAATTCATGGGGTTTTTTTTTCCACCCATTTTCTCCTTAATTTAGTCGTATTCAATTCCCACCCATCAGGTATTGCCTTTCATATCAAATGACCACCTCTGACGAGGGAGGGGCGAAAGCATGCGCACACCTCTGTGGCATGAGATATGCAATACTAGCCACCCACCTCTTTTCGAACTGCGCTGCATGCATATTTCATTGCAGTGTAACACCTTCAGAGGGAAAGTGCTATCCGCCCTCTCATATGAGTGAGCTCACAGATGCCCATGACTGGCTGGCGATCGCTGTGAGTGACAGGAAAGTAAGCATATGCCGTCTCTCCCTCCTGTGAGAGCTTGGCCAATTAGTTTCTACGGATGGCTGTGGCATTAAACGGGATTCGAACTTGGGATCTCTGGGTTAACAGTCACACACTTTGTCAATGCTCCACCCGGGAACCGCATGTTGTTCCTATGACACATGCATGTGCAACCACACAGCTGTTGTACCACTTATTTTGGCAGCAGGAAACCTCAAAAAAGTTCATTTGTTACGGGATACTGAATTAATTTATAAAGCAAAAATATCTTGCACTTTTCAGACTTGTATGAATTAATGTCATTTGCAAGGTTGTATTCGAGTAGAATTCAGGATTTTGTTGATGGTTTGCATCATGAGAACTTTTAGGGCTGTAGGATTATGGTATGTATATAATGTGTAACAATAACATTCATGCTCAACATTATGGCCTGTTGTTTATTTCATTGTACATCGCACTCGGTAGTCACATTCCTCAACCTACACAAGGTTGTACCTCAACCTGTAGCTGGGACTGACAGATAATTGTCAGATAATTATTGGATAGGCTCTCCTTGGGCCATATTAGCACTGACCTGGCTATTAAATGCCAATTGGTAGTAGTCTTCAGTTGAATTATAGTTTAACATGTTTAAGTTCATATCTTCAATGGGCAGTTTTACAGTCATATGGCCGATTGCAATTTTCAAAACTTCAGCTCTCAAAATTTTAACCAGAAAACCCTAATGTTAATTTACAATGTATCTGAAAAAGTAATGAACAGAAAACAAAATTAAAATCTTTCTCCTGCCACATGGTACAAATTTAAATACTCCAATTAGAGCATTTTCTTTTGTCATTTTAATAAAAGTACTTCAGACACCAAAACATTTAAAAGGATGCTTTATTTTATTTACAAGCCCCACATAAGTTATTTTTGGAAGCTTGACTACAGACTGTGGTGCTTTTTAAAAAGTTCATGATAGTTCTGTTAAGTGAAGTTCTTTCTGTGATCAATTTTGAAGGCAAAAAACAAAATAAAATCCCCTAACAAGTCATTAAACTACGGTAAAGTTGTTTTAAGAATATTCTGCTATGCCTCATTTTATGCAATTAATTTCTATAGCTCCTGTGCAAACCTTTTAACCACACATGATGTAAAACAATAGTTTCTGTCAAACGTATGTCTGTTCTGGCATGAGACACTTTTAGACCTCTTAGGAGGAATATTTCTCGCAGTCATATTTTGACAGAAACAATATGAATATACTTTTTAAATTTTCAATTCATGAGAGAATTTGGCCTTATTAACGTAAAACTGTCCTAAAATGAGACTGCACATTTAAAATGAGGGCTTTGATTACTGGTGTTATTTTGAATGACACCCCCCCCCCCCGCCCTTCCAGGTTTAATGAATAATGCTTACGATTTAAACTGCTGTCAATAACATTATGAAAATATGCACTAACACCAGTTTAATACTTTAATATTTATATATTTTCCCCTGATTTTCATGATTTGAACTTGTAATATATTCTTCACTTATCCCTTAATATCCGGGGATGTTGTTGGGGCGCCTTCATGGCGAGACTTGGGCTGATTTGGCCTGGCGGCACCCATCTCTCTCCAGGTTGTAGAAACACGCTGACGGCTTTGCAGCCTACTCTTTACGAAAGTCAGCAATGGTTCTTTTACATGCTTCTCACCATAGACAGTGAGAGACATGGCCTGCCTTTGATAATCCAGTTAGCTGCACTTGGGGGGGGTGACAACCCTGTGGGGACTCGAACCCCCAAGCTTAGGATCGGCGATCCTGCCCCTTAACCACTAGACCACCACTGCCTCTTGTAATATATTGCTGGCCACAAAAAAAGACTGAATTTTTAGCTTCTGCTCTTGTTGAAGGTGAGTGGGGGTGATGGATATGACCTTTTTTTTTTTTTTTTTCTTCCATCCATTTTACCTATTAGTTTACTTTGAAATTTCGTGATCTTATATAATATCCTTCCAATCACGAAAAGATCACGTGTTTAGATCCCCCTTAGCGGAAAAAGTGTGGTTTTTTTTTTTTGTTTGTTTGTTTAATAAATAAATAAATAGATATTAAGGACGAATAGGGGAAAACTTGAGGAAAATGCCACAAAAACAAGGCCAATTATGCAAAAAAAAAAAAAAAACCCTCAACAAAAAAAACAACCCAAAACTTCCCATCAAAACTACTTACATTTTTATGAGGTGTGCATCTGAGTGTGTGCGCACATCTGTGTGTATTTATATTTTATTTACATCTTATGCATTATTTTTGAATGTTTAATTATTATCAGCATTTATAGCATTGAATATGTATTTGATATACGATATACATGTACGTACACGTCAGTCGGGGGTGGGGGTTTGATCATATTTCGCGGAATTCGGTGGCCGAAGGGGGATCTCGGCCTCAATTAATCGTGGAAAGTGAAGGATCCCTGTATGTACAGTAGGCCCTTGACATTCGCGGGGGTTCGGCTCCGGGCCCTCCCGCGAATCGAGATAATCCGCGAGTTCTGTTGCCGAAAGTAAAACCCCATGTATCACGTCACATGCGCGAATGAGCAGTCGGAAGTAAAATACTATGTATCTATTACATGCACTAAAATATGTTTCTTAAACACATTCTATAGACAGTCTTACTCATTATTTCAGTATTAATGTAGTAAAATGTAGGCATGATTAAGAAAACTTTTTAATTTTTACTGTTGTATTTATTGATGATAAACTATAAACATTATACAGCATACGTATAAAAACACCTTTCAAAGCATCCTCTGAAAAATATACAAGCACTGTAGTTTTCAAAAATTCCCACTAGAGGAACGTATTGCATTGGGCATGAGATGACTGAATTCAGATATTAACTATATGAAGTCCGAGCAGCTCAGCCACACCCCACAGCCAAAGCGAGAAAGAAATTTTTTTTTAGAGTGATAGAGTAAGAGAGCATTACAAACCAAAGAAGCGATGTTGATGTGAGTTAATCCTCTGGTGCAGAGGTGAGCCTGCTTTTGTTTATTGAGTGAATTCAGGTGTGTGCTACTGAGCAGAAGTAAACAGTTAGAGGCACAGAGCCAAAATCAAAGTCCCCCAAAACACAGACCATAACAAAAAGGACATAAAAGAACAAGAAATGTAATAAATTGGATAAACAAAATGAAATGAGAAACATGCTACACCACAGTAAATAAAATATAACACATACATTTTAAACATTACCTTAGGTCATGTATTGGAATAATAATTGAAAAAGACTTTAATAGTGGAGTGTTTTACAACAGTTCAGATGATTATTCCTCTTCAGCCATGACGTGACTTCAGAGGAAACTATCATTTCTTTCGGAGAAAGTCTTATTTCTTCAGAAGAGACATCCAACGTCATTACCTTTTTCTGGTGCTTAGCAGGCGTTTCAGTGAAAACATAGAACTTAACTGGTAATTAAAACACACTAAAAAAAAGGCTCATTGCCAACTTGTGCGCCAATGAGGAAAAAGGGGCGTTACATCAGCTCAACCAATCAGCAGGAAGGAGGACAGCCATTGGCTGAATTGGAATCGCGTGCGAGTTGCTCGGCAGTCCGCGAATACTCAAACCGTGAGTGCAAAACCGTGAATAGTCAAGGGCCTACTGTGTGTGTGTGTGTGTGTGTGTGTGTGTATATATATATATATATATATATATACATACATACATACACACACACACAGTAGGCCCTCGATATTCGTGGGGGTTCGGTTCCGGCCCCTTCTGCGAATGAAGATAATCCGTGAGTTCTGTACCCGGAAGTAAAACCCCATGTATCATGTTACATGCGCGAATGAGCAAACGGAAGTAAAATACTGTGTATCTATTACATGCACTAAAATATGCCTCGTAAACACATTCTATAAACAGTCTTACTCATTATTACAGTATGAATGTAGTAAAATGTAGTCATGATTAAGAAAAACTTTCAATTTTTACTCTTATATTTATGATAATATAAACATTATACAGCATATACTGTTGTAAAGCACTAGTATTAAAGTCTTTTTCAATTATTATACCAGTAGAGTACCTAAGTTAATGTTTGTGTGTGAGATTTTATGTTCTGTAGCATGTTTAACAAACGATACTAAAAGAATAAACTTTATTACGCTTCATGTCCTTTTACATTGAACTTGGAGTGACGTCTCCAAGATGGCGCTGCCTAGAGGACGACGTTGTGGAGTTCTGAGTCAAATTGTTTCTTTGTTCGTTTTAATTTGTTTTATTTGTTTTGTTCATGTTTTGTACTATGCTCGTCTATGACCAGTCATAGACGAGCATGGTGCAAAACATGAACGAAGAAATCAAAAGTTACAATATGACTCTGAAAACTCCACCTGGGCTTATTGTTACCATATCATATTAGCTCAGGATAGGAGGTGAAGACTCCGATCTCATAGCTGTAGTATGGCCGGCCAGTCATAGATGAGCATAGTGCAAAACAATAAATAAAACAAATTAAAACGAACAAAGAAACAATTTGACTCTGACAACTCGCGACGTCGCCCTCTAGGCAGCGCCATCTTGGAGACGTCACTCCAAGTTCAATGTAAAAGGACATGAAGCGTAATTAAGTTTATTCTTTTGGTATCGTTTGTTAAACATGCTACAGAACATAAAATCTCACGCATAAACATGAACTTGGGTACGGTACTGGAATAATAATTGAAAAAGATTTTACTACAATAGTTCAGAGGAAACTGTCGTTTCTTCAGGAGAAAGTCGTATTTCTTCAGAAGAGGCATCCACCGTTTTCTATCGCTTAGCCAGAGAAGACGCACAGTGTTTTAGTGGTATCATAGAGCTTAACTGGTAATTAAAACACCCCAAAAAAAGAGGCTCGTTGACAACTTGTGCGTAAATGAGGAAAGGGGGGCGTTACATCATCTCAACCAATCAGCAGGAAGGAGGACAGCCATTGGTTGAATTTGAGTGACGCGTCAGTTGCTCGATGGTCTGCGAATACTCAAACCGTGAGTGCAAACCTGCGAATTGTCAAGGGCCGTGTGTGTGTGTGTGTGTGTGTGTGTGTGTACGTGTACTGGTCCTTCTCAAAAAATTAGTATATTGTGATAAAGTTCATTATTTTCTGTAATGTACTGATAAACATTAGACTTTCATATATTTTAGATTCATTGCACAACAACTGAAATATTTCATGTCTTTTATTGTTTTAATACTGATGATTTTGGCACACAGCTCATGAAAACCCCAAATCCCCATCTCAAAAAATTAGCATATTTCATCCGACCAATAAAGTGTTTTTAATACAAAAAAGTCAACCTTCATATAATTATGTTCAGTTATGCACTCAATACTTGGTCGGGAATCCTTTTGCAGAAATGACTGCTTCAATGCGGTGTGGCATGGAGGCAATCAGCCTGTGGCACTGCTGAGGTGTTATAGAAAGGTGTTGCAGAAAATAATTAACTTTATCACAATATGCTAATTTTTTGAGAAGGACCAATATGTATGTGTGTGTGTGCACGCATGTATGTGTGTGTGTGTATGTATATGTATATATATATATATATATATATATATATATATATATATATATACACACACACACACACACACTGTATTCGACGTGATAAGCGCCCAGGGCACTTTAAAAATTGGAGTGGGTGGGCGCTTATTGAAATGCTGCTTGTGGAGTGGAACGGTAAGTGCTTATTACCACCGAGGTGGAAAACATGACACTGGTATTTGTGTTATTCATTTTTGCTATCAACCAAACTACTTGCATGAAAGCTGAAAATAAACAGAAAACAGCATAAATGTAAAAAAAACATTAAAAAAAAAGGGACCCCCTACTTTTCCCTCCCAGTGCTGTTCCTTTAAACATTTTCCCCGGAAGTAAAATCGAGCCAATCAAACACGAATGTCAACTTTAGCACATGCCACGTTGAACCAATCAACATTAACATAAACAAAAAAAAGCACATGTTTGGGAACGTTCTTCTTGGAACGTCATGGTTCATCAGTTGTTAGACATTTACCAAGAGAACAAAGCAAAATATTTTCCTGTTTTTTAAAGCACGGCTGAACAATCAAATGTGTTGTTACTGATGAACATTATAGACATTCCCCAGTGGCAGGGGGTCTTGAAATACCGTGTAAACTCACTTTTACAGGCAGTCATTTTACCATTACAGTGGCTGATCGAGTAAAATTGCTAAGTATGATCTACGAAATTGCTCCCGGTACACATGTGTATTAGATGCGAGATCAATTTTAGATCAAATGTGAGACGTTATTAGACGTGAGATCAAAGATTGGGGGGCTGCTTATTGGAGAAGGACGCTTATTACGTCGAATACGGTAGTTGCCCTTGACAAGGTTTCACAATCATAACGTGACCTATATTCCACTTGTGACGTTTTTTTAGTGCAGTATCTCGAAAGGGAAATGACATGGGATCAACAAATTTGATCAATGGGTTCTCCTAATGAAGTTCTTGATTGTGACTTTATATAGGTTCACCCATTTTTTTTCTTTTGCTTTACTGCTTTAATCATGAAAGAGGAAATTCTTGCTTCTGCATTTAACTCCTTCAAATTGTGTGCCCACAGACACACTTGGAGAGTAGACTGCCCCACACACACACACACACACACATGCACTTGGAGCAATAGACTGCCCCCCCCACACACACACACTACAGAACAATTGACTAAGCTGACTGCTGTGTCCTTTGAACAAGGTGAAGGTTACCCTTTTACAGTCCCATCGAAGGCCTTGAGGGAAACCTATGTAGCAAACTTGGTGGTCATTAGTCATTTCCTTTCTGTACTCATGTCATACTTGACAGTGTTAGAGCCTGCATTGCTTCATCCTTAAATCTCAAGTTTCAGAAGTCAAAATGATTCATCATTTTGTTGTGGGAGGTTGTAGTAATACAACAGAAGTTGGTGTTTCACTTTTTCAATGGTAAAAAAAGACGGGGTGGCGGGGAAAAGTTGAAGTTTGCAAAAACTAGTGGAATGACCCTGGGACGTGGTCTTTTATCTGCTCGGCTTGCTTTCTTTCAGGTGCATGTAAAGGACTGAGTTCAATTTCTGTTGAAGTGGCTTATAAAGAGTAATTCAAACCGTGTGCAGCACCATCAGTTCAGAATCTTTACTGTGCTAAAGTTATTGAGGGCTCAAACCTTGTGAAATGTTTTAACCAGTCTGTGCCGCACCACCAGGGCATCTAATGAATCACAGCCATTACCTGTACAAAAATAAACAATGACCGGCTGAGAGAAACTGTATGCCTAATGTTTGGATGTGGGTTTTTTGTACATGTGGGTTAAAATTCAATCAGACACTTTTGCTGTATTAGCAATTTGGGGAGTAGTTTTTATTTCAGGTGTGTGTTGGGATTATTTAGAACCTCAGTTTGCATGATCTATAAGCTGAGTTTACAAACAATGTGCTGTATTGTGATTTACTACCAACAAAAATAATTTCATGTCCTGAAAAGAATACATCATTTCCACCCTTGGGTGTTTCAGATTGTGGTCATACCACACCAGACTAAAACCCTTCTTGCTTAAAGTACAGCTCAAAATAGGGTTCTGTGTTTTCAGCTGTAAAATTTACACGTGATTTATCATCAGTGTATCTACATAGATGCTGCTGTTCCATGTCCACTTGGGTATCAGTGTCTCAAAAACATTGTGTATTGTCTCATGAGCTCCTCAGGAAAGAATGCCCACAACTGCCATGCTGTGTTTCCTCTTGAGTGTCCACTGGGAGTGAACCTATGGTTTGTACGGGGGCTTGAATGCCTTGAAAAGTACTTGAAAATGTTTTTAATTATTTTCAAAGTCTCCAGAAATGTCAGGCCACCCCTTGAAAACCAATGGTTTTCTTACTCTGTCCTTGAATAATACTTGAAATATTAGCATTGGGTTTATCTGCAAAATAAATGTATAACATTTTATTAGAAACCTGATTTTTGTATCTTTTCTACAATAAGGTCACAGAAAATCTAAGTTTGTCAAGCGTCGTCCGCTAGCACATCTTCCCAAAAGTTCCACTTTATAACACAATTATACAGGCGTCGATCTGTTTTATGACCTACAGATCCCATTTTTTGGCAGCGTGGTAATGAGGTCACAGGCGACCTTTTGCGCTTGTCACGAGTGAATAAATATTCATTAAAAAGCTTAAGAGGACTGTATTGTACCAACAGCCACAATGCCAGGCGGTCGGTGTATATTTAAAGCACAATGGCAGGAGAGGAAAGGCTACAGTAATTGGATAGACGTCAGAAAAAGCCGGCATCATGCGTTTTGCAAGGTATGCGGGGGGTAAAAAAAAACAAAAAAACATTGCAGTTGATGCTCTGAGTGAGATGCGTTAAAGTCGCACATAAAATCAAATCAAAACCACCCACTCAAAAAACATGCAAAAACTTTTCAGAGTCAAGGAGCATGAGTACTCTGATAATGAACTATTGCAAAGGAAGTGTATGTAGTCGGAACAACTGCCACAAGCACTAACCTTAGCGTTACTGTAACTACGCCGAGTGGATCCGCAACCAGTTACAGGTGTTGACCCGAAGCCAAAGGTGAAGAAAGTGTTTACGTTTATATTTACATATACATTTAAAGTGTGATCTTGTTGGTTTATTAAAATTATTGCATATTTTCCAGCAAAATGATAAACTATTTAAATTACTAAATTTGGTTATTACATTGAGAATGTAGCAGTTGACATTTTAAGAATGTACTCTTCCATGTATTAATTTACAGTCCATTCAAATTATTGTGTTTTACTCTGAAAGTCAAACAAGTATTTCTTGTTGTATTTTGCTCTTTTAAACAGGATTTGAAAATGAAATTTTGTTCCTAAAAAAAAGTGCTTGAATGACATTTGGCCCAATGTGTGGGAACCATGTGAAAAGAGCAATCGTTGATTCATAATGCGAATTTAAAATTTTAGCTGCAGTTGTAATTCATACACAGTGTAACTGTATCCTTAACTTTGAACTCTTGGTTATGGCTTTCCGAGGAAAGGGATATTTGAGGATGTTTTTTGACACTTGGTTACACAAACAAACGGGAATGTATGTGAGAATTGATCTCTTGAGTACTATTATCACCCCTCCACGCCCGGTCCACACTGTTTTGTTAATGGTTTCTTCCACGTTGTTGCATGACTTCCCAACTGAAAGTGCTTGTCTCTTGGTTGTACATGCTCTGATTTATGAATGCATAATGTGTGTTGTTTGGACATAATCTTACAATAAACTACTAAAAAGCTTGCCTGATGAATTCTAATATTCCGATGTATTCTTTTAATGCACAGGTGAGGAACAGAATAAAGAGGCGCTGCAAGATGTGGAGGATGAGAACCAGTGAAACATCACAGCCAATACGAGACTCCAGCCCACTCGACCCCTTCCCAAAGCCCACTCATAAAGGTGGCCACTAAGCCCAACCTCAAGAATGACACGCAGCAGCTTGATGCCTCCCCCCATTTTTTAAGTCCTCTATTTGTTTGATTTTTATTTTTAATATTCTTTTTTATTCTCCCTTTAATTGAAACAAGAAACCACTTCTGAAACAGACATCAACTGTAATTTTTGATGGGCAGAGCTTAGAGTTTTTGTTTTTGTTTTTTGTTTTTTTGTTGTTTATTTGTTTTGGGTTTTTTATTTGTTTTGTTTGTGTGTTTTGTGTGTGTCCTGGTACAATGTTCCTTTTTTTTTCTTTTCTTTTCTTTTTTCAGTATGTTTGCTTTGTTCCTCAACATTTTATCAGTTGCTGGATATATTTTTGAGTTTTTCTTAATGTAATTGCAAAATTAACTTTTATTACTATTACTGATGTCTACTATTAGGCAATTAGTTGTTGGAGCTGTAATATTTGTGTTAGTGCAATTATGAAATGCAGTTAAAATGATTAAAACCATGGAAAGGGCAAGTCAAAAATAAAAGTGCTCTTTTTTTGTCAATTTAGTTTCAGAGCAAGTTTGCAAGTTTCTTAATATCCATGTGGAGCAAAATGCTTAACATCCAAAAAAAAAAAAAGTAGGAGTTATGTAGTGATACTTAGCAGTGGTGCGGACTGTAATTTGTGCTAAAATACTGTATTATGCACATAGGCTGATGGTGGATGGATAGTTGCAGCTCTAAAAATTGAAGGAGCCTTGTTGCTTTTAGAACTTAAAATGGAGGTCTCCATTGGCTGTTTGAAAATATTTAAAGGCACTAATAAAGTTGATTTTAAGCTCTCATAAGTATATGAAATAGTCTATTTCCCTTCATCCCCGAAATTTATATATTGCCTACGATTTCTTCTGTACCTTTTGTTCCTATTTAATTTGATGCTAATTTGTACTACTACTGGAAATTTGACTGGAGCCACAGATGTAGAGTCTGTATTATTGTTCTTCTAGACAAACAGCATGGAATTAACATTGGACTTAAAATAAAACTGCCTCAGAAAAGCTTTTGTGATTTTAATTTTGCATGTTTTATGTTTTCCATGCTGATTAAATGGGAAATTCATGCAAAGGACAAACTAACATAAAATTGCGTTTACGTTTTACCTAAAATGGGACACAATCGCAGAAAGAGCCGCAGGTTATAACTGCAAATTTGGGGGATTTAAAGTGGGCCTTTAATGCAAACTTTTAAATCAGAAACATTTTATTTAACAAATGACCATTTCATGGAGCTATGAAAGCTTCCTGGCAAGATGATCAAACTTATGCAACTTGTTTAATTATGCTCAAATAGTAATCAGTTTCACGGTTTAATATGTTCTTATTTTTGGCTTGTAACCTTTTAAATCCAGTGCATGAAAATAAAAGTAATTATAAAAGTGCTGGGGGTTATGCTTGGATATATCAGTGTGAAAGAGGAATCACCACTAACTCCTACACTTCAACATTTATGACTTGTTCCTGAGTATCAGAAAGGACATTCTGCTGGTATTGTTTCTGGAAAATATTTGATAGCATATCTACCTATTTTTTGTCTTTTCAGGTCCATTTAAATTATTGGCCGCTGACCCTGTTCCTGGAGACCTGCCTTCCTGCACGCCTTGAGGACGTGCTTGAGAAGGTCAAAAACATGTTAGAGTTTGGTAGGAGTTGAAATCTGCAGGAAGGTAGATCTCCAGTAACTGGGTTGAGGACCAGTGCTTTAAAGTGAAGTTCATTGAAGAATTTTAAGTATACCAGTGTGGGGTGCCGGGTCAAAAAATTTGGGCACATCTTACAATTTATTAAAACTGCTTTTACATCGGCAGTGGAAATAAATTTCCCTAAGAACATCTTGTTCCCACTTTATTACATGTTTACCAAGTCACTCTCAAATCAGTGGTTCTGTATTCAGGAAGTTAATGGACAACTTTTAAGCAAACTTTTAGGGAACTGCTTATCTGCTATGAAATAAAAGGGCCTAATAATCCTGATGGACACTTGTGCACACATGTATACCCTCCTATTTGTCACCGATTTTGTTCAGAGGGCAAGTTGCACTGTGAACAAAATATTCTGGATCACCTGCCGCCATTTCAAAAAGTGAAGCAAGCTACCCCAACTGGTGTCAATTTCTTCCAGAAAAAAAAAAAAATTATTTTAATACATGCAGTTGCTTTGAGGTAAGTTGTTCCAGGTACATATTGTTCTGGCACAAGTGCCTCTGTGATATCAGCTGTAGAATTAGTTGACTTGTTCCAGAAATATTTAAATATACAGTCAGCCCCCTTCTTACGAAATGAATCCGTTCCAGGGCCTTTTTTTTTTGGAACCTGGAGTTTTCGTAAGTAGAGGTGCATTTTACATGTAAAACGCGTGATTCGTTCCAAGACTACCCCATAAACCAGGGGTGTCAAACTCAGGGCCATGTGGCTGCAGGTTTTTGTTTCAACCAAGCAGCAGCACGCCTGACTTGGCTTATTTAATCAACTCATCTGAGTCTTCAGGCAGCTGATTGGTCAGTCTCTGTACAAAAGACACAGATTGACCAATCAGCTGCCTGAAGACTCATGAGTTGATTAAATGAGCCAAGTCAGGTGTGCTGCTGCTTGGTTGAAACAAAAATCTGCAGCCACATGGCCCTTTGTGGCACGAGTTTGACACCCCTGCCACATAAACCCTTTAAAAATTATAAAAGTACATCAATTTTGTATGAAATATGTGTTAAAATTATTTATTAAACAATTTCAACATTTTATTAACAAATGTATTCATTAAACCATTATTAAACATTTTTATTAACCAATTTTTTTATTAACCAAACAATACTGAACATTATTAAACATTTGTGACACGCTCCGCCAAGTGCGAGTGGAGTCGCGGCCGACACCAGAGCCTTTGTGGCAGAACGCGGCTTGTCTGGACCTCCAATCTGTCAAGCAGGTAAGTTCACTTTTGACACTTGTTTAGTACTCAACATTCACTAGATTGCTTGCGGGATCGGAGGTCCAGGTGAGCTGCGCCCCGTCTCAGGGGCTCTTATCGGTTGCGACGTCGCCCACACTTGGCGGAGCGCACATTTGTGGTGCGCTCCACCGAAGACGCCAGAGCTTTTGAGACGGGGCGCGGCTCGTCCGGACCTCCGATCTGTCAAGCAGGTAAGTGCGCTTTGAACACTTGTTTAGTACTCAACATTCACCTGTTTGCTTGAGGGATCAGAGGTCTGGATGAGCCGCGTTTTTTCCCCACATTTGGCGGAGCGCGCCACATTAATTAAAAATGTTTATTGAACTAAACGACTTAAAAAACCCGAAAAATAAGCAGCAGTGAGCAGTTTCAGAAAAACTCACGAACCAACAGTACAGCTCTCCTTTACCCGTGTGTCAAATAAGCATTATAGGTACGGTACTATGGATTCAGCTCCCTCCTGACCAATGGGAGGCCAGCGAGGCAGGATGTTGGGAGACAGTCAATGAGAGAGCAACTCACGCATTGTTTGAATGGAGCGTTTTAATATTTGAATGGCGCGTTTGAATGGCACGTTTGGCCCTTTTTGTAAGAAGTCGTTGTTTCGTATACAGAGGTCAAAAATTTAGGAAAATGTTTTTCTTATACTGGATTTTTCGTATTCAGGGGTTTTCGTAAGAAGGGGGCCGACTGTAATTATCTTGCATCATATAAAAAAACTTTGAAAAATACCTGTTTGGGTAAATGAGTACAGGATCAATGGTTATTGCTACTTGCCCCAAAATGGCCGTTTGCTCTGTTCGGGCAACAACTAAAACTTTGAACAGTGACTCGAAAAATATGTGAGAAGTTCGCCTGAAAGAAGACGATGTTTATTTTTTCCCCTGTACAGTGAGGAAGATTATAAGAGTGGTGAGAGAAATCTCAGCAGAACACTTGGGAATTACAATAAAAAAGTAAAATCTTGGAGTTACTAAGTCTCCAAATTCACCATCATATACCGCCTCCCTGCCATCAAATTAATTGGACGGTCTACCAGAAAAAAAGTAAAGCTTTACGTTAACCATGAATGCAAATAGCTGGAGTTTACAAATTACTGTTATGCCTTTGAAACCATACTTGTGCTCTGAACAAATAATGAAACAATTAACACAATGTAACAATAAATACTTAACATGGGCTTATCTCGTGTTTAAAATGGTGGACGTTATGTGATGATGTGGGGCTATTTTCTTCTTGAAAAACTTATGAGGGTTTAAAGGCACCATGGATCGCATTCAAATATCAGGACATTTTTAATTAAAATCCAGTCGCCTCTGATGGGACACTTAAACCAATTAACCAGTGGATCTTTCCAAAGCAAATGACCTGGAGCATATGTCCAAATCAACACAAGAATGTTTATCTGACCAAAGAATCAAGTTTCTGCTATGGCCATCTTCATCCATATTCAATCTTACTGAAAGCCTACTTGGGGGTGGGGGTGGGGGGTTCCCAAACACTTCATCCCATTAGCATTGCGAGGAGGCTGGAGCCTCAATACATCTGGGACAAAACCTCATTCCACAGGGTGCATTCCTCACATTTTTGGGTGAGAACCATGGCCTCGGACTTGGAGGTGCTGATTCTTACCACCTGCTTCACATTTAGCTGCAAGACCTGGAGGTCCCGGCTTGATGAAGCCAAAAAGACAACGTCATCTGCAAAAAGCAGAGACGAGATCTTATGGCCACCAAACCAGAACCCCTGAACACCTCGGTTGTGCCTGTAAATTCGATCCATAAATATTATACACAGAACTGGTGGCAAAGCACGGCCTTTGCGGAGCCCAACCCTCATGAAATACGAATTCAACATGTTCTTACCAATGAGGACCAAACTCTGGCTTTGGCAATACAGAGACTGAATGGCTTGTAGGAATGGGTCTGGTATATATTCTCAGAGCACACCCCACAAGATAGCCTTAGGGACAGGGACAAAAGCCTTCTCCAAGTCCACAAAGCACCCATGGACAGGTCTGGCAAACTCCTATTCCTCCTCCAGGATCTTGTAGAACGTGTAGAGTTGATCAAGAGTTCTGCGTCTGGGATGAAAACCACATTGTTCCTCTGAATCTGAGGTTCAAACAGACATTGGATTGTGCCAGTCCTCTCCAGTATTCCTGAGTAGACTTTCCCAGCTAAGCTGAGGTAGGACAGTGGTGGCCTGGTGGTAAGGTACTGGATTACTGATCCCAAGGTTTGGGGTTCAAGCCCCACAGTCAATGGTTGTCACTGCTGTCCACCAGTGCAGCTAACTTGGTTATCAAAGGCTGGCCATGTCTTTCACTGTCGGTGGTCAGAGGTTCATGTAAAAGAACCAGTGATGACTTTTGTCAAGAGTAGCTGCATAGCCATCAGTGTGTTTCTCACCTGCGATGGCCTGGCGAGCTATCCAGGGTGTACTCTGCCCTCACCCAGAGTCGACTGAAATGGGCGCCAGCCTCCCTGCAACCCCAATTAGGATTAAGTGGTTCAGAAAATGAATGGATGGATGAATGAAGGTAGGCTGAGGAGTGTGATTCCACAAAAGTTCTGTTTTTAATAGGGGAACTACCACCCGTTTGCCAATCCAGAGGTATGGCCCCCAATTGACCACATGATGTTCTAGGAACATCAACCAAGACAGTCCTACAACATCCAGAGCCTTGAAGTTTAACTTTTTTAAGTTGTACTACTTTAGGAATTTTCTCCCAAGTAATTTTGTTATACAGATAGCAGTGCAAATGTAGACGTGTGTGTGTCACACACATCAGACACAGCATAACTAATACTTTATACATTAAAAATATAAAAGTCGAAAGTAAAATGATCCGTAACAATTACAAATACAGCTATTTTGGGGGGGGGGCCAATGAAAGAGACATGGTGATGGAGAGAAAATCAAAAGAGAATAAAAGACAACCGGGTCCAGACACTTCCATCAAAAGGACAATTCCATAATATGCTAATTTAGAACAAGCATATCCAGTTTAAAAGCTTCAGTGTGCATCAAGTAAATGTTCTGGTAAATGAAACCTAATATACAGGGTTGCCTTTGTGACCTTCAAAAAAGTAGGTCACTCACACACAAGTCAGCCGAGCAGTTAGTAGTGAACTAACATACCAAGTTTGAACGTCACAGCTTCCACGTGGCAAATAAAAATGTCCAGAAACTAAAGTCAGATGGATGGACAGACGGAAACCATTCCTATAGCACCCAAGCCACCTTCTGAGCGGAGCTAAAAATATGGGCAGCCTAAGGAACACACTTGATAAGTGATGAAATATACGGATATTTGCATTGAAAATATTGATGTAGAAGTTCAGAAAAGGTCAAAAGGAGTTGCACTCCATCTTTTTGAACATGGAAAAGGGGTTACGGGAGAGTGCTAAGCCGAGTCGTGGTACTCTGTGAGGAAATCAGGTGTTGCAGATCAGCAAGGCTGTTATAGAACATCTTCTTTTCCTTTTGGCCTTTTTCCCTTTTTCAGGGGTGACCACAGTGAATCATTTGATTTGCATGTTTGATTTGGCATCGGTTTTTACATCAGATATCCTTCCTGACACAACTCTTTAGCAAGGGAGCAGAAACACGCTGACGGCTATGCAGCTACTCTGGTGAAAGTCAGCAATGGTTCTTTTACATGAACCTCTCACCATAGACAGTGAGAGACATGGCCGGCCTTTGATAACCCAGTTAGCAGCACGGCGTGGGGTGGGGGGTGGGGGGGGGTCAGTGACAACCTTGAGGAGAGTGGGACTCGAACCCCCAACCTCAGCGATCCAGCACCCTTTACCACCAGGCCATCCATGTCCTAGACTGTTATAGAACATGAACAGTTCAAAATGATCGCAGTGTGTTTAAAAAAACGTAAATAAAATCTCAAAATACTTATAATAGCTTTTTATTTCCAGATAACACAAATACATTGGGAACACGACACATTTCAAACACTATTCCAAATCAAAACATGAAGCAAAATATATCAAATTTGTATTAGTCCTTCAAATAAATAGAAGAAAAGTGAATATTAGACTATTCAATAAAAAAGCAGCTTCTGCTTTATTGTTTACAAACTCAAACATTTACTGTATAAACTGAAAAATGGTTTAAGATTTTGTTTCCTTTGAATCGCTGATCTAATATTTATTTGTATAATCACTTTTTCTGAGAACTGCTGCACATCTATGTTGCATATAGTGAACCAACTTCTGACACCTATGAACAGGTTTTCCAGCCCAGGGTGATTGGACTACATTCCACAGTTCGTCTGTATTTCTTAGTTTTGTCTCAGAAACTGCATTTTTGATGTCACCCCACAAGTTTTCTATTGGATTAAGGTCCAGGGACTGATTATCCCTATAGGTTAATACTGTTGGTCTGGAACCATGATGTTACTCACTGGTGTGTTTGGGGGGTCATTGTTTTGTTGGAACACCTATTTCAAGGGAATTTCCTCTTCAGCATAAGATAGCATGACCGCTTCAAATATTCAAACTGATCCATGACACCGTAATATGCAAAACATCCCCAAGTCATGATGCTTACGCCACAATGCTTCACAGTGTACTGTGGCTTGAATTCGGTGTTTGGGAGTCGTATAAGGAGGGGGCACTAAACCCAAAAAGAACAATCTTACCGTCATCATTCCACAAAAATGTTGCATTTGTAATGTTTCTGCATGTCTTTATATGTTTTCCCCTCTGCAATCAACTTTTTAATCAAGGTATGCTGTTCTTCTGATGTCTGTAACGACCCATTTTCCTCAAAATTTCAGAGCGAAATGCTCTATAACCATCATGTACAACCTTTGCTGCCTTCCTTCCTTAAATAAGGACAATAATTGGCACTTGTGTTTCAAAGAATGAATGATGTCACTAATTGAACTCCACACTGCTATTATTTTGAACGCGATCCTTTGAATTACTGTAGTGAATCAATTACACAGAATCAGCAGCGTGCATATCATGACTGTTGGATCTGTTGGATTCTATTACTCTACTTTCTTTCTTTCTTCCTTTCAGCTTTTTCCCTTTTCTCGGGAGTCGCCACAGCGAACCATCTGATTCGCACGTTTGATTTGGCACAGGCTTTTACGTCGGATGCCCTTCCTGTCACAACCCTTTTAGCAAGGGACAGAAACACGTTGACGGCTTTGCAGCTACTCTTTACGAAAGTCAGCAATGGTTCTTTTACATGTCTCTCACCATAGACAGTGAGACACATGGCCCGCCTTTGATAACCCAGTTAGTCGCACTGGGGGGCGGGGGAGCGGGGCGGTGACAACCTTGTGGGGACTCGAACAACCACTGCCCCCACTAGACAACCACTGCCCCCACTAGACCACCACTGCCCCCACTAGACCACCACTGCTCCGAATTCTATTACTCTAATATTTTCTTTTTCTTTCAGCTTTTTCCCTTTCTCAGGGGTCACTATACCTGTTAGTAAATTATCTGGCATGTAGGGATATAATTTCTACCAAAAACAGTGAGTGATCAGGTTAGTGATGCCTGACTGATATTATTTTGGACACAACTGTATAAACCCAGTGTAACAGCACTCCAAGTAAGAGAACTAATGAAAAACACAGGCAGAGATGAAGAGCGAAGTGATGCAGGCATAATAAAGGGATATGATACAGATGAAAAGGACATGGTTTCCACTGTTTGAATTGAATCTGGAATCGTAATTTGGATTGACTCTGGGAAGAGGAAGATGTCACAAAAATTGTCATAATGAGGAAGAAGTGGTCATAGAAAGTTTCTATTTGCCACAAAAGGAGAAAAATGGTCCAATAATAATAAGCAGGGCAGTGGCAGGCCTCACTATCACCAAGTTGTCACTGCTGTCGTCCCAGTGCATCTAACTGGGTTATCAAAGACTAGCCATGCCTTCCACTGTCTGTTGTGAGAGGCATGAAAAAGAATCACTGCTGATGTTTGAAAAGAGTAGGCCATTGGGTTGCTGTCAGCATGTTTCTGTCCTCCAAAGGCTTGACAAGCTGTCTGGAGTGTACTCTGCCCTCGTGCAAAGTTGGCTGGGATGTGCGCCAGCCTCCCTGTGACTCTAATTATGATTGAGTGACTTAGAAAAAGATTGATTGAATGAATGAATAATAATATTGATGATAAAGACATCGTTGTTAACTGTTGCCTGAACAATGAAAATCAGCTCTTTGTACAGCTGTTTAATTATAAAAAGAAAACTAAGGAACTACACTAAGGTATACATATAAGCTACAGTATATGTTCAAACCTATTCACACATACACAGAATGGTGAATGATATATCAAAGGTGCATGATATACACCAGGTAAGAGGTAGAACTGGAGCTTTCTGAGGAAGTACATCCTTTGTTGTGCTTTCCCCACCTGTTGGGAGATGTAAGTGGTTCAGCTGAAGTCAGCAAAGATGTGGACTACAAGAAACTTGAGGCGCTCCACCTTCTCTCTTCCTTCTCCTCTCCATCAATGTAGTGGGTAGAATGATCGGTTTGTTTCAATCTCCTAAAGTCCGTTAAAGTCTCCTTGGTTTTGGTGTGTTAGGTTCCAGATTGTTGTTGGTGCACCATTGCTGCAGATGCTGGACCTTGTTCCTGTAGGCTGACTCGTTGTTATCTGTAATCAAACATATGATGGTAGTGTCATCGGCGAATTTGACGATGTTGCTGGTGGGGGAACAGTCGTGTGTGAATAGAAAGAAGAGGAGGGGGCTAAGAACACACCCCTGTGGTGTTCTGCTGTTCAGGATGAGTGCAGGAAATTCTCTTCTAACGTCCTGAGGTCTGTTGCTAAGAAAGTCCACTATCCAGGTGCACTGTGAGCTCCCTATGCCCAGATTGCCCAACTTCTGAACTGGTTTATGTGGTTGAATTGTATTAAAAGCGGAGCTGAAGCCTATGAATAGCATCTTCATATCGGAGGAGCTACTGTCCAAGTGTATGAGGGCTGTGTGTAGGGCAGTATTGATGGCATCCTCTGTTGACCTGTTTTCTCTGTATGCAAATTGATGTAGATTGAGATCAGCAGGGATGGAAGACTTAATGTGAGACAAGAGGAGTCTTTCGAAACATTTAGTGCTGTTGTGGTTAGGGCTACTGTGTAGTCTTCATTATATTTGTTATTATAACTTACATTGTTATTATTATTATTATTATTGTTATTGTTGTTGTTCATTTTCTGTAACCACTTAATCCTAATTAGGGTCGCGGGGAGGCTGGCGCTCAGCCAACTCCGGGTGAGGGCAGAGTACACCCCGAAAAGCTCGCCAGGCCATCACAGTGCAGAAACACACTGACAGATTTGTAGCCCCATCTTGTCAAACGTCAGCAATGGTTGGTTTACATGCCTCACACCATAGACAGTGAGAGACATGGCCGGCCTTTGATAGCCCAGTTAGTTGCACTGGGGGGACAGTGACAACCCGTGGAGAGTGGGCTTGATCCCCCAACCTTAGGATCAGTGATCCAGCACCTTTACCAGGCCACCACTGCCCTATTGTTGTTGCTGATATTATTATTATTATTATTATTATTACTATTATTATTAATAATAATAATAACTTCATTTTGTGTAGCACTTTTCTATGATTGACATTGTCTCAAAGCATCCTTACAAAGTAAAACAAAACCGAAAAAAGAATTTAAATATTTAGAACCCTACATATCCGTTAATTACAGAAAGCTAAGCGAATTATTTGACCTTTAATAATTACACTGTTGTCAGCTGTTAAAATTATTTTATTTGAAGTTCCTCTAAATTAAATGTCGATGGAAAGCAGACTTTTATTTTTTTAGGTCTATGTCAGGGAGCAAAGTTAACCGGAAGTTGTGAAGCTACCGCGACTTCCTGCACAAAGCCACGCCCCTTTAGGTTAACAGGAAGTACCAGCGTTAAACAATCTACTCCAGACGTAAATCCATGTGTCCTGTTGTGGTATGGAACAGCTGTCTGTGTAAGATTTAATAACTGCGGGAAGTACATTTTCGGCGACACGGCGGACCCAGAAAGACAAAAAGTGCATTTAATGATGATGATGAAATCTGTCTGTTTTCTCGGTGTTTTTCTTGTTATTGTTGTTGTCTCGTCTGTCAGCTCGGCTCCTGTCAGCAGCACGGCGGAAGAACCGGAGACCTATAAAACTTATTATAATTATGCGGAGCTCACCCGCAGGCTGAAATCTCTGGCCCAGAGATATCCACACATCGCCAATTTAAGCAGTATCGGACGTTCGACGCAGGGAAGGGAGTTATGGGTAATGCGGATCACCAAGGAACCTTTGAGCGACGTGCCAGGGAAACCCAAATTTAAATACGTTGGTAACATGCACGGGGACGAGACCGTCTCACGCCAGGTTTTGGTTTATCTGGTCGAGTATCTGCTCAGGAAGTATGGAGATGATCAGCGGGTCACGGAGCTCGTCAACAACACTGATGTTTACATCCTGCCGAGTATGAACCCGGACGGCTTCGAGAAGTCAGTGGAGGGCGACTGTGCTGGCCAGAGTGGGGGCAGATACAACGCCATGAACATCGACCTGAACAGGAGCTTTCCGGATCAGTTTGCAAAGATCAACGTGAATCAAACTGATATCCCTGAAAACACAGCCATGATCAAGTGGATTCTACATAATAAGTAAGCACCCCAAACATCTGTTGCTTTCAACATCCAGATGTGTTGAAACATGAAGAATAAACTCAACTGGGCCGGGGTCATGCTGATGAGCTGCAGGAAAACAAACTCGACATGTATTTGTTATAGCTTTTGCACACTTTGCACATTATCAGCCATAATTGTTATGAAGACTTACTCATACCTGAGTGATAATGATTATAGCTGATTATACCTGTTAAAAATGTGCTGTGAAATTAAAATGATGAATTATTATTTGATATTCAAAACTGTTCAAAAAGACTAATTTTAACATAATGGTAATGGTAGTATTTTTGGCCTAAACCAACCAAAACACTTCTCAGTATTTCATGGCTATACAGACAGGGATCCCTCACGTTTTTAGTTGGTTTTTTTGTTTTGTGTTTGTTCAGGATTTTTTTTTTTTTTTTTTTGCATAATTGGCCTTGTTTTTGCGGCATTTTCTGAACTTTTTGCAGACAGTGTTAACAGTTTTGGCAGATTTCATTAGTCATGACATCATAGTAATCCTTACACTTGCTCAACTTTCCTGTTTCCAACACATCAACTTCTAAAACGTTTCAGTGACAGCCTCATGGTTAGAGAAGTGGGTTTTGGACCAGAAGGTTACTGGTTTGTTTCTCGAACCTGCAGGGAAAAATGTCGCGGTGGGGCAAGCGTACAGCACCTTCCCTTTCCTCCACCATCATGACTGAAGTGCACCTGACAGTAGAATGAGTCCAAAGCTTCACACTGTCCCATGACACATTATTAGCCTATGTCGGTGGCCTTGTTAGGGTGCTATCATGAACCCCATATTTCTATTTTTCTTTAGTCATTTAATTCTCATATTTTTCTGTGTACAATTTTTAAATTACACTTGTACCTCACCTTGCGAAATTAATCTGTTCCAGAAGTGGTTTCGTAACCTGATTTTTCGTAAGTTGAGTAGCATTTTACATGTAAAAGGCCTGATTCGTTAAAAGGCTCCCAATACTACCCCCTAAACCAGGGGTGTCAAACTCGTGCCAGAAAGGGCCATGTGGCTGCAGGTTTTTGTTTCAACCAAGCAGCAGCACACCTGACTTTGCTCATTTTAATCAACTCATCTGAGTCTTCAGGCCACTGATTGGTCAATCTGTGTGCTCTGTACAGAGACTGACCAATCAACTGCCTGAACACGCAACTCAGTTGATTAAATAAGCAAAGTCAGGTGTGCTGCTGCTTGGTTGAAACAAAAACCTGCAGCCACATGGTCCTTTCTGGCATGAGTTTGACACCCCTGCCCTAAACCCTTTAAAAATTATAAAAGTATACCTTTTAAGGCCTCCTTCTGCTTCAATATCGTACTGATGGTAGACGGGTTTCGGCCATATGCCTTTGCGATATCACTCAACCGCATGCCATGAGCCCGCTTCTTCTTTTCACTTGCACCGGGGAATCACTTTCTTGGGGCCCATGATGAATGCCGAAAAATAAACTTGCAATGAGCACACTAGAAAAACTCATAAAACAACAGTAACTCTGTCCATTATGTGTGTTAGAACTTCGTGATGAACAATGGGTCGAAGGCACACGAAAGCATCATGGGTATTATGGAGATGCAGCTCCCTCCTAGCCAATAGGAGGGAGCTGCATCTTCGTGCCGAACAAGGGGTCGAAGGCACACGAAAAGAATCATAGGTATTATGGAGCTGCAGCTCCCTCCTAGCCAATGGGATGCCAGTGGGGCAGGGTGTTGGGAGATAGCCAATGGGAGAGCAACTCGCACATTGTTTGAATGTTTGAGATGGCGTGTTTCGTAACGTGAATTTTTTTCGTATCCAGAGATGGAAATTTTTAGGTAAATGCGTTTCGTAACTTGGATTTTTCGTTTGTTGGGTCTTTCGTAAGGTGAGATATGACTGTATTTTAAGTCTGTGTTCAAGTGTGAATCGTAGAGTTTATGGACTGTCTAGTTGCGTGTCAAATGTGTCTTGTGTGTACTGACCCAACATTGACAGGCCCAGGTAAATGCTGGTTCTCCTTGTTTTAGGTTTGTCTTGTCTGGAAATTTGCATGGAGGATCTGTAGTGGCCAGTTACCCATTTGATGACTCAGCCTTGCGCCACGCCAGTGGCGTCTACAGCAGCACACCTGATGATGCTCTCTTCCGTTACCTAGCAAGCGTTTATGCTAAGAATCACCCGATCATGAAGACAGGGGAGCCCAATTGTGAAGAACAACCAAATGAAAAATTCAAGGATGGCATCACTAATGGTGCCTATTGGTATGATGTTGCAGGTAACTATCCTTCACTGTTCAGCTTGTTTTAAAAAAAGTCACTGGTTGCAACAGAAAATGATGAAAAATCTGCTTCTTTTTGTTTCATTACAGTCTGTATTTTAGCGAATTCCAAATATTTCTTTCCAAGATAAGATGTTTTATTTAGACTGCAGGTGAACCATGGTCTATTTTAATGAGTTTTAATAGCAATCAAGTTAAAAAAAAAAAAAAAGAGGTAGATGTGGCAGTTTTGAGTGGAATTGGAAAAAATCTATACAGACGCTACCCGACTTACGTTCATCCGTTTTACGTTTTTCGATTTTACGTGTTTTTTTTTTTTTTTTTTCCAGAAAAAAAAGTCAAATTTTGAGTTTAGACGTAGTACGCTGACGTAATGACGCGGCATTCATTTTTTACAAACTACAGACTGAGTGTGTGTGTTTGTATGTATGTATATATTTGTGTGTGTGTATGTATATCTCAGTTATATAGCGTGTTACCCTTGTGTTAAGACGTCGTCTCTGTGATCTTTGTGTTTACACTGTTTTGCGGACTTTTGCAACCCGAAGCAGATATGGTTGGTCTGAAGTATAAGCCTACTAGCAACTACTAGGGTGCAAGTCTCATACACAGAGATGAATTAACTATCTGCTCAGATTGGCACAATCTAATGCATACTCAATTAAGCAAAGAGAGTTGTAAAATGAATGAAAACCTGAATCCACAAATTACAGAACAATTACAGCTATTTATTATCTTTTAGCAGAATCCTAAGAGTGTATACTTATTTTTATATTAATATTCATTAGGATTTGTACTTGTTCTTTGTATGCATCTCTTGAATAAAGTTTACTTACTTACTTAGACAAAAGAAACAACTCTCTGCTTTGCTGGGATTCACATTAGTGCAGGCTGTATTCTAAACGAGTTCAATGGCACCCTTGTGCACTTGAAAGACCGGAAGTCGTATAACCCACAGCAAGTACACTACTTTCACAAGTACACTATTTTCGGTATTGAGCGCTTCACATATTGTAAGCATAGATTGACTGTTTTAGGCTTCATGTAAATTGACTCGGTATTAATAAGTGACTTATTTGAAATTAATGTTGATATTATTTGATATATTTGATATTATTTTACAATGTTATGTTTATAATAATTGATTTAGGGGTGTTTTATGAGATATGGTAATGGTATTTATGGAAATGGTGCTCCAAGTTCTGGGTCCAGTCACAGCTAAATTGTTGTCTGAAAATGCTGAACGCTTCAATTTTGTATTAGCTAGAGGTAATCTAATCTTGACGTACAGCCTCAAGTGGTCACACATTCAGTGGGTGTTATATAGCCAACATACCAAAGACATAATGATAAAAAGATAAAAAAAAAACACCACCAATTCAATCTATTTTTTGAGACGTGTTTCCTGAAACACACTTTTTTTGCCTTATTAATTTCTGGTGTTTTAGATCTGTTAGTCCTGCAATTTTTCCCTAATTTTTCTTTTCCTCTTGTAAATCTGACCTCTTTAGCAAAGTCTTTTTGATAGTCTTTATTCTCACAGCAACGCACTTGCATATGCATTCTCCGGGTCCAAAGGTTTCCTCTCACAGTCCCAAATGCAGACTAGTTTAGTACCTGTTCAAAATTGCCCCGGGTGTGAATATGAGAGTGTGTGTGTGTGTGTGTGTGTTGAACCTGCAATGTTCTGGCGAGCTGTTAAGGGTGCATGCCACTTTTACTCATTTTTTGATTAGGTAGGCTTTGGCCTCCCCACGACCCTAATAGGATCAAGAGGCTTGTGAAATGAGTGAGAACAAGAGAAAATAATAACGTGAACAAGATTCACTGTATACGGCACCAAAGGCAAATCTGGTTATTATAGTATAGCATTGAGGAGTCTGGCCCTGAACTCCTTTAACTGTGCAGCTCCTCAGTAATGTGACACGTTTGACTATACAGTATTTTACAATAATCTTTAACTGCAATTACAGACATGTTAAAACAGAAATATGAGAATAGGCTGAAAGTTCGTAGGCTGATTATGACACAAAGAATGAACCACATATGGTCAGATTTGACCAGATGTGGTTTACTTATTTATTTTTTATTTTTTTAAACCGACTCTCCCCTGCAGTCTACACATCTCTTCCATCAGTGCTGCAGTCCTTGGATCCCTTTTGAACAAAAGCTCTTAAGTTTCATTGCTTTATCATTACTCCTCAGTAATTTCAGCCCACTTTTGTAGATGCATTGAATATGAATTTATCTAGTTGAAAATTATTTAGTCCTCTGTTCCCAATCATTGGCAAAGGCATGCTTCTGACCTCTTTTTAGTTTATTTATTTTTTTGCTTTTAGCGTTTCATAAGACAGTGCCTGTTGTTTTTATGAGAAGCTGTATCAGGAACCTGATCATGTGAGAAGAACTAATGCGCTGCTTGTAATTTAAAACCCCGTAATTTTGTATAATTGTAGAATTGTGATGTGTTCTGGTATCATTTTTTATAAGGCATTGTAACGTCAGTGTAAAACCAGCATACAGTGGAACCTCACCTTACGATAGTCCCAACAAATGAAAAATCCAGGTTACGAAAAACATTTTCCTAAATTTTTTTTGTCTCTGGATACGAAACAAGTTTACGTTACGAAGGCGCCATCTCAAAAATTCAAACAATGCTTTCCATTGACTATCTCCCAACATCCCGCCCCGCTGGCCTCCCATTGGCTAGGAGGGATGACGCAGCTCCCTCCTATTGGCTATCTCCCAACATCCTGCTCCGCCAGCCTTCCATTGGCTAGGAGGGATGACGCAGCTCCCTCCCATTGGCTATCTCCCAACATCCTGCTCCGCCAGCCTCCCATTGCAGCTTGTTTCATGAGTTTTTCGATTGCAACTTTATTTTGTGGCTCAAGGCTTTTAACCTTGCATAAACATTTGTAAGATTATAACTCTGCTAAGAAGACATGGTCAACATGAAGTAAGTACCTTAAAAGGTATGCTTTTATCATTTTTAAAGGGTGATATTGGGGGCTTTGGAACGAATCACGCGTTTTACATGTAAAATGCGGTTCTGTCTTCCTTTTGGCTTTTTCCCTTTTACTCGGGAGTTGCCACAGCGAATCATCTGATTCGCATGTTTGATTTGGCAGAGGTTTTTTTTTTTACGTCAGATGCCCTTCCTGTCACAACCCTTTTTAGCAAGGGACAGAAACACGCTGACGGCTTTGCAGCTACTCTTTACGAAAGTCAGCAATGGTTCTTTTACATGCCTCTCACCATAGACAGTGAGAGACATGGCCCGCCTTTGATAATCCAGTTAGCTGCACTGGGGGGGACAGTGACAACCTTGTGGAGAGTGGGACTCGAACCCCCAACCTTTGGATCAGCGATCCAGCGCCCTATACCACTAGACCACCACTGCCCCTTGTAAAATGTAAAATGCGGTTCTACTTACGAAAAATCCAGGTTACAAAAAAGGCTCTGGAATGGATTAATTTCGTAAGGTGCGGTTCCGCTATACTCGAACCATCACATCACCCTCAGCTCGGCAGTCTGAGCTGTATTGTGTTCTGAAATCTAATCCAATGGAAAACTTTTTCACCTGAATAGAGAAAACTTGGCAGCAGGATGCTGTTTGTTTGAAGATAATGGGGTGTAATTTCCAGGTGTACGGTCTAAACCCTGACATAACCTGTACATATCTTTTTTTGACCAATCTTTTGATCAAATTAAGATGCAGACCACTTACTGAACTTTTACATGCCATAATCCAGTTATAATACTTCATACAGTGAAGCATATTATTGACAAAATGCCACAAATTTCTTTAATAGAAACTCATAAGACATCACCATGTTTAGAGTGCAATGGCATTATGGCTCAATCGTTTATATATGCTGGACAGTGAATGAGGCTATACTAGGTATACTACACTAATGCACTCATGCCTCGGTTTAACGGTCTAATGGGGGGGGGGGGTGATACAGTGGTCCGAAGTACCCGATTGTCCGAGGTTTCCGATTCCATATATTTCAACGATTACATCATGAAAAACTTTTACTTAAGCACACTATGTAATCTGCAAATGTAAATACTGTATACTGTACTCTGTAAATGTACACCATAAGATCAGGGGTCGGGAACCTTTTTGTCTAAGAGAGCCAAAAAGAAAGACATATTTTAAAATCTAATCTTCTGAGATTATATATCTATATCAGGGGTCGGAAACCTATGGCTCACGAGCCAGACGTGGCTGTTTTGATGACTGTAGCTGTCTCTCAGATAAATGAGGTGGCCTTTCTTAACAGAATAACGAATACATAATTTCAGTGTTATTTAAATAAAGATACAAAAAAAGCCATCAAGTAAAACAAAAACAGATGAATAAATCTCACGCATTTAAATCTTTACATCTATTTTCAATGCCACGTCACTGTGGCGCAGTGGAGAGCCAATCCTTTCTGTATGCCAGTTTGCGGGCGAGTCCGATACCTTCAAACTCTTAATTTTATAGCAGCTACAGACTGCGTGTGTTGTTTTTGAGTAAAGAGGTAAATTTCCCTCGTTTTGATCGGCTCATTTCCATGAACCCAAGCACAGCTGGCAAGCAAACACAAATGGACAGACATGGAAAAACTTCAACCCGCAGACCAGCTGATTGCCAAAACTTGGGACACGCTTCCTGTCACATAAACACTGCAAAGTGTAAGTCCAATAAAATTAGAGTTTCAAGGTATCGGACCCGCCCGCACACAGAAAGGATTGGCTCTCTGCTTCGCGCCACAGTGACGTAGCATTGAAAGTAGATGAATAGATTTAAATGCACGAGATTTCTTCAAGCCAGTCCGGTCATCTGGCAGTCACTTTCGGAAACAACGGCCTGCGTCCGAACGATCCGGAGTAGTTGAACGCTACAGATTTTGTCCGTTGCATCTGAAATCCGTTAAAGCGATGTACATAAAACCGAGGCATAAGTGTACTGCATAAGGACTCCCTGTTCTCTCAAAACAGCTTCAATGTATTGTGGTAGGGATTTTACAAGTTGAATCATTCCATTGAGATTCTTATATATTTAGATACAGTAGCCTCACATGATGCTCGCAGATTTTTGAGGTGCATTGTCATAGCTCATCCCAAATGTGATCGTGAAAGCCACTGAAAAATGCATTCCCCACACAATTACACCACCTGCACCAGTCTGGACTCGTGACACAAGGCAGGTTGGTTCCATGGATTCATGCTGTTGGTGTTACTCTCAGACCTTGTGTGCCGTAGAGGAAATCAAGATTCAGCAAACCAGGCTTCATTGTCTTCAAATGTCCAGCTTTGCAGTGCTTGTGCTCACTGCAGCCACAAGCATTCTTGTGGAATGTGGAACCAGACCTTGTATCCTCCTTTTGTAATCCTTCCCCCTCAAGGTTCAATGTGTTGTGCATTCTGAGCTGTGTTCCTGCTCACTACTTTTGTGTGTAGTGGTTCCTTTAGCCTCTCTATCAATTCAGTACTATTTTGCCTCTCTCATGAGCAAGACGTTTTTCACCCACAGATTTAATAGTCGCCATTCTGCAGCATTTTGAATAAACCCGAGAGACAATTGTGCATAAAAATCTTAGATCAGCAGTTCAAGAAAAAAAACAACATCAAACACGCCTGTCTAGCACCAAAACAAATGCCAACGTCAAAATAACTGGAATCACCCTCCCCACTCATATCTTAATCATGTTATGTATTGCACTGCTGGCACACTACTGACTGATTAGATAATGGCATTCCGAATACCCAGTGCTTGTATACTTAAAGTACATTTTGTCTTTTATTTGCCATTTTCTCTGTTGGTACATAGAAAACTTCATGTTAAAATTCGTCTTCTAGCACCGCTAACAAGTACAGGACATAACATATATCTACAAAAAACAAAATAAAAGTGTATATAACAGGAATCATTATTGTCTGAGATTCTGTAGTTTGTCATATTCAAAAAAATCATTGTAGTGATTCTGCCCACTACTGGTGATTCTCATTCCTTAAAACCATAAAGCCCTATTACAAACAACAATCTTTTTGACTTGGGCTCACACAGTAGATTTGGGCTCCACAGTTGTACAGTCGGCCCTCTTCTTACAAAATCCCCAGAATACAAAAAAATCCAGTATATGAAAAACATTTTCCTAAATTTTTTTCCTCTGTACACAAAACAAGTTCTTCTTACCAAATGCGCCATTCAAACATTATAACGTGCCATTCAAACAATGCGAGTGTTGCTCTCTCATTGACTGTCTCCCAACATCCTGCCCCGCTGGCCTCCCATTGGTCAGGAGGGAGCTGAATCTCCATAGTACTGTACCTATAATGCTTGTTTGTCACACACGTAAAGGAGAGATGTACTGTTGGTTCGTGAGTTTTTTTTGAGCGTACTCATTGCAGCTTATTTTTCGTTTTTTAAGTTGTTTAATTCAATAAACATTTTTAATTCATTTTTATATTCATTATTAAATATTTGTGGCATGCTCCGTAGCGCACTCCGCCGAATATGGGCAAAACGCAGCTCATCCAGACCTCTGATCCTTCAAGCAAACAGGTGAATGTTGAGTACTAAACAAGTATTCAAAGTCCACTTACCTGCTGGAGGTATCGGAGGTCCGGATGAGCCGCGCTCCGACTCAAAACCTCCGGCGTCAGCTGTGACGCTGCCCGCATTCGGCGGAGTGCGCTACGGAGCGTGCCACAAATGTTTAATAATGAATATAAAAATGAATAAAAAATGTTTAATCATGGTTTAATTAATAAATATGTTAATAAAATGGTTTAATATGTTAATAAAATGTTTAAATGGTTTAATAAATAATTTTCTTTTACTTTTAACACATATTTCATACAAAATTGGTGTACTTTTATAATTTTTAAAGGATCTATGTGGTAGTATCACACGTTTTACATGTAAAATGCGCCTCTACTTACGAAAACTCCAGATTCCGAAAAAGGTGCTGGAACGGATTAATTTTGTAAGAGGGCCGACTGTATTAATGCAAGTGGTGTCTGTCTCTCAGTGGGCTCTGAGAGTCAAATTGTGTGTTGTTCATATGAAAGTGTTGCAAGATAAAAAAAAAAAAAAATCCTCATGATATCCCTGTCATGCTCAGTTGACCTTAATTGTTGTAAAATGTGCATTATTAATATGGGTATATAAGGAAGCCCTGTAGGTTTACCGTAGGTCAATCGTAGGACTTCTGTAAGGAGACGATTGTGTACAATTCTGAGTGCATCAGATAACCCAAAAAAGGGTCGGTCTTAACACAGCCATAATGCATAGCTCAATAGACCACGGAAATGGATTTGACGTCAAGAATGACCCTGGAGAAAGACAAAAAAAATTAAACATGTTCAAAACTTTATAATAAGGATACTAAGAGTTTCATACAACATACCGACAGCTATTTGAGGAATTTTCCTCTTTAATGACATGAACTTGTTGTATACTTGTCATGTGACTTAAGTGGCAGGGAGCTGATTTTCATATTTGCTGACTGAGGAGGTTGATTTTTGTAAGGCTGTTAAGCACAACATCCAAGTGTAAAGAAAGTTGTTTAGAAAGACATTATAGTATATGCAGTGTGATGTCCTTGGGACAGAGAATCAGTCTTCGGTTGTTGCTGGGGAGAATGATTTGAATTACATTACTAACAGTGCAGCTCACATTTCTTATTAGTTTTTCATAAGCCTAAAGATGCAGAAATACAGGCACGGATGTGACAATGTGGTGCTGAACACTGCAGAAAGGAAAATTTAAATATAGAAATGATCACAGAAAATAAAATAATAATAATAATTTGAGAAGAAAATGCCTTGATAGCAGTGAAATGATCTTTGTTTGGTTTTAGTACAGAAATTTGTTTAGTAATCTCTAAGATCTAGTGTTTTGCAGTCTACCAAAAGGAAATGGTAGATCAGTTAACCTATTTTAAAACCACTCAGTAGTTTAATTTGCTGAGCTGTCGAATCGAAGGAGTTTAAGACTCTGTTAGTAAAATCCACATTTCCAGGCTATAAAGCCATGAACAACGTACATCCTCATCATACAAGGATCCGTCACGACAATATGTGCAAACATCAGGTGACTTGAGATGTGTACTTTGTGCTGAACTTATTGACATTTAAATGTTTGAACTGCTTCAGGGATCACTAAGAAATTAAACCGCTTTTAACATACCAACTAAACATCTTTACGTTTTGTTCAGATAGGTGTTCTCATTAAGATCAGACTGCTCTTTCTTTGTGTCGCCCTGAATACAGGGACTATGCGGCACTTGGGTTTTTCCTTCTGGAAAATGTTCTTCCATTTAACTCATAATTAACTGGTTGACGCACAAAGACTACAGAATAAGGTTAATAGTAAAATGTCAGCTTAGGCAATGTTACTGCTTGCAACAGTAGAATGTAAACTATGGCTGATGTTAAACTGAATGCGCAGGAAATCATAATGCATAACTAACCCTCATCCTGTGTTCCGTATTCACAATAACATGAGCATATTCACACAGTAACTTTAACAAAATCAAACTCTAAAAACATGTATAAAACAGTAAATATAATGTAGCAGACTTGGGTGTGGTCTCGACCTTGTTTTTTTGGTTTTTTTTTTTCCTTGTCCTTTTATGATTAATCCAGAGATAATGCTGGGCATGTGTTTTATTTGACAATACAAGAACAGGGTGTTCCAACGTCTCATATTCTCCAAACATCCGCTTTAGATATCAAATAGGTCTCTGAGTGGGTTTGGATTTGAGGCTCAACTAAGTGGAACATGGAGAAACCAGGAAGTGATGAAGTCTTGTGTTTAGTCATGTTTCCATGGGCTTGGTGTTTTTGTGCATTTTGTTTTTCCTTTAGGCCAGAACATGTAGTGCTAGATTTGTGGTCAGTTATTTGTGTTGGGAATAAATTTTTTCACCAAAATAGAAGCAGAGAATTGTGTTCAATTCTGCATGTTCCTCTGTGATACAAAGTAGCATTACGTTCATTAATTCTTGTTGTTTAACAAAGTGTCGACTTCCGCGTTAATAACAAATATTAACAAAACTAACACTTTTTTTTTTTTTAATGAATAACCTAAGTACAAAGAAATAATTAGTGTCTGGGAGTTTTGCATATACAGTACAGTGATCCCGCGCTACTTCATGCTTCAGTTTCTGAGGCTTCAATGCATCGCAGGATTTTCAAAAATATTCATCGGAAATTATGGAAAAATAGGGAAAACGTTAAGGAGAATGCCACAAAACAAGGCCGATTATGCAAAAAAAAATATATATATCAAATTTTGAGTTTAGTGTGCTCTCTGTAGTACGAGACGTACCTACGCTGACGTAATGACGCAATGACGTAATGACGCTGCGTCCATTGTTTACAAACGACAGACTGAACGTGTCCCTGGTTCTTGCCAGTTCAGTGGGTGTTATACTTGTGTTAAGACGTCGTCTTTGTGTTTACACTGTTTTGTGGACTTTTGTAACCCTAAGCAAATATAGTTTGTCAGAAGCATAAGCCTACTAGCATGGGTGCAAGTTTTCCGGCATATGCCAGAATTTCCGGTTTTCCCAAGACAGAATTGACTATCTGCTCGGATCAGTGCAATCTACCATGTCTACCAAAACTCATGCATCTACCTCAGTTAAGCAAAGAGAGTTGTAAAATGAATGAAAACCCGAATTCAGAAAAGAAAGAGAACTCTCTGCTCTGCTGGTGACTCACAACAGTGCAGGCTGAGTACTAAACAAGTATTCAACGGCGCCCTTGCTCACTTGAAAGACCGGAAGTCCGGATAACTCGCGCTTTGTCTCAAGCAAAAGCAAGTGCACTACTTTCGGTTGAGCGCCTCACATATTGTAAGCATTGATTGGCTGTTTTAAGCTTCATGTAAAGCGACTCTGCTCAGCTTCATGTAAAGTGACCATCCGTCGACCATCGGAACCATTTCCAAGCAGAAAGATCACATCATAGAGAATGTTAAAGGTTATATTTGATACTGTATTTGATATCTGATGAGTGAATTTGACCAAAATGTATCTATTTGAAATCATTTTGCTTGAATTTAATTTATTTGAAATTAATGTTGCTATTATTTGATATATTTGATATTATTTTACAATTTTAGGTTTATAATAATTGATTTAGGGGTGTTTTATGAGATACGGTAATGGTATTTATGGATGTATAGTACAGTATGAAAGTCATATGTCACTGGAACATACAGTAACAACTTTTTTTTTTTCACCCTACGTTCGGCCGGTGCTCACATCTGTATGTGTGTGTATTTATATTTTATTTACATGTTATGCATTATTTTTGAATGTTTAATTGGTATTATAAGCATTTATAGCATCGAATATGTATTTATTGATATTATATACACATAAAGGGTACATGTACGTATATGTCAGTCGGGGGGGTCTATCCTACTTCGCAGAAATCAGCGGTTGCCCCCATGAACTGTGAGGGTTTCTTGTAGCCCACAATTATAATTTTGATTAAATTATATATTTTTTCTAATTCCGATCTGGAGTTCCAGTGTTTGTGAAACTTCCAGTAAGAAGCTGGATTTTATTTTTGCTAATGTATTCTGAGTAATCTTTAACCAGAGACTGTGTAAACATTAGTTAGTTTGTATTTCATTACCATTCAATTCGAACTCTGTATATGCTTGGGTGAATTTGCTTTATAGTTTTAACATTAAGAAATCATGCTATACAGGCTGTGCTTTTAATCAGCAACAGGGCGATGAGGCGTGGGCTGATATGACAGGACCTGTAATTTATTTTCTGATAACAGTTTAATTTATTTCTCTTATACCAAAGCATTTTAGCGCTAATCATTTGTTGGTTTATTTTCAACATATATAATTTCGATTTAGTTTACACAAGGAATGGCCAAGGGAGCAATTATTTCACACGTCTTTGTGAAAGTTGTTTATTATATAAAATATCACTTCTGAAGACATTAGACCACAGTAATGTATGTGACCTGCTTTGCACCCAGTATTACTGTCAAAGTTGTAGTTTCCAGCCTGTCAGAATAAAGAACCCACTGTACTGTATCCTTCACTTTCCAAGATTAATTGGGATTGAGATCCCCACGCGACCATTGAAATCCGCGAAGTAGAATCACCCCCCCCCCCCCGACTGACATGTACATGTATATGTTTATATAATATCAATAAATACATATACAATGCTATAAATGCTTATAATAACAATTAAGCATTAAAAAATAATGCATAAGATGTAAATAAAATATAAATACATACACATACACATACGCAGATGCGCATGCACACACTCGGATGCACAACTCACGACAATGTAACTAGTTTTGATAGGAGATTTGGGGTTGTTTTATTGTTTTGTGTTGGTTTAGAGTTTTTTTTATTATTCTTTTTTTACCCTCTGGATAAGAGCAGTTGTACTTTCTGATTGGATAATCTACTAATAGGCTATTGTTCCATATACCGTGAGTAGATACTTCATGACATTAAAAAACAGAAATGCTGATCAGACTTGTATTAATCCAGTTGCTAATGATCGATACCTTAATGTTTATAGACTTTTATTCTGTGAAAAGCAACAGAATGTGGAATAATTTTTTTTTATGCTAAGAACTTTTTTTTGGAATTTAACAGAATTTCTCTAAAATAATAAAAATGCTTGTCATAACAGAATTCTTCCACTCACTTCAGTTACTCTGCTCAGTCTCATTATATAACTGCCTTGAGTCTGTACTAGCTCTGTCCCTTCTGTAAATATTTGATGGCAAGAATTATGTTTTTTTCTTTTTTTTTTTTAAAGATTTGAGTAAAATATGTCTGATATATATATATATATATATATACATATATACATTTTTTTCAATCCAGTTATGGATAAAATAGTTACTCCACTCCCGCTTTTCATGTATGGCTGATAACCAGCTTGGTGCTCTGCGCCTCGCACACTATCAGTTCATATACGATTACAATTTAAGAAACAGTAGAATAACTGTTTAGTTTGTTTCAGTTGCTGGTCTGAAATTTTAGATGTTTGTAACTTCTGCTTGCAGAGCCTAGTTCAAGGGAAGTGTGAAGAATATCTTTGTTTGTAAGCAGCTGGGTTTGTTTTGTTTATTGAGGTTTCGACTCCCATTGCCAAGGTAGCCCCCTCACCCGAGGCAACTCATTTGAGGGAGGATTACTCACAGAACACTTATGGCCGGGTGCCATGGCATAATCTCACTGTTCACTGACTGCGAGACGTGATCACTCCCTGTTCATGCAGTACTTTTGCCATGACGTCAGTTTTTAAATTAAATAGAAATGGGTTAAGTGGCTTTTGTATTCGAGTTTCTGTCTTTTTTTTTCTACAGACAACCTCCATAACTGCATTTAGTCACATCAGTTTATATATATATATATATATATTTTTTTTTTTTAATATAATATTATATAATATTTCTGCACAGGAGGAATGCAGGACTACAATTATTTAAAGGGGAACTGCTTGGAAATCACCATGGAGCTGAGTTGCTGCAAGTATCCTTTGGCTTCAGAATTAGCAGGAGAGTGGGAAAACAACCGAGAGTCTCTGTTAATTTACATGGAGCAGGTGATGTCATTGAAGCATTTAGTTAGAACCTAAATTTGAGTGACAAGCATGCACCTGCCTATGTAGGATGTATGTAAAATTGACTCATCTTGATCGTATTTCAGGTTCACATTGGGGTGCAGGGTTTTGTCCAAGATGTCAGAAGCAGCAGTCCTCTTTCTGATGCAGTGATCTCAGTGGGAGGCATTAAGCACAACATAACCACTGGTCACTTTGGGGACTATTACAGACTGCTGCTACCAGGAACCTACAACATCACAGCTGTTGCCTCTGGGTAAGTCTCTGGCCAATCAAGATGCAGCATTAAACTGTCAATCGACGAGACATGCAAATTCTCATTTTAGGGCTTTCATAAGATAAGATAAGATAAGATACAGCTTTATTAATCTCACAATGGAGAAATTCACTGTTACAGGCTCTTGAGGTACCATCAGTAGGGGGTGCAAAAATAGATACAAGTACAAACATACACACATACATATATATTATATAAGTAAATAAATAAATAGATACATAAATAGTATAAATTACTAAACAATAAAAGAAAAGAATGGAGCAACTTTATAGACTGGCCTATATTAAAGTGTAATGTATCTGAGTGCAGAGTGGATGGGTTGATATGGTTGACAGTCAGTGGGGTAGATGTGGTTGATTAAAGTGCACGGGGTTTTTATTGCACATAACCGGTATTTTCACAGACAGTTACAAAGTGGCGTTGTACAGTCTGACAGCGGTGGGAATGAACGACCTGCGGTAGCGCTCCTTCCTGCACTGAGGATGCCTCAGTCGTCCACTGAAGGAGCTGCTTAGCTCCTCTACAGTCTGGTGCAGTGGGTGAGAGCTGTTGAACAGGATGGATGTGAGCTTTGCTACCATCCTCCTCTCACTCACCTCCTCCACAGAGTCCAGTGGGCAGCCGAGGACAGAGCTGGCCCTCCTGACCAGCTTGTTCAGTCTCTTTCTGTCCCGCTCTGTGCTGCCCGGGGCCCAGCAGATGGCAGCGTAGAGGATTGCAGAGGCTACCACAGAGTCATAAAGGTCCTGAGCAGAGGTCTGCATACGCCGAAGGACCTGAGTCTCCTCAGAAGGTGGAGGCGACTCTGGCCCTTCTTGTACAGGGCGTTGGTGTTGTGGGACCAGTCCAGTTTATTGTTAAGGTGAACACCCAGGTACTTGAAACTGTCCACTGTCTCAATGTCCTGTCCCTGGATGTTCACTAGTAAATGTGTGTGTGTGTGTGTTTGAGTGCTTCTCCTGAAGTCGACCACCATCTCCTTCGTCTTCCTAGTGTTCAAGCACAGGTGGTTGCGCTCACACCAGTCCACGAAGTCAACGATGACCGACCGGTACTCCAGCTCGTTCCCCTCTGACACACGGCCCACGATGGCGGAGTCGTCCGAGAACTTCTGGAGGTGGCAGCTGTTTGTGTTATATATGAAGTCCGAGGTATAGATGTTAAAAAGGAAAGGTGAGAGGACAGTGCCCTGCGGTGCCCCCATGCTACAGACTACCACCTTTGACTTACAGCCGCGCAGCCGCACGTACTGTGGACGGTTAGTAAGGTAGTCAATAATCCAGGCAGCAAGATGCCCGTCCACTCCCACGTCGTCCAGCTTCGGGCGGAGGGGCGGTGGCGTGATGGTGTTGAAGGCGCTGGAGAAGTCAAAGAACATGACCCTCACAGCGCTGCCGGCGATCTCCAGGTGGGTGAGTGCCCGCTGCAGAAGGTAGATGACGGCGTCTTCTACTCCGATGTTGGGCCTGTAGGCAAACTGCAGCGGGTCTAGGGTGGGGCTCACCATAGAGCGGAGGTGTTCAAGGAGGAGCCTTTCCATGGTCTTAATGAGGTGGGAGGTCAGGGCGACAGGTCTGTAGTGGGCTGGTTCCTTCGCTTGTGCTGTTTTGGGAACCGGAACCACACAGGAGGTCTTCCAGAGGACTGGAACCTTCTCCAGGCTGAGGCTCAGGTTGTACAGGTAGCATAGTACCACACAGAGCTGGTCTGCGCAGGTCCTCAGCAGCCTGGGACTGATGCCATCAGGTCCTTGAGATTTCCTCTGATTTAGTCGCCTCAGCTGTCTCCTCACCTGGTCTGATGTGAGGGAGAGGGGGGGCTGGGGTGGGCTGCAGAGGGAGGGGGATGTGTCTGTCGGGCTGTAGCAGTCAAGTGAAGTTGGCCTGGGGAGGGGGAGGAGTCAGCTGGTCTGGAGACGTGTGAAGAGGGGAGGGAACGGGAGGGGTGCAGAGGGGAGGGGAGACTCAACCCTGTTGAAGTAGCAGTTTAGTTCATCCGCCCAGCGCTGGTCACCATCAGCTGTCCCTCTGACACTCTGCCCAAATCCAGACATGGTCTTTAGTCCTCTCCAGACGTCCCGCACGTTGTTCTGAGCCAGCTTCTCCTCCATCTTCTTCCCATAGTCCTTCTTTGCCCTCCTGATCCTCCACTGGAGCTCACGCTGGACCTTCTTCTGCTCCTCTCTGTCCCCGAGATGAAAGCCCTCTTTTTCTGGTTCAGGAGGACTTTGAGCTCAGGGGTGACCCATGGGTGGTTGTTGGAAAAGCACCGCACCCTCCGTGTTGGCACAGTGCTGTCCACGCAGAAGTTCATGTAGTCGGTGATGCAGTGTGTGAGGCCGTCGATGTCATCACCAAAGGAGTTACAGAGCATGCTCCAGTCTGTGGTCTGGAAACAGTCCCTAAGCCTCTCGTTGGTCTCCTCGGTCCACACTTTCACAGACCTCTTCTGTGCAGGTTCCTTCGCACCCTGGGTGTGTATTGGGGAGCAGGTAGACCAGGTTGTGGTCTGATCGTCCCAGTGGGGAGGGGAGGAGCTGTAAGCGTCCTTCACATTTGCATACAGTAAGTCCAGTGTTTTATTGTCTCTTGTGGCGCACTTCACGTGTGCGTGAACGTCGGAAGAGAGGCGGAGAGAGGCGTGGTTAAAGTCCCCGCTGATCAGAATCATGGCGCGGGGTGACGAGTCTGTGTCTGATTAACGGCGCTGTGTAGACGCTCACACGCCGCCGCCGCATCAGCCGAGGGCGGAATGTACACGCATAAAAACACAATCACGTGTGAAAACTCCCTCGGTAGATAATATGGCCGCGCGCTTACGCGAGCAGCTCCACGTCCAGCGTGCACAGCTGCTCCTTCACGTGCACGCTTGCCGGGTGGCACCATCGTTCATTCACATAGACCGCCACGCCCCTCCTTTCTTCTTACCGCTCTCCGTTACACTCCGATCTGCACGCGCGAGTGTAAATCCGTGAAGAGAAACCACAGAGTCCGGTGTGAGTTCATTCAGCCACGTCTCCGAGAAACACATGAGGCTGCAGTCCCGGTACTGCCTCTGCTGCCGGGTCAGCGCCGCCAGCTCCTCCGTCTTGTGGGCGATCGCGGACATTTCCCATGAGGAACACATGTCCTCCGCGTCTTCGTCCCCTCTGCAGCCTCTCCTTTTCCTCCGTATTTCTAAAGGAACAACGGGCTTTTCCGCGTGAAGGAGGAGGCGAGCGCGCAGGCGAGGAGGGTCTCACGTGTGTAAGACCTGCGTTGCTCAGAGCCGTCGGTGAATGAGTTTCCTGACGCCGATCCAAAAAGTGAAAATAAAAGTGCACAGAAGAACAAAAGCATCATGAAAGTATGTTTTCCAGATGCAGGATTGAAGAAAGAAAAAGAAAATTTGAAAAAAGATAAAGAAACACGCCTATATACAATAGAAAAGAGGAAAAAAAAGAAAAATAAACTGAAGAGCTCCTGTAACTGGCTGCAGGTCACCCGGCGCCATCTTGAAAAAAAAAAAAAACACTCATTCAACACTCATTCATTCGGGGCACAAACCAGTGTCTCTCCCTCACGCTGGTCCCAAGCCCGGATAAATGCAAAGGGTTGCGTCAGGAAGGGCATCCGGCGTAAAACACCAAATAAAACGTGCGAATCACAAGAAAGAATTTCATACCGGATCGGTCGAGGCCCAGGTTAACAACAACTGCCATCAGTGCTGTCACCAACAGGGTGCTGGTGGAAATTGGACTACTGTTGGTCGAAGAAGGAGAGGAGGGAGGTGTGTCCGTAGGCAGAGAGAGAAGAGGAAAGGCATGAGTCTAGGACTGAAAGTAGGGACTTTGAATGTTGGAACGTTGAAAGAAAAAGGCAGAGAGCTGGCTGACATGATGCAGAGGAGGAACGTGGACATACTGTGTGTTCAGGAGATCAGGTGGAAAGGCAGCAAGGTTAGAAGCTTAGGAGCAGGGTTTAAGCTGTTTTTTTCATGATGTGGATGGGAAGAGAAATGAAGTAGGAGTCATCTTGAAGGAGGAGTTTGTCAGAAATGTTCTAGAAGTGAAAAGAGTGTCAGACAGAGTAATGAGTCTCAAGTTAGAAATTGAAGGCGTGGTGTTCAATGTTGTTACTGCTTATGCCCCACAGGCAGGATGTGAGCTAGAAGAGAAGGAGAGATTCTGGAGTGACCTGGAGTGACTTAGATGAAGTGATGCAGAGTACACTCAGAGGTGAAAGAGTAGTCATTGGGGCAGACTTCAATGGACATGTTGGTGCAGGAAACAGGGGACGAGGAAGTAATGGGCATGTTTGCTATCCAGGATAGGAACACAGAAGGACAGATGTTGATAGATTTTGCAAAAAGGATGGAAATGGCTGTGGTGAATACTTTCTTCCAGAAGAGACAGGAGCATAGGGTGACTTATAAAAGTGGAGGTAGGAGCACACAGGTTGACTACATCTTGTGCAGGCAATGTAATTTGAAGGAAGTCAGTGACTGCAAAGTAGTAGTGGGTGAGAGTGCTGCCAACCAGCATAGGATGGTGGTGTGTAGGATGATGCTGAGGAAGGTGAAGAAGGCAAAGGCAGAGCAGAAGACAAAGTGGTGAAAGATGAAAAAGGAAGACTGTCGGGTTGTCTTCAAGGAGGAGTTGAAACAGGCTTTGGGTGATCAGGAAGTGCTTCCAGATGACCGGACAACTACAGCTAAGGTGATCAGGGAGACAGGTAGGAGAATACTTGGTGTGTCATCTGGAAGGAGAGTAGATAAGGAGACTTGGTGGTGGAATGAGGTAGTGCAGGAGTGTGTGCAAAGGAAGAGGTTCGCTAAGAAGAAGTGGGACATTGAGAGGACCAAAGATAGTAAACAGGGGTACAGGGAGACATAGCGTAAGGCGAAGGTAGCAGTGTCAAAGGCCAAACAGAGGGTGTATGATGACTTGTATGCTCGGTTGGAAAGTAAACAGGGAGAAAATGATTTATACAGGTTGGCACAGCAGAGAAATAGAGATGGGAAGGACGTGCAGCAAGTTTGAGTAATTAAAGACAGAGAGGGAAATGTATTGACTGATGCCAGAAATGTGCTGGGAAGATGGAAAGAGTACTTTGAAAAGCTGATAAATGAGGAAAATGAGAGCGAAAAAAGAGTATAAGAGGTGACTGTTGAGGAGCAGGAAGTAGCAAAGATTAGTAAGAGTGAAGTGAGGAGGGCATTGAAGAGGATGAAGAATGGAAAGGCAGTTGGTCCTGATGACATACCGGTGGAGGTATGGAAGTGTCTAGGAGAGGTAGCAGTAGATTTCCTGACAAGAATATTCAACAAGGTCTTAGAGAGTGATAGGATGCCGGAGGAATGGAGGAGAAGTGTGCTTGTGCGAATTTTTAAGAACAAGGGAGATGTGCAGAGTTCTGGCAGCTACAGAGGGATAAAGTTGATTGGCCATACGATGAAGTTATGGGAAAGAATAGTGGAAGCTAGACTAAGGGCAGAGGTCAGCATTGGTAAACAACAGTTTGGTTTCATGCCAAGAAAGAGCATCACAGATGCAGTTGTTTGCCTTGAGGATGTTAATAGAGAAGTACAGAGGTCAGACCAAGCTGCATTGTGCCTTTGTGGATTTGGAGAAAGCATATGACAGGGTGCCGAGAGAGGAACTGTGGTATTGCATGAGGAAGTCTGGAGTGGCAGAGAAGTATGGTGGAGTGGTGCAGGACATGTATAAGAGATGTAAGACAGTGGTGAGGTGTGCTGTCGGTGTGACAGAAGAGTTCAAGGTGGAGGTAGGACTGCATCAAGGGTCAGCTCTGTGCCCTTTCTTGTTTGCTATGGTGATGGACAGGCTGACAGACGAGGTTAGACAAGATTCCCCATGGACTATGATGTTTGCAGATGACATTGTGATCTGTAGTGAGAGCAGAGAACAAGGCAGGAAAATCTAGAGAGGTGGAGGTATGCCCTGGAAAGGAGGGGAATGAATGTTAGCCTCAGTAAGACAGAATACATGTGTATGAATGACAAGGACCCAAGAGGAATGGTGAGGTTCCAGGGAGCAGAGATAAGGAAGGTGGAGGATTTTAAGTAATTAGGCTCAACAATCCAGAGCAGTGGAGAGTGTGGAAAAGAGGTAAAGAAGCATGTGCAGGCTGGTTGGAATGGTTGTAGAAAAGTATCCGGTGTGATGTGTGATAGGAGGGTATCGGCAAGAATGAAGGGAAGAGTGTACAAGACGGTGTTGAGGCCAGCGATGTTGTATGGTTTAGAAACAGTGGCCCTGGGGAAAAGACAGGAGGCAGAGATGAAAATGTTTGAGGTTCTTTTTGGGAGTAGCGAGGATGGATAGGATCAGGAATGAGCACATCAGAGGGACAGCACATGTAAGATGTTTTGGAGACAAAGTCAGAGAGGCTAGATTGAGATGGTTTGGACATGTACAGAGTAGGGATAGTGAGTATATTGGTAGTAGGATGCTGAGGTTGGAACTACCAAGCAGAAGGCCTAGAGGAAGACCAAAGAGACGTTTCATGGATGTGGTGAAGGAGGACATGAAGGTAGTTGATGTAAGAGAAGAAGATGCAAAGTATAGGGTGAGATGGAGTCAGATGACTCGCTGTGGTGACCCCTGAAGGGAAAAGCCGAAAGGAGAAGAAGATTCAGTTTTTGTAACTCATTAATCATGTGTATGAGTTTATACTAAATAAAGCAGTAGAGATAACTGAAAGTGGATGAAATGGAAAGGATTTTGTGTATTTATGGAATGTAAATTACTAAGCTAGATATATTACTGTTTATTCTGTCTGTCAGACAATCCTAATATGCATTTAATTATTAAACCAGCATTAAAAAAAGCATTAAATCCTTTAAAATGTAGTTTTTGTATTTGTCGTACACTGTACATGCTATTTCCTGAAAGAAAAAACTTCAGTGTTTGCTTTCCTGATAATATTTAGGTGGATGCCAGCAACTGTGTTTGGTGTACAAGTGACTGAAGGAAAAGCTACAGAACTTAACTTTACACTATCCCCTCTATTCGATGAGATCCACACAACTACTTTGTGGACTACACCCTTGACCACCCCGACAACCAATAGCAGCTCCAGCATACCAAGTGACACTACAGGGATGCCTTCAACCAGCACTGCACCAGGGCCACAGCCACAGCAGCCCCAGGAGTTTCGTCATCACCATAACAGCGATATGGAACTATTCCTACAGAGATTCAGCACCAAATATCCCTCCATCACACGTCTCTACTCCATCGGAAAGTCTGTTCAGGGCCGTTTACTTTGGGTCATGGAGATCTCCGATAACCCGGGGGAGCATGAACTAGGTGCTTCTTTCTAAATAATGCTAAATATCTTTGAATATTTAAATACAGTGGTACCTCACTTTATGAAAGTCTCACCATCGAAAAATTCAGGTTACGAAACGCATTTTCCTAAAATTTTTGTCTCTGGATACGAAACAAGTTCACATTACGAAAGCGCCAATTAAAAATTCAAACGCAACATTCAAACAATGCACAAGTTTCTTTCCCATTGGTTGTCTCCCAACACCCCGCCCCGCTGGCATCCAATTGGCTAGGAGGGAGCTGAATCTCCATAATACAGTACTCTACCCATAATGCTTTTTGTGTGCCTTCAACCCATTGTTCGACACACACGCGTGAAGGAGAGTTGTACTGTTGGTTCGTGAGTTTCGTGAGTCTTTTTGAGTGTGCTTATTGCAGTGTTGTTTTTCGTTATTAATCATGAGCCCCAAGAAAGTGATTCCTGGTGAGACTGAAAAGAAGAAGAAGGCTCCGTTATCAATAAAAGTAAAACAGGAGATGATAAAAAATATGAAAGTAAGATTCGGTTAAGTGATATCGCAAAGGAGTATGGCCGAAACCCCTCTACAATCGGGACCATATTGAAGCAGAAGGAGGCCTTAAAAGCGGAGATACAGTGACGGAGGCGATTCTTTCGGAAAAAACAACCGCCATATTTAAAGACCTCGTGAAGGAGGGTGGGTGTGGGGGTTATTCAGACCATCAACCCCTGGACTTTAAAGTGTCGCATGGGTGGTTCGAGAGATTAAAAAAAAAAAAAGGTAAATAATTTTCTTTTACTTTTAACACATATTTCATGCATATTTCAAACAAAATTGGTGTACTTTTATAATTTTTAAAGGGTTTAGGGGTAGTATTGGGAGCCTTGGGGCTGGTGGTGTAGTGGTTAGGGTGCTGCGCTCGTGATTGGGAGGTTGTGAGTTTGAATCCCACTGAGACCCTCACTGTGCTAAGACCCCTGGGCAAGGTCTTAACCACAAGTGTGCCTCAGTTGTCCCAGCAGTATAAATGTAAAAATATACTGGGAAAATAACCGGTGATGGACTAGCATTCCATCCAGGAAGAGTTGAACTCCTGGTCACTTTACACTACGGAAACCGGGAATACACACCGGCCTGATGAGCCACTAGGCTCGGGTGTAAAAACCTAACAGACTTTACCTACCATTGGGAGCCTTGGGACGAATCGCGTGTTTTACATGTAAAATGCGGTTCAATTTACGAAAAATGCAAGTTACGAAAAAGGCGCTGGAACGGATTAATTTTGTAAAGTGAGGTCCCACTGTATTATGAACATGGATGGGTATACACACCAAAAAGTGTACACTGTAGGTTGAATAGATTAATTTCCTCCTTCAGGTGAACCAGAGTTTAAATATATTGCTAACATGCATGGTAATGAGGTGGTGGGACGAGAGCTGCTTCTAAACCTGATAGAGTACCTGTGCAGTAATTATGGCACCGACTCTGAGGTCACGCAGCTTGTCAACAGCACCCGCATTCACATAATGCCTTCCATGAACCCAGATGGCTATGAGATTGCAAATGAAGGTAAGAAATAATTTCAATTTCATCTTTTAATCTGAAAAACAGTACAACCATAGCGTGCTCTGTTTTCTTCTTATACATTATAAAGCTTACTTTTATGATTTACTGCCTACATAAATTTGTTAGTGATTTGACTTGATCTTCCACAGGTGATGTCAGTGGCTATAATGGGCGTAATAACAGCAACAAATATGACCTAAACCGCAATTTTCCTGACCAGTTCCAAACCATTACTGATCCCAGACAGCCAGAGACTATAGCAGTGATGAACTGGTCGAAAAGTTATCCATTTGTGCTGTCAGCTAACCTACATGGAGGTAAATATCAATTTTAGAGTTCTCAGACAGGTAAACTATGATATGCCTATCAGTACGAATGTGCATTCCTGTATTTGTACCCTTTCAGGCACTCTGGTGGTAAATTACCCTTATGACGATGATCCAGAAGGCATCACTAGATATAGTCCATCTCCAGACAATAGTGTGTTTAAAATGCTTGCCCTTGCTTATTCACAGGTGAGTGCGATCTATTATTAGGCTTGTTCCCCCTTTTTTTTAACTTCGCTCATTAATGTGTAAACTGTTTATCCGAATGAACTTGGCACAAAAAAATCTTGTGTTTTAGGAAAATCCGCTCATGTATAAAGGGCACCCTTGTAAAGATGTAAAAAACTACCCAGAGGAGTACTTCAAGGATGGTATTACTAATGGAGCTGCTTGGTATAATGTGGCTGGTAAGTGAGAAAATACTATTACATAATGTCCATCTGAAACTTTTAAGAATCTAACATGGAGGTCTCACGTAGCCATATGTAAGAACTGTGACCTCCATCAGGCAAAGAAAAAAAAAGTCTTACTAGTCCCAGAGCCATCCTGAACCAGAACTGCACAGTTCCTGAACTAGTTTTAGTTCTGTACATTCACAGGATACTTAAATAGCAATGCCTGTACCTGTTTATAAAATGACTTCACTGTAGTGTACATGTGTACCTATTTTCATCGCAGTACTGTAGTCTTTTTCTTAGCGGCATGGTGGCATAGTGGTTAGCATATCTGCCTCACAGCAAAAACATCTTGGGTTTTGAGTCCCAGGCTCAGGCATTTCTGAGTGGAGTTTGCATGTTCTCCCCATGCTTATATGGGTTTCCTCCAGTAGTCCAAAGACAGGCGCATTAGGTTAATTGGTTGCTTCAGAATTGGCTGTCGGTGAGGATGTGAGTGGTTTTGTTTGGTTTGTCTAGCGATGGTCTGGCGAGCTGTTCATGGTGTACCCCATGCAATTAATTACAGGTCAAACCACAGGTCTAAAACTCATGTCACAATGGGCCATGTGGCTGCAGGCTTTTGTCTCAATCAAGCAGCAGCACACCTGCTGAGCAAAGTCAAGTGTGCTGCTACTTGATTGAAACAAAGCCTGCAGCCACATGGCCCTTTGTGGCATGTGTTTGACACCCCTGGGTCAAACAGATGCATGCATGCTACTGCTACATGATTGGGTGATTACATGATTGCAGATAATTGCAGGAGTGAGGACATATGCGTTCTTAATAAAGTGGCCAATGATTACACAATAATAATGCCGTCATCAAAATCGTGAACTCAAAGAGGTGAATTTTATTATATATTTTTAATATAATTATTATTAGTAGTATGTTTATCGTTTTGTTGCATAGATAAGACCGTGGCATTTATCTTTTTAAATCAGCTGCCTGGAGGAAACACAGTTTAACACTTTTCTGAAAATAGCATGATGGAATTAGCCTGAGAGTTGGTCTTGTGAAAAAAAGAAGTTTTAATTATACCAGAGATCCCTGCAAGTAGACACCTAGTATATGTTATGTTGTGTGTTATTTATTGATCCATAGGAAGACACTAGTCCCAGGTACACTTGTGATACCTTTTCTGAATTTTAATAAATTCTTATTAGAGTAGCCTGTTGCTCAAATTTTGACCAAGTACAGATTACAATTCTTTCTACTGTAATAAAAGTAATATTAAAACAGGTGCGCTTTATTGTTCTAGTGGAAGGCACTAGATCACGGGGAAATCATAGTCACTGTTAGAGATGCGGAGAAACACTGAAATCAAACTAAAGCAGGAACTGGTGGAGCACGGAGCTGAGAGCCAGACAGATCACCAGGAAAAGGGACAATCTTCTAGCACCAGGAAGAGCGCTGCTAGTCTTTCTAGCCCGTGATTTAAGTGGAATTAGATGTGTGTGTGTTTAGCACTCCACCCGTGTGTGACAGCCACGCCGCTCTCCAACACGCATTTTAACACCCAACTCTTTTGTGAGAGACCATAACACACTAAAATAAAAACCACAGTGCAGTTAGAGTCTCTCACAACACAGACCATAACATAGTGTACTGTATTCAATAATTTTTTCACTTAATTTGCGGACCTATGGTATGCGTTACGGTACCGTTAACTTCTGTTAATGAATGAGATTTTCTGAAGCAGTATTTTAACTATAGCTTGTCAGAAAATATCGTTTGGATTGGATATGAAATACTTTCTGTACAGAACTTCACATCAGCTTGATAAGCTTACTGTCAAAAGATCTCTTCTTAAAACCACAATCATTATCACTGATGGTTTGTTAATGCTGATAATAAAATATAAAACTAAAGTTCCCTGAAACCTTCTGAGACTGTGTTTGGTATGCTTTCATTTTAATGCTGTGAATTCTTTGGCAGTGTATAGTGCTGTGGAAAAGTTTTTACCCCTTACTGATTTTTTTTTTTTGTAACTTTTTTGCATCTTTGTCACACTTAACTTTTTCAGATCATCAAACCAATTTAAACATTACACAAAGATAACCCAAGTATTCAAAAAAATGCAGTTTTTCTGATGTAATTTTTTAATAAGAGAAAAATCCTATCCAAACCTACATGAACCTCTGTGAAAAAGTAATTGACCCCCTTGTTAAAAGGTGAGGTAATTGTGATTAATCCTATTATTGAGGAATTGAGTTCAATTTCATGGCCACACCCAGACCTGATTGCTGCCAGACATTTCCAATTCGGAGATCCCTAACATAAAACCTGTCTGATAAGGTGAGGTAGACCATACTGAACACACATCATCATGCTGCAATCCAGTGAACTTCAAGAGCAAACAAGAAAGATTATAGAGATGTCTCAGTCTGAGAAAGGATACAAAGTCATTGGTAAATCTTTGGGACTCCAGCGGACCACTGTCAGAGCCATTATCCATAAATGGAAAAGCCATGGTGACCCTTCCCAGGAGTGGCCGACCTACTAAAATTACTCCAGGAGCACGGCACAGACTAACCAGAGAAGTCACAAAGAATACAAAAACCACTCCTGAACAACTACGAGCTTCATTTGCCTCAGTTAATGTCAGTGTTCATGACTACACCATCAGAAAGACCCAAAAAAGGCAAAAATGGCATCCATGGAAGAGTTCCAAGGCGGAAGCCACCGTTGACGAAAAAGAATGTCAAGGCACGACTCACTTTTGCCAAGAATCATCTCGATCATCCCCAAAGCTTTTGGGAAAATGTCGTCTGGACTGAAGAAACTAAAGTTGAACTTTTTGGGAGAAATGCATCCCGTTGCATCTGGTACAAAAACACTGCATTTGATAAAAAGAAAATTGTGCCAGCATGGTGGTGGAAGTGTGATGATCTGGGCCTGCTTTGCTGCTTCAGGACCTGGGCAACTTGTCATGGTTGATGGAGCCATGAATTCTGCTCGCTACCAAGAAATCCTGGCGAATAATGTTCGTCCATCAGTTCGAGACTTCAAGCTAAAGCGCACCTGGGTTCTGCAGCAAGACAATGATCCAAAGTCCACCAGCAAGTCCACTTCTGAATGGCTAAAAAAGAACAAAGTGAGGGTTTTGGAGTGGCCTAGTCAAAGTCCTGACCTGAACCCTGTTGAGATGCTGTGGCATGACTTTAAAAAGGCGGTTTATGCCTGAAAAGCATCCAATCTGGTTGATCTTACACAATACTGCAGAGAAGAGTGGGACAAAATCCTATCACAACGATATGAAAGACTCCTCGCCTCTTATCGCAAATGCTTGACTGCAGTTATTGCTGCAAAAGGTGGTTCAACCAGATATTAGGTTTAGGGGCAATTACTTATTCACAAGAGCCCTTGTAGGTTCAGATGTTTTTTTCTCCTTAAATGCAATTGTCACTGAAAACTGCATTTTGTGTTTACTTGTGTTTTATCTTTGTATAATACTGTATTTAGGTTTGCTTGATCTGAAATGGATGACAGTGTCAAACATGCAAAAATGTCAGAAATTGGTCAGGGGCAAAAACTTTTGAACATCATTGTATGTTTGCATGTCTTGTGTCAAAAATATTTTATTTGAAAAGGATTTACAGACAGAAATATATAAAATGATTTTTGCACCCCCCCCCCCACACACACACATAAAAGCTTGAATTTATGTTAACTTACTTTTTAAATAATGTAGTATTTGAGTTAAAAATTGCTTTGGCTGACATAGACTAAACTCAATTAGTTTTAAGGGGGAAAACCCCCCCCCCAAAAAAAACAAAAACAAAAAATTACTGTGACCAATTGCTATCGTCTCGTTAGTAATCAAATCCCATTTAAAGCTACAAATTACTTTTTGATACTTTATTCTAATGATTTTTTAAATATTCTAACAAAGAATATATTTGTATACCTATTTGTATTTAGATAATATCTCTTCCTAATCTACTGACAGATTGACAAGCAAAAGTACTTATTGTTGAGATACTTATTTAACATTCGCAGTATCGCATTTTGGTCGCCTGGTTTGTGATCTCATAGCAATTTTTTTTTAAATGTGTAGAATATCCGCAAATGTCACAGAATGAGGCTCTAATAGAGAATATTCCTCTCAAACAGTCTGTACATGTCACGAGAAGGTCGTAAAGTTGTCATTTTGCTTGCAAATTATTTGTTTTTTCATTTACAAGGCAAAGCAGCAAGTTGTACTCTGCCACACAGGAACGTTTGAAACTTGCTGGTCTGTCATATTCTGTATATTTTTGTCATCATATGTATTTTAACTGATATACAGTATCATAGGAGATTTACTTTTTTCACCAAACATCTGCAATCCAATCACAGACTACTTGCAAATCAGGTCAAGTCAGAAAAATTTGCATGACTGTCTTGTGACTTTCATGCAACACAAAATATTAGCTTGCATGTGGAATTGCAAAACATCTTGACGTGACCTTCAAAATTTTGCAAAAAGTAGAAAAAAAAAATCTATCTGCTTCAGTTACTTTTCTATCGCCGGAGATAAGGGGAGAAACTCAACCATCTGGGGAGAAATCTGAGTAGAACCACTGCTCCTCCACATTGACAGGGACCAGTTGAGGCTGCTTGGGCATCTGTTCAGAATTCCTCCCGAACGCCTCCCTGGTGTGGTATTTCGGGCATGTCCAACCGGGAAGAGACCCTGGGGTGGATCTAAGACACGCTGGAGGGGCTATGTCTCTCGGCTTGTCTGGGAATGCCTCGGTGTCTCCCTGGAAGACCTGGAGGAAGTGGCTGGGGAGAAGGATGTCTGGACCTCATTGCTTAGACTGCTGCCCCTGTGACTCAACCCCGGAATAAGCAGATGATGATGATGATGACTTTTCTATCATACCTCTAGTGTAATCACCCCTTGGCAATTCGGGTTTTTTCTTTTTCTTTCTTTCTTTTTTTTTTTGAGCTACTGTGGACCCAAAAATATACCCTGTTTGTGAAACAGCCCTGCTGAAAACATTATATGTTGAACTGAAATGAGCTAAGTGTTCAGATAAGCACACCTTCAAGGTGTAAATTACTGTTTGTATGCACTGTGGTTTGGTTCAACATTGAGGCAGACTTCAGCACAATAATTTAAGGCATGTAGGAAGTACACACTTTGGAACTAAAGCAAGTTCTAGTATAACCACCCAAGCTAACATTAGCTCTGGTTCCTCCCATACAAACCTGTTCCTGGAATCAGGAGAAAATGTTTTCCGCATTCCTGAAAAGGCGCCTGCAGTGAAAATCTCATCCATGTAAACATACAGTACAAGGCACATGTTTAGAATGAAAACACAGAGTTGCATGTAGCCTTAAATGGGTGTCAGTTTTTTCTTCATCAGTACAGTAATAATGAGGTTCTACTTTGTGGTGAGTAAACTTTGTGTCTCTTGTAGGTGGTATGCAGGACTGGAACTATCTTAACACTAACTGCTTTGAGGTGACTATAGAATTAGGCTGTGTGAAGTACCCTCCCGCGCAGGAGCTGCCACAGTATTGGAAACACAACCGAAGATCTCTGCTGCAGTTTATTCACCAGGTTCCTCACCCTTTATTTGTCGTCTTCCCTCTAATTTCCTGCCCTATTTCATTATGTAGTATGAATACATCATATTTCCTGTATTCTGGATCTGTAGGTCCACAGAGGAGTGAAGGGAATGGTGACTGACAGTAAGGATGGGACTGGAATCCCCAATGCCACCATCACTGTAGAAGGCATCAATCACCCTGTCACAACCAACAAAGCTGGAGATTACTGGCGTCTGCTTGTTCCTGGAACTTACCATCTAAGTGCCTCCGCTCAGGGGTAAGCTACCTGATAGACTTCTCACCCACTCACTGTCTTACTCATTTGTGGAGTTGCTTAATCATATTAGGAAGTCAGTCAGTCAGCCGAACGTGTATGTCTTTGGACTGTGGGAGGAAGCCAGAGTACTCTGAGGAAACCAAAGAAGCAAGTACTGGGAGAACATGCAGACTCATCACCAAAAAAAAAAAAAAAAAAAAAAACCCCAAGTCCGGGACCTTCTTGCTGTAAGGCGGATGTGCTTACCACTACAATACTGTGCTGACCCTGAAAGAATTGTTAAAATATAAATAAATATAAAAACATAGATACCTTACTGCACTTAAATCTGATTGGTCAGAATATGTTGATCAATTTCCTGTAACTGAAGCCAGGGCATTGGTGCCACCTTTAAGGCAAATCAAAGGTGTATGTACATTCTAATAAGACTTGTATAGTGGATTCTCCACACTTGAAAAAGGTTACATATCATTTATGGAAGGAGTCTCAGGTGGCAGGGATTTTACCTTCAGTCAATATTTAGTAAGGACTTTGTGTAACTTTCTAGGTTTTCCTGTAATATGACAAGCTGCATTTTTTTTCAGCTGTTGTAGTCTATTAAATCGCAGTAACGAACATCTCATGGGTATCATACTGTACAAAGTGTAATTATAAAAAGTTAAAGTATGATTTTCCCCTTAATTATCATTAGAAAATAATAATTGTTAGCTAATTTCTGTGTTATAAAAGGAATTAAACACATTGGGTTATGTTTTTATTAGAAAACAATCAACTTCAGGGCTGTAACAGTAACTTTACTTTGTGTTAATTCACATGGTAACACCGTATAGATCCATTTACTGCAGATGTTAAAGGTGAGTTTATCCAACCAGTCGGATTTCTCAGGTGAAAAAAAAACAGAACAAAGGAGTCATTGTGTTCGTTCAGGGGAACATTGTGTTCGTTCAGTCTTATTATACTCTAAAGTTGTTGGTCTTCTTTTTCAATTCAGTTGTATTCAGTGTGTGTGTATGTGTATATATATATATATATATATATATATATATATATATATATATATATATATATATATATATATATAAAGAAAGCATATGACGGAGTGCCGAGAGAGGAACTGTGGTATTGCATGAGAAAGTCTGGAGTGGCAGAGAAGTATGTTAGAGTGGTGCAGGACATGTATGAGAGATGTAAGACAGTGGTGAGGTGTGCTGTCGGTGTGACAGAAGAGTTCAAGGTGGAGGTGGGACTGCATCAAGGGTCAGCTCTGAGCCCCTTCTTGTTTGCAATGGTGATGGACAGGCTGACAGACGAGGTTGGGCAAGAATCTCCATGGACTATGATGTTTGCAGATGACATTGTGATATGCAGTGAGAGCAGAGAACAAGTGCAGGAAAATCTAGAGAGGTGGAGGTATGCCCTGGAAAGGAGGAGTATGAAGGTTAGCCTCAGTAAGATAGAATACATGTGTATGAATGCCAAAGACCCAACAGGAACGGTGAGGTTACAAGGAGCAGAGATAAGGAAGGTGGAGGATTTTAAGTACTTAGGCTCAACAATCCAGAGCAATGGAGAGTGTGGAAAAGAGGTGAAGAAGTGTAGAAGTGTGTGCAGGCTGGTTGGAATGGTTGGAGAAAAGAGTCCGGTGTGATGTGTGATAGGAAGGTATCGGCAAAAATGAAAGGAAAAGTGTACAAGACGGTGTTGAGGCCAGCGATGTTGTATGGTTTAGAAACAGTGGCCCTGGGGAAAAGACAGGAGGCAGAGCTGGAGGTAGCAGAGAGGAAAATGTTGAGGTTCTCTTTGGGAGTAACGAGGATGGATAGGATCAGGAAATCTCATCTCCCAGTGGTTAGCATGTTGGCTTCACAACAAGAATATAAAGATAAAGAGATCTTTATTGTCAATTGTTGCATGAAAATCGGTCTCATGAATATCCTGGGTTCAGGGCATTTTTGTGGCGTTTGCACGCTCTTCCTGTGCTTGCATGGGTTTCCTCTGGGTACTTCGGTTTCCTCCCACAATCCAAAAGCATGAGTACACTCACTCGTGATTCCAAATTGTCCTTAGGGGTGAATGTGAGTGTAAAACATTATGGGTGTTGGATCTGAAATTGCCTGGCCAGCTGTTCAGGCCGTTCCCCTGCCCCACTGCCTTCATCTAGAGCAGGGGTCGGGAACCTTTTTGACTAAGAGAGCCAAAAAACAACAACAACAATAAAAAATATATTTGGCTCTCAGAGGATTAGATTTTAAATATTTTTTTTTATACTGAGACCAACAATTTTAGAGTATATTAAGACTCTGAATTTATTTTAAACAACATTGTTATAACGAAGTTATTAATTAATAATAAAAGTACTTCTTACTATTAATGTGACTTCTGGTGCTGCATGGTGTTGCTGATGGCTTTGTCGTCTTGTTGATACATGCTGAGGTTCAACTTCATGCAGGCGTTTAGGCTTCCATCTATTAAATGTGACCGCAGGTTGGTCTTGATGCTTTTCAGGTGAGAGAAGGACTGCTTGTGTGCGCATGTGGAGCCAAACATGGTCAATACGACAGGACTCACACTGCAGTGTTTATGTGACAGAAAGCGCATCCCAAGTTTTGGCAATCAGCTGGTCTGCGGGTTGAAGTTTTTTCATTCTGTCCATTTATGTTTTGTTTGTCAGCTCTGCCTCTTACCCAAAAACAACTCGTGCAGGCTGTTGCACATAATCCAATAAAATTAGAGTTTTAAGGTATCGGTCCCACCCACACACTGGAGAACAGAAAGGATTGGTTCTCTGCTGCGCGCCACAGGGACAAGTGGAATTGAAAATAGATGTATAGATTGAAATGCGTGAGATTTATTTATGTTTTTGTTTTATGCGATGGCTTTTTTCTGTATTTTTACTTAAAGGACAGCGAAATTATGTATTAGTTATTCTGTTCAGGAAGACCACCTGATTTATCTGAGAGTCAGATGCAGTCATCAAACGGGCCACAGGTTCCCGACCCCTGATCTAGAGTGAGCAGGTTAGAAAATAAATGACTGAATGAAACAATGTCTGTCTTCCTTTCGGCTTTTTCCCTTTTACTCGGGAGTCGCCACAGCGAATCATCTGATTCGCACGTTTGATTTGGCAGAGGTTTTTACGTCGGCTGCCCTTCCTGACACAACCCTTTTAGCAAGGGACAGAAACATACTGACGACTTTGCAGCTACTCTTTACGAAAGTCAGCAATGGTTCTTTTACATGCCTCTCACCATAGACAGTGAAAGACATGACACGCCTTTGATAACCCAGTTAGCTGCACTGGGGGGGACAGTGACAACCTTGTGGAGAGTGGGACTCGAACCCCCAATCTTTGGATCAGCGAGCCAGCGCCCTATACCACTAGACCACCATTGCCCCACTGAATGAAACAATATAATTATGAATTAAAACCTGTCCTATTCTTTTTGTAATCTCTCCAGCTACAAGTCTGCTTTCACATACGCCACCGTGCCTGATGGTGATGCAGAGATTGTGAATTTTAAGCTGACCCGCATACAGCCCGACAAGAGCAACCCTGCTATCCATCCGAACTCTGTTGAGAAGGAGTTCCGGAGTTTCATCAAGCAGCTCTCAGTTGGACCTGGACTGGACCGGCTCATCCAGGACACGGCCACCACCAGCAGTTTCCGTTATCGGGGCTACAAGGAGTTGTCTGAATTCCTGCGAAGCCTCAACCTCAACTTCCCCAAGATCACCTCTCTACACAGGTACTGGTCTCCTACAATACAACCCACAATAACAGCAAACGGTTTTAGTTTAAAGGCAAATAAAATATAAAAAAATTAAAATGCATAGAGTCCCAAGTCAATAGCTCCAACTTGTAGAGACAAGCCAGACCTTAAGAAAAAAAAAAAAAAAAAAGCACATTCGGTGCCAACCCACTCTTAAAAACATGTCTGTAATGCAGCCAGTCTCAGTTAAGATCACAGTGCACTTTAAAATTAGCAGGACGTGAACTGAGGGATAATTCAGAATATGGAGAAAGAAATGCAGTCTATTATTACGGCTGTTGCAGATTATGCAAAGGCAACTAGTCAGTTTCATAATAACGTGGTGTTAGACATACTTGAGTAATATGAGCAGCTGTTCCTGGTGGTGGTGAGTGTGTGCTTCTGTTTTCTACACTCTGATTTCATGGGTTTGTGATAATCTCTGTAACATGTCACTGTGTACTGCGTGTAGAATGGAGATAACAAATAACAGAGGAGGAAGGAGATTACATGACTGTTCAATCTACTTTCATACTGCAACCCAAATGACCTGCCATGATTAGACAAGCGCATTCTCGGCGATATGGGAAATTGGAGTAAAGACGATAATAGTGTACACGAAAACGAAATAAGCCGAAAACCCTCGACCTAGCTGCATGTTCCTGCAACTTCCCAGTCTGATTACAGTCTTTTCTTTTCAACAGTATTTTAGTTTCTTTTTCACAGGCACAAATTCAGAGCACAGACCTTGTTTTATTCTGTCTAGCCTTGGCCAGAGTGTGGAGTTTAGGACCATCTGGGCCCTGGAGATCTCCAACACCCCTGAAGTGTCGGAGCCATCCGAGCCCAAGATCCGATATGTGGCTGGCATTCATGGCAATGCTCCAGTGGGCACGGAACTGCTGCTGGAGTTTGCTGCCTATTTGTGCATCAACTATGGCAAGAATGCTGCTATTACCAGGGTGAGACCATCTGTTTAAAAATTAATTACTTGAATTCACCTACCCAATGTGATTTTATATATACTCGTCCTTCTCAAAAAATTAGAATATTGTGATAAAGTTCATTATTTTCTGTAATGTACTGATAAAAATTAAACTTTCATATATTTTAGATTCGTTGCACACCAACTGAAATATTTCAGATCTTTTATTGTTTTAATACTGATGATTTTGGCATACAGCTCATGAAAACCCAAAATTCCTATCTCAAAAAATTACAATGATCTTGGACGGGCGTTGAATGAGCACTACGTCATTGACCCTCTGGTTTCTTTCTTACCTTTTAGTTAATCAATGAGACAAGAATCGTTATCCTTCCCTCCATCAACCCAGATGGTCGTGAACTTGCTAAAGAAAAAGAGTGCTCGTCTTCTGTGGGTATGACCAATGCAAATGGGAAAGACCTTGACACTGATTTTTTTGGTAAGCATTTGTGAAATTATAACTGATCCTTACTGGTCACAAAGGAAAGCTTCTGCTAACTGGGTGGCACTGAAGTGCATGTTGAGTTTCCCCTGGCTCTCCCAGTTTCATCCCCCAATAGATTGGCTAGGTTAAATTGTCCCAAGTTGTGAAAGGGACTGTGAATGTGTGTTTATGGTGCCCCATCTAGCCGGCATTCTTACCACATATCCAGTGTTCCTGGGATAGGCTCAGAATCCACCACAACCCAAACCAGGATCAGTGTGAAGATTTTGGCACTGTCCCTGCGCGACACTCAGATGCTCTAGGTGTTTAAAATACATCTGTGTTGTGTGAATAGTGTTCAGATCACATTGTGGATTTGATGTTTTATAGGCAATGCATCCCAGCGCTCCACAGAAGCTCAGCCTGAGACTCGTGCTGTGATGGATCTGATACAGGAGAAGGGCTTCACACTGTCTGTGGCGCTGGATGGAGGTTCTGTCCTGGTTACCTATCCTTATGACAAACCGGTTCAACCAGGTCTCCCTTTCTTTTTCTACCAAATTAGAAACACAGTTGTTTTCAGTGTAAACTTTGGGCAAAGTTTAAGATTTTGCTGTTTCATTCCAGTTGAAAATGAGAGTACCTTGAGGTATTTGGCTACTGTGTATGCCAGCAATCATCCTGCAATGCATTTAGGGGACACTGGGTGTCCGAACACCGGCCAGAGTATGTAAACTACTTTACATTGTTTCTTAAATACAGTGTCTACAGTATTTTTTAAGCTGATATTGTATTCATAATAATGTAGACATCACTAAAGTCTCATGTTGTTGTATTAATCAGAATTCAATTATAGAAAAGAGATGAACAGCTCTCATAATTTTAGAATTTTTTTTTATAGAATATAAATATAAATTTTTTTTAGTTGGAAACATCCCTGATGGAGTGTTGCGGGCAGCAGAGAAACACAGTCACATGGGCAGCATGAAGGTAAATTATACTGCGGCCATTTTGACAGTTCTGGATTTTTTTGTAATTGATTGAAACACTTATTCAGTTTTGGTTAAGCCTATGAACAGGACAGAAAATATGAATGTAAAAGACGGTGGATATCTTAAGGGGATTAAATCTCGCGCTCTCTCTCTCTCACACACACACACACAAATCTGTACAGCATAAGATTTTAGTGCAGAATTATGTTCTAAACCAGGGGTGGGCAACCCGTGGCTCCGGAGCCGCATGCGGCTCTTTCACCTCTTTGATGCGGCTCCGTGGATTTTAAAAATAATGAATGTTGTACTTTATGGTGGCCAGTGCTTCATCTACAAAAACTACTGCATCACCAAAAACAACTGCAAAAAGAAAATGCTGCTTATTTACTCACAATGGAAGCACCCCGGGCCACCAAGAGTGAATTAAACTAGTTTTCACCTGAATGACGGGAGAATCTGCCTAAGGCAGAGTCCTGCAGCGGTCGGGTACCCGCAGGTACCCAGCAGTAACCTTGAAGAAAATGCTCTTTTAGGGTTGACGATTGCATAAATGAAAATTAACAGTCACTGGTGTGGGCGGATATTTATTTGTGTGGGCGGGGTGATTTTGTGGCGTGTTCATGTGGACATGGCTATCGTTATATTAATCAGCTGCATTGAGCAGCTCAGTGTTTTTGATCTACTGTGTTGGTGGAGGGAGTCATGGTATTTCAAACCCTTGTGCTCATAAGCAGTGTTCTTGCCATCAGCAGCACGGCAAGCGAGAGATTTTGTTTCTGCTGCCGGGGTTTGTAATCCAGAAACGGAAATCACAGCGGAAGTAAGACAGTGGATGAGATTTGGTTGCACAGCAATCTCCAAATTAAATAACTCCCCTCCCAGTGATAAAATAAAAGACTGGGTGTGGTTCAGTCTCCACTCTGAGAATGGGTCGGTCAGTGCAGTATTAAACATTAATATTATTTAAAAGAATGTTGAGCAGGCTCCTTCTTAAAATTAGTCTTCATATACTTTTCTGTGTTGCTGTCGTTTTTGTAAATTAAAACTATGACAAAACAACATTAATATAACGAATAAAGAAAAAAAGATCCCACAAAAAGGGAGTGATGCTTAGTCTACCCAACCCGTTAACAGATCCGGCTGCACCCCGTCCCTCGCTTCGTGAGAGATATTCTTTTTCTTTATAAAAATACAAGAAGGACTTGAACACATTCATTCATTTTCTGAACCGCTTAATTCTAATTAGGGTCACAGGGAGGCTGGCGCCCATCCCAGCCGACTCCGGGCGAGAGCAGAGTACACCCTGGACAGCTCGCCGGGCCATCGCAGGGCAGGAAGATGCTGATGGCTATGCAGCTCCTCTTGTTGAAAGTCAGCAAAGGTTCTTTTCCAGCCTCACACCATAAACAGTGAAAGACACGGCCAGCCTTTGATATTCCAGTTAGCTGCACTGTAGGATAGTGACAATCCGTGGAGAGTGGGCCTTGAACCCCCCAATCAGTCATCCAGCACCTTTACCACCAGGCCACCACTGCCTCAGGCCTAAAATAGACATTGAGAATTTTCATTGAAAGTAAATTTTTGTCTTTTTTTTAATCTAACTGTTTTTGTTGCAAGCAGAATTGTAATTTAATTGTCTCTGCAATTGTTTAAATCAATGCCACACATTGTTTTTATATTAACATGAAGGAAAAAGGGGAAAAATATTTTAAATGGCAAAAAAGGATTTGTGGCTCCCAGTGTTTTCTTTACCGTGGAAAACGGGTCCAAATGGCTCTTTGAATAGCAAAGGTTGCCGACCCCTGTTCTAAACAGATGCCAGTAGCCCAGATCTGTAGTTCTCAGGGTATTAGTGAAGAACTCTAGTTAGGTGTAACTGAAGAGGCAGGATGTCTTCAAGATTAATTTAATTTAACATACTGTAGATCAGTAACAGGCGGCATGATGGTCCGCCTCACAGCAAGAAGGTCCTGGGTTCAAATCCCAGGCTCAGGCCATTCTGTGTGGTTTGCATGTTTTCTTCCATGTTTATGTGGGTCTCCCTTGGTTTTCTCCCAGAGTCCAAAGACATGCACGTGAGGTTAACTGGCTGTTTCAGATCGATCCTCGGTTGTGAATGTGAATGGTTGAGTATGTTGCCCTGTGATGATCTGGTGAGCTGTTCAGAGTACTTTACTATACAGTGGTACCTTGACTTACAAAATTAATCCATTGCGAGGGCAAGCACGGAAGTCAAAATGTTCTTTAGATTAAACAAAAATTCCCATAGGAAATAATAGAAAAACAATTAATCCGTTCCAACCCCCTCCCAAACTCTTATAACCTGACACAAACACATATATTTGAATATATTAAAGATAAACGTGCAAAAAAAATCCTAATAATACATGTACATTAACATTAATAATAATTCATAATAAATTATAATAAAACAAAAATAAACAATAAGTCAACTAACCCTTCCAATCATCGACTGTGGCAAAGATGTCACATGGGCAGGCATGAGGTGGTGCATATCAGAGGAGGAAGAGAATTTTTTGCATGTGCATGCTAAGAATACCAGCGAGGAAAGGCTCGTGGTGAGCTCCCAGAGGGCCAGTGCTTCTCAAATAGTGGGGCGCGGTGTGATGCCAGGGGGTCGCATATGGCCCTTGGGAACAAGCTTTTTTGCTATACAGTACTAGAATTAAGTGTAATTGCGCATCCTCTACAGTCGGTGGCAGTGGCGCTCTCACCGAGTTCCCTATGGTGTAGGGAACACAGTGAGAGCATCACTGCCACCGACTGGAGAGGATGCACAATTACACTACTAGGTGTTTTTAATGGTGTAGGGGAAAAAGCACCGAGCAAACAATATGAATTGCAGTAAACACTGTTTATAGTTGCTAGTGGGGGGTGGGGGGGTGAATTTTTTTTTTTTTCCTCTCTATAGGGGGGCATCACAGAAAATAATTGAGAAGCACTGCACAAGGCATTTTCGGAGCACGGAGGAATACACGCAGAAGAATACAAGGCTAATCAGCCAGGAAAAGCCATTTCCATGGCAGAGCTCGTAAAGCAACATTTACTTGTTGGATGGGGCAGATTTTTGGTTGGATCGTAGCAAATCATGGAAAATTCGCGATAAGACACTCGTAAGTCATGTTACCACTGTGCTCTAGTTTCTCATTCACATTTACAGCCATTCAAATGATGGCTCATCAAACAGATCAGCAGCTTAAACTCCAATAAAATGCACAATATATGGATATGAATTGTCTTTTTTTTTTTTTATTAAGCTTAAATAATGAAAAGATGTGATAATTTTGGTGTAAAAATCTGCATTTTAACACTTACGATTTTACGCTGGTTTTATTTCCATGGGTGAAAGATTCAGTAGACAAGTATGCTGTCACCGATCAACCATAACATTAAAACTACCAAGCTACCAGGCACTAGGTACACTGACTGCTTTCTGTCATAGCCAGCGTTAACACTTTCAGATGTTTGTACAACAGTAGCTCTTCCGTGGGCTCAGACTAGACATATTAACCTTCACTTCTCACATGCATCAGTTAGCCTTGGGCAGTCATGACAATCTTGCTAGTTTACTGGTTGACCTTCCTTGGACCACCTTTGGTAGGCACCTGTTATTTTGGAGGTGAATAGACCCAGTTGCATGGAAATCATAATGTGGACCTTTTCTAGGATTTTCTCACTTTTCTTGCTTTCAACACAACTTCAAGAACTGACTGGTCACTTTTTACATAGAACATCACACTCCTTTGCAGGTGCCAACTGTATTGAGATAATCAGTGTTATTCACTTTACCTGTCAGTGGCAATAATGGCTCTAATGTTGTGGCTGATTGGTGTGTAATGCGCTTGACGTTTGAACTATGATTGTAGAATAAATCTGAAAAGTCCATTGACGTAGATGTATCCCTCGCTACTTCGCGCTTCAATTCACGTGGCTTCAGTGCATTGTGTTTTTTTAAAAAAAATAAATATTCATCGAATTAAAAAATAAGGAAATTAAGGAAAAATGGGGGAAAAAGATAAGGAAAATGCCACAAAACAAGGCCAATTATGCAAAAAAAAAAACCTAAACCAACAAAAAACAACCCAAAATCTCCCATCAGAACTACTTACATTGTTGTGAGGTGCGCATCTGAGTGTGTGTGTGCGCACGCGTGTCTCTGTGTTTGTATTTATATTTGTTTACATCGTATGCATTATTTTTTTAATTTTAATTTGTTATTATAAGCATATATAGCATTGAATATGTATTCATTGATATTATATACACATGTACGTACGTCAGTGAGGGATGGGTTTGGGGGGGGTGATCCTACTTCATGGTTCAGGGGCTGTAAGTCGTGGCATCATGTCAGCTTTTCACAAGTGTCAGTGAACAAGTGACATTTTATTTGGATTCACATGCTTTTAAAGGCAATGTGTGCACAAATTCAGAGTGAAATTAATTTTTCCCGTGGTGTGCGTGCAAAATGTTACGTTTTTGCGAAAAATTGCCTCGCATTACAGTTAACATGAAATTCTCGCATTTCTTGCACTTGGTATGTCGGGTGACGTTACTGTAGTGGTGTTATATAAAAATTATATTGAAGTTCATTTGAATTTAAATATCGACTTTTTTCAAGTGGTGCGTTTTCATGTGTACTCAGTGTATAAGTGTGTGTGTGTGTGTGTGTGTGTGTGTGTGTGTGTGTGTGTGTGTGTGTACTAGTCCTTCTCAAAAAATTAGCAGATTGTGATAAAGTTCATTATTTTCTGTAATGTACTGATAAAAATGAAACTTTCATATATTTCAGATTCATTGCACACCAACTGAAATATTTCAGGCCTTTTATTGTTTTAATGCTGATGATTTTGGCATACAGCTCATGAAAACCCAAAATTCCTATCTCAAAAAATTAGCATATTTCATCCGACCAATAAAAAAAAAGTGCTTTTAATACGAAAAAGTCAACCTTCAAATAATTATGTTCAGTTATGCACTCAATATTTGGTCGAGAATCCTTTTGCAGAAATGACTGCTTCAATGCGGCGTGGCATGGAGGCAATCAGCCTGTGGCACTGCTGAGGTGTTATGGAGGCCCAGGATGCTTCGATAGCGGCCTTAAGCTCATCCACAGTGTTGGGTCTGGTGTGTCTCAACTTTCTCTTCACAATATCCCACAGATTCTCTATGGGCTTCAGGTCAGGAGAGTTGGTAGGCCAATTGAGCACAGTAATACCATGGTCAGTAAACCATTTAGCAGTGGTTTTGGCACTGTGAGCAGGTGCCAGGTCGTGCTGAAAAATGAAATCTTCATCTCCATAAAGCTTTCCAGCAGTTGGAAGCATGAAGTGCTCCAAAATCTCCTGATAGCTAGCGGCATTGACCCTGCCCTTGATAAAACACAGTGGACCAACACCAGCAGCTGACATGGCACCCCAGACCATCACTGACTGTGGGTACTTGACACTGGACTTCAGGCATTTTGGCATTTCCTTCTCCCCAGTCTTCCTCCAGACTCTGGCTCCTTGATTTCCGAATGACATGCAAAATTTGCTTTCATCCGAAAAAAGTACTTTGGACCACTGAGCAACAGTCCAGTGCTGCTTCTCTGTAGCCCAGGTCAGCCGCTTCTGCCGCTGTTTCTGGTTCAAAAGTGGCTTGACCTGGGGAATGCGGCACCTGTAGCCCAGTCCACTGCTTCCACAGGTCCCCCAAGGTCTGGAATCGGCCCTTCTCCAAAATCTTCCTCAGGGTCCGGTCACCTCTTCTGGTTGTGCAGCGTTTTCTACCACACTTTTTCCTTCCCACAGACGTCCCACTGAGGTGGCTTGATACGGCACTCTGGGAACAGCCTATTCGCTCAGAGATTTCTTTCTATGTAAAAGCCTCAGGAATCTTTTGCAGGTGTTTAGAGTTAATTGGTTGATTCAGATGATTAGGTTAATAGCTCGTTTAGACTACCTTTTCATGATATGCTAATTTTTTGAGATAGGAATTTTGGGTTCTCATGAGCTGTATGCCAAAATCATCAGTATTAAAACAATAAAAGACCTGAAATATTTCAGTTGGTCTGCAATGAATCTAAAATATATGAAAGTTTAATTTTTATCAGTACATTACAGAAAATAATGAACTTTTTCATAATATGCTAATTTTTTGAGAAGGACTAGTATATACACACGCGCGCGCGCGCACACACACACACACACACACACACACAGTGGTACCTCATCTTACAATAGTCCCAGAAAACGAAAAATCCAGGTTGCGAAAAACATTTTCCAAAATTTTTTTGTCTCCGTTTACGAAACAAGTTCTCCTTATGAAACATGCCATTCAAACAATGCACGAGCTGCTTTCCCATTGACTATCTTCCAACATCCCGACGTTCTGGCCTCCCATTGGCTATCTCCCAACATCCCGCCCCGCTGACCTCCCATTGGCGAGGAGGGATGACGTAGCTCCCTTGAGCAGCAGCTTGTTTCATGAGTTTTTTGAGTGTGCTCATTGCAACTTTATTTTTTGGCTCAGGCTTTTAACCTTGCATAAACTTTTGTAAGATTATAACTCTGCTAAGAAGACATGGTCAATTAAAAAAAAAAAAATTCAAACAATGCACGAGTTGCTGTTTCATTGACTATCTCCCAACATCCCGCCTTGCTGGCCTCCCACTGGCTATCTCCCAACATCCTGCCCCGCTGGCCTCCCATTGGCTAGGAGGGATGATGAAGCTCCCTCCCATTGGCTATCTCTCAACATCCCGCCCTGCTGGCCTCCCATTGGCTAGGAGGGATGATGAAGCTCCCTCCCATTGGCTATCTCTCAACATCCCGCCCTGCTGGCCTCCCATTGGCTAGGAGGGATGACGCAGCTCCATTGAGCAGCAGCTTGTTCATGAGTTTGAGTGTGTTCATTGCAGCTTTATTTTTTGGATCAGGCTTTTAACCTTGCATAAACATTTGTAAGATTATAACTCTGCTAAGAAGACATGGTCAACACAAAGTAAGTCCCTTAAAAGGTATTAAAAGGTATGCTTTTATCATTTTTAAAGGGTAGTATTGGGGGGCCTTGAAACGAATCGCGCGTTTTACATGTAAAATGCGGTTCTACTTACGAAAAATCCAGGTTACAAAAAAGGCCCTAGAACGGCTTAATTTCGTAAGGTGAGGTACCACTGTAGTATCTATAGGGAAGGGAAGGTAACCTGGATTGACTAGCGTTCCATCCAGGAGGAGTTGAACTTCTGGTCACTTCACCCTATGGAAAGCAGGAATAAGCACAGGCTTAATGAGCTTGGGTGTAAAAGCCCAACAGACTTGCATATAATTTTATATATAAGTTCTTGCTCTTCAAGAATTTGTTATAAAATTTTCATTTTTTCATTGGAAGGGCCCAATGAAGTGGCAGCATATCTGACCATTCCTGAAATACAGAGTATAATTCTGTTTCAAGATGTTTCTATTTAACTAGCTACTGATAGATAATTGTTAGTTGGTTGTGTTACAGGATTTCAGTGTGGATTTTGGTCACTGTCCTGAGATTACAGTATACACCAGCTGTTGCCTGTTTCCCCCAGTTGATCAGCTGCCCACTCTTTGGACTGAGAACAGGAAGTCTCTACTCAGCATGTTGGTGGAGGTATGTTCGGTCCCCCACCCCCACCCCCACCCCCTAGTTCAATAAATGGCTCTTCCTATAAATATGATATACTTACATACAGCCTGTCTTCTATATGTCGGAGTTGATGGATCATAAAATTTGGTGTCTCTTTGGTGTCATTGTTTCCTTTGTGTAGGTGCACAAAGGAGTTCGTGGAATTGTAAAGGACAAGAGTGGCAAACCCATAGTGGGTGCAACAATCGTGCTGAATAGTGGCGTGAGAGTGTTCACCAGTGAGGGAGGATACTTCCACGCCTTACTCGCTCCAGGATCGCACAACATTGAAGCAGTAGCAGAGGGATACCAACAGCAGCGGCAGGAGGTTTGACAATTCTCATGAATACAAAGATCGCACGGACCTGATACTGAGCATCAGTAGCACTCTGATATTGGCCTGAAACTCTGAATTAATAGAGGACGAGAACAGTTATACGTTTGTTTCTGCTGAGAATATGTGGGATGTGGTACCTTTGAATCTACTATTCTAGAAAAGATGTAAAGATGCCAGTATCAGATCAGCGGGATAGATAAATAGATCTCTTGCTGGATGTCTCTTGATTAGGTGTCCAAGCCGTGGTTTGCTTTTTACTACCTTTCTGATTTTCAGGTACATTTGTATCGCTAGTCTTATTAGTTTACTTTTTGAGCTCATGTTCTGTCACGCTTGTGATTGTGGCATTTTCTCTTCAAACATTTATTAACTTCAGGCCTGTTTGCCTACTTGGGTTACAGTGAGAGGTTGTTTTTTAATTATTCTGCATGTGTATGAGTGGTGGTGTATGAGATTCTTGTGTTTCAGTTTTGTTATAAATAATAAATTGGCCTGCTTTGTTTGTTTGTTTATTGCATGCTAGTGATATATAACAGACATTTTTCAATCTAAATCTATTTTACGGTTTTTGAAATTGATCCATCATTGTTTTCTTTTGCCTCCAGGTGACTGTTTCATCATATGAGGCTGCAGAAACCATTGTTATTGAATTTGAAATGGACAACCACATCTTTGGTTTACCACGAGAGTTAGTGGTGGCATCTGCCGGTAAGATGCAGTCTGAATATTAGGGAACCATTTTTTTGAACGAGTTTAAATGTTGAGAAAACAAAGTACAATACAGTCCCTGTAGAAATTTGCGATGCTACTGTTCATTCATTCATTCATTCACTGAACCGCTTAATCCTACTTGGGGAGGATGGAGCCTATCAGAGCTGACTCACGGTTCAACCTAAACAGCTCTTGATTTAATCACTGAGCCAACATGCACACAACTGTTCACACTCACACCTAGGGGCAATTTAGAACATCCAGTCAAACTAATATGTCCAGTACTGTGCAAAGGTTTTAGGCACATGCAAAGGAACGGTGTAGAATAAAAATGCCTTATACACACGCTCCCCGACTTACGTTCATCCGTTTTTTTTTCGATTTTATGTTTTGTTTTGTTTTTTCCAAAAAAAACCTCCCCAAAAAAGTCAAATTTTGAGTTTAGACGTACCTACATAATACGATGACGTAATGACGCAATAATTACACGTGCGTGCGCGTGTGTGTGTTGATGGGAGGATGCATCATCCCTCCTAGCCAATGGGAGGCCAGCGGGGGCGGGATGTTTGAGCATCATTGATGGTGAGAGCAGCTCGTGTATTTTTTGAATGGCGTGTTTTAATGTTTGAACGACGCATTTCAGTGGTGCGTTCGGCGTGTTCCGTAAGGAGAACTTGTTTCGTATGCAGAGACAAAAAAGTTTGGAAAATGTTTTTCGTAACCTGGATTTTTCGTTTGCTCGGACTATCGTAAGGTGAGGTACCACTGTAAATGAAATTAACTCAACATTAGGTGTGATGGTAACTTTGTTTAAAAATGGAATTGCATCAGGTACAGTTTGTAAAGTTTTACTCGTACAGTATCTGCCGGATGTCTTACAGAACCCGCCACATTTCACCTGGAAGTGTTGACTGTTACACTTGATTCTTTATTTGCATGTAAATCACAGCAGCCTTCATTATATTTTTGTCTGAAAATTGGCCTCTTGTACAGAATACTCTGCTTTATTTGACATACTGTACTTTTTTTATGCAACATTTAATTTAGTGCTGGAAAACTAATGTTTGGAAATCTAGCGTTTTCTTGACTTACTAATGTACAAATTATAAAACCTTTGCACAGTACTATATGTCTTTGGACTGTTCGGAGAAACTGGACCCACCCTGAGGAAGCCCATGCAAGCATAGTAAGAACATGTAAACGCCTCCCAGAAATACCCATGTCCAGTTCAACACTCAAACCCAGAACACCTTCCTGCACTGAGGCAGATGTGCGCTGCCCGGCAGTGTTGCGATTACATCACTTTTGTGAATTATCCATCCTTGTATTGCCATTTCAATAAGTCACTCTAATTTCTCCTGCAATTTTAGCTCATCGTTGTATTTTTACCACAACTTTCAGACCAAATCTCTCTTCAAATACTAAGATGTACTTCGTGAGATGTAACTTCCCTGTTTATGCTTTTGAAGGCATCATGATGCAGTAATGTGTAACTGCTTTTGCAATTTCTCGGTAATCTTTCAATTTCGTTGCAAAAAACACCCTCCTCAATTTTATTAAATGCATTTTAGAGTGCAACATTCTCAAAAGCCTGTGAAATCCCAGGGGGACTGATAAGCGTAGATTCAGATATATTGGAAATCAAGCAGGCTTTTTTTTTTTTTTTTTTTTTTTTTTTTTTTTTTTGCAGCTGTTGTCTCATATCCTTGAATTATATGGTTTGTTTTCTCTTTCAGCTGCAGCTATGACAGCTCTGGCCATTACTGCTTGCATCATCTGGTGTGTATGTGCAGCCAAGTCTAACAGACAGAAAGACGGTTTCCACCGTCTGCGCCAGCACAGGGATGACTATGAAGATGAGATCCGACTCACGTCCATGGGCTCCAAGAAGTCCCTGCTGAGTCACGAGTTCCAGGACGAGAGTGAAAGTGATGAAGACACTCTGTATGCAAATAAACTATGATACTGTCTTGAACTCCCCTACAATGCTCACACCCTATTTTACCACCCCACTGGTTTTTCTCAGAGAGACGAATGACCAAGGTTTAACTGGTCTCTGTCCCTAACCAGCAGGGGGCGGTCAACTCACAGGCACAGACTGCCATGATTCAACCCAGGATGCACTTTACTGGCCTAGTGAGATCAGTTGACTGTTTCACATTATTGTATGCAACCTTACAAACTGCTCTCAACCGACATGCTATTTATTTGTGGCTAAATTATGTGTTCATAGTGTGGAAATATTCTACGCGTCTCTTTCAGTCAGTTCGTCACAATATAAACATGCCCACATGAACAGAAATTTAGCAGGATTACTAAACACAGTGCCTTGTTTGATGAGCTTGAGCCATTGCTGCCTGATGCCCACTGGTGAAGCATGAAGATCAGTATAATGTTTCTTATTGGTTGACTTATTGTCTTTGACTCAACCTGGATGTGGGGCATATTTAGGAGTCTCATTATTCCTACATTTTTTAATTCACATTGGTCCAAACATTATGTGGTAAAGTAGCAACACTATCCGTCAAAGGTTTTAGAACATCCTGATTTTTCATATTTATTTTAACTCCAGCGATTGAATTAACCAGGAACAAAAGGTTCCGTCTGAACGACCTTAGAAGAAACCAAGATAGTAGGCTTCAAATGATGGAACGGCAGCACTTATTGAGTTGGATTGGAATGAAGTGACTGGAAGGGTGAAGACAAAGCAGCCAAGAAGTGCAATACATTCATTGAAACTTCTGCAGCAGTGTTGGGAAGAACTTCCAGAACAATGTTTGATTTCCATCATTGAAAGAATGCTACGAGTGTGTTCAGCTGTAAGATCTGCACAAAGATGGCTTCTTTCAAACAATTACAGTGGTACCTTGGTTCTCGAACTTAACCCGTTCCAGAAGGCTGTTCGAATTCCGATTTGTTCGAATTCCAAATCCGCTTTTCTCATTACAAATAATGTAAGCAGTTTTAATCCGTTCCAGGACGCAAGAAAACTACCTTTTTTAAACATAATGTTATTTCATAATGTCGTTTATATATCAATTAGTATATTAAATGTGAAACAACAGGACAAACACACAAAATTCTTAATAGATTAATTTATTTTGTTTGTTTGTTTTTGTTTATTTTCAAACCAGCCTCGACTTTCTTTAAAGTGGAACCCTTCAGGATTCGAGCTCGGGTCATTTTTCACCAAATCATCGTAGATTTGACGAGCTTTGCAGCAGATCACATCCTCGCTGACACGATCTCCTGCTAACTGCTCTGCTCGTTTACGTATAGGAGCAGGAATTTTCCACCTCCTCCAGCACTTGCTGTCTTCGTTTGCTGATAACCGTCGAGCCTTTCGCCACATCACTGGCTTTAACACTGTCTTTGTTCTTCAGGATCGCGCATGTCGTTGATTTAGCCATGCCACATTCCTTAGCAAGATCAGTAACACGCACTCCTGATTCATGCTTCGCTATCAGCTCTTCCTTAAACGCAATAGTTTTCCGCACAACTGACCTTTTCTCAGTAGCTTTCTTTGGAGACATGTTTATTAGCTAATCTAATCGAGTAAACAAAAAACACGGTATACTGTACTTTGTAGAACAGGAGCAAGCACACCCACACGCACACAGCGCTCGAGTAGAGTCAAAAGAGACCGATTTCTGGAAGTCGCGCACTTTTCCTCACTCTCGGTCTCGTTTTTTCTCGCGCATTTTTTGAGTTTGACTTCCAAGACAAAAAAAAAATCCCGGATTTTTTGTTCGACCTCCAAAGTGTTTGAGAACCAAGGTACCACTGTAGGTAGGTAGGTTAAGTCTGTTGGGCTTTTTACACCCGAGCCTAGTAGCTCATCAGGCCGGTGCTTATCCCTGGTTTCTGTAGCGTGAAGCAACTCGGAGTCCAACTCCTCCTGGATGGGACGCTAGTCCATCGCAGCTTACCTTCCCAGTATATTTTTACTGGTACCCATTTATACTGCTGGGTGAACCGAGGCACACTTGTGGTTGAGACCTTGCCCAGGGGTCTTAGCACAGTGGAGGTCTAACTGGGATTTGAACTCTCAACCTCCCGATCTTGAGCCCAGCTCTCTAACCACTACACCACCGGCCCCACTTACCACTGTACATGTTTTTTTTTTTTTTTTTTTTTTTAACCAAACAACTCTGACTTCTTTTTCACCTCCAATTTTTCTATTATTATTTTTTTCCCCCCTACAATTTCATTTCATAGCACATGGACACATTAAACCCAAAAAACCGGGGTGTTCTAATGCTTTTGACTGCCAGTGGAAATAAATGATCTCAATGCAGCTGTATCACTGATGATTACTTATACTGAGATCAATTTTGGCTGAATATGAGATCTCAAAACCTCACTGGTGAGATTCTTTACAAAAAATACATTTTAAAATAACCTTTCACTGATTATACTTTTATAGTGATTTTTTTTTAATGGACAGTGCTGTACACTAAACAATCAGTAATGCTCCATGTTGTCATGATTTCATTCATTCATTTTCTGAACCGCTCAATCCTAATTAGGGTCACGGGGAGGCTGGCGCCCATCTCAGCCGACTCTGGGTGAGGGCAGAATACAATATGGCCAACCTTTGATAACCCAGTTAGCTGCATTGGGGGGGAGGGACAGTTACAACCAATTGAGAGTGGAGCTTGAATCCCCAACCTTGGGATCAGTGATCCTGCACCTTACCACCAGGCTACCACTGCCCCTTGTCATGATTTTCATTTCATATAAGTTGTACTGTAACGGAATACTCACTCTTCTTTTCAGAGGAATAAATATATAGAGCAGAGATATTGGTGAAGTCATCCAGACCCCTATGTGTTCAAACAGAATAGAAGCAGTCCTGCTATGATTCAGGTGGTAGTGATAATTTACCATCCCAATGTACTGTACACACACATTATATATATATATATATATATATATATATATATATATATATATATATATATATATACACACACACACACACACACACACCTAATGATGTCTTGTCACACTGTATTTAGTGCACTATGTGTAAGGGGGATAAAAAAAAAAAAAAGACTTGGCTTTCTTCCTGAAATGTTTTATTCCTATATAGAATAGATCCATTCAATTTTTACTTTATTAATGACACATTGTGCCATTTAATATTGTGATACAGATACAACACTCGCTATAAAAATGTTCCTATTTCATTTTATTTTAGCAGCTGCAAAATATTCATCCCTTCAGCAAATTCTATTTTTTTTTTTCTTTTCCTCCTCTCTCTCTCTCACTGTCTTCAGGTTGGGACAAAATAAAACACAAGTCGTCATGTTACAATAAAATTGGAAAGTCAAAACTCCTTTATTTTGATGATTTTCAATGGTGGAGACAAATCTTCACCATATTATCAACTACACATTTTCTTTTCTGGATATGAGTGAGGTGGCTGTCACTGAATAGTGTTATTTCTATATTGAATAGTATTACCCAATTCAGTGACCTTCACTGAGCCTTAGGGGCACAAGCACATTAAAATTTAGATTTTTATAGTTTAATTCTTAAATCATGACAGATGCAGGTGAACTTCGAACACATACACACACGTATGTGTGACAGTAGTGTATTGGAGTTTCTAAAACTCTCTCTTAAGCGTATTAGATCAGGCAACAAAAAGTTGGAAAAGTAAGTGGTATGAAAAAGAAACAAATCAAGGTACAAAGATAAAATCTGGACAGAGCTTCACTCAGAGGTCTACCTTTGCGTGTTATTCAACCTCTGCAACTGATCCAGAATGCAGCTGCAGGGCTTGTTTGCAACCATCCAAAATTTTCCCACACCACTGCTATGATCTCTAAACTGGCTTCCTGTAGCTGCTCGCGTTAGATTTAAAACAATGCTTGCCTACAAAGCCAAAAGTGGACCTGCACCTTCCTACCACAAAGCACTTATCACACACTGCACTGCCCCACGTTCTCTCAGCTCATCTAGTACCGCTAGACTTGTCCCCCTCTTCTACCAAGGGACAAGAGAAAAATGCATCTAAACCCTTCTCAGTTCTGGCTCCAAGGCGGTGGAAACTTTCTCTGGGTGTCCGAACAGCTGAGCCACTGGGTGTTTCATATGATGGCTGAAACTTAACTTTTTTTGTCAGTACTTAGGTTAGCACTATGCCTTACACACATACACACACACACACACACACACAAGCTACAATAGTTAAACACTGGGTTTAGCTGATATCACTAACCCGATCAATCACTGTTTTTGGTAGAAGTGATATTTACATGGCAAATATTTTAATAGCAGGTGTAGTTGAAGAATAGAATTCAACAGACCCAACAGTCATCACATGCACGCTGCTGATACTGTTACTGAATCACGTGTTTAATTAGGTGAGGTCACGCAGTGTTTGAAAAACAGGTGCCATTTATTGAACTTATTTAAAGAAGGAAGGCAGCAAATGTTGTACATGCTGATTTTAGTGCATTTCTCTGAAATTCTCAGGAAAATGGGTCATTCCAGACATTCGTCAGAAGAAGAGCGTACCTTGTATAAAAAGTTGATTGTAGAAGGGAAAACAGAAAGTGCAGTCCTGTTACAATTAGAAGTTGCATATGTGAAGCCAAGCTATCGGCAAGAAGCCCCGCAAAGTCCCCACTGTTGAAAGAAAGACTGAAATGCAAAGAATGCTGAAGAGATGAAATTTGCCAAAGAGCTTGCTGACTGGCCTAAAGAGAAACAGCGAAGCATTTTGTTGACTGATGAAAGTAAGAATTTTTTTTGGGGTCTAGTGACCGAAGACGGTTTGTCTAGACGACCCCCAAATAGTGAATTAAAGTCACAATACACTGTGAACACAGTGAAATATGGTGGTGCAAGCTTATGGTGGTGTTTCTCATACGATGGTGTTGGGTCTATTTATCACATACCAGAGATCATGGATCAGTTTGAATACATCAGAATACTTGAAGAGGTCGAGCTGCCTTATGCTGAAGAGAAAATTCAATCGAAATGGGTGTTCCAACGAGGTATCAACCCCAACACACCAGTAAACGGGCCTGGTTCCAGACAAACATGGTTTAGTTATGGAGCGGTCGACCCGATCCCTGGACCTTAATAAAATAGAAAACTCATGGGGGTGACATCAAAAATACAGTTTCTGAGGAAAAAAACAAGAAAAACAGAAGACCTGTGGAATGTAGTCCGATCATCCTGGGCTGGAACATCTGCTCACAGGTGCCAGAGGTTGGTTGACTCCATGCAACACAGATGTGCAGCAGTTCTCAGAAACACTGATTATACAACTAAACATTAATTCAGTGAGTGAAAGGAAAATAAAATCTTGAACCATTTTCAGTTTATACAGTGAATATTTGAGTTTGTAAAAATAAAGCCGACACTGCTATTTTTTTAAACAGTCTACTTAATATTCACTTTTCTTCAATTTTTGGGATTGAATGTGTAACTTGTTCCCAATGCAATAAAATCTATTATAAGGACTTTGAGAAATACTCACTTTTTTAAACACACTGCTATTACTGTATATTGAACACAACTGTATATCTCATTATGTACAGTACAGTGACAGCAAAAGAAACAGGCACCATCTTTAAGAGATTTATATACTATATATGTACATACTAGTGTGTATATATACATATATATACATATATACACTAGTGTATATATATATATATATATATATATATATATATATATATATATATATATATGTATATATATATATATGTATATATGTGTATATATGTATATATATATATATGTATATATATGTATATATATATGTGTGTGTGTATATATATATATATATATATATATATATATATGTATATATGTGTATGTATATATATATATATATATATATATATATATATATATATATATATATATACACACACACGAGTAGCTGAGTTGCTGGAGATCCCTCACAGCAATACTTTGACTCGCCTAGAGTTTAGAATTATTTTCAGTTAACAGTCCACTTGAATGTCCAAAGCCCAGATTGACCTGAGCAGGTTGCTATTGATTCCTTGCCTCTGATGGTAAATTGTAAATTCACTCTGTTGACTGTGGCAAGAGGAAGCCCAAGGTTTCCTACAATCTGATGCAGGCTCAGCCTGACCCACTAGTCTATGAAAATCCGTCAACTCTTTTCCTCCTTTTATATCTCCTTATATACTGTCATCTAAAATTAAAAAGGTAATGACAATGTAGTAATGAGTTTGATTAAACGACTTTCACAGTCAAAACTATGCAGCTTTTTAGTTGTGATATGTCTCTTTATACCAGTGCTTCTCAATTACTGTACAGTATTTTCTGTGGCGCCCCCCCTAGGAACAAAAAATATTTCATTCTCCCTCACTGTCCCGCGAGTGACTATCAATAGTACTATTTCTCTATAAAATTGTTATTAGTACACCTCTGCATAACATTGTATATCTTTATTAACATTAAAAACAAAAACTTCATTCACATTGTTTTTTTAATCTGTAACAGAAAATATTTAAAGCGCAATGTGCCTGAAATAATAAAAAAATACATCCTGATTTAAACTCATTTAACTTATATATATATATCTTAATATAAGATAAGATAAGATGCAGCTTTATTAATCTCACAATGGAGAAATTCACTGTTACAGGCTCTTGAGGTACCATCAGTAGGGGGTGCAAAAATAGATACATATACAAACATACACACATACATATATATTATATAAGTAAATAAATAAATAGATACATAAATAGTATAAATTAATAAACAATAAAAGAAAAGAAGAGAATGGAGCAACTTTATAGACTGGCCTATATTAAAGTGTAATGTATCTGAGGGCAGAGTAGATGGGTTGATATGGTTGACAGTCAGTGGGGTAGATGTGGTTGATTAAAGTGCGTAGGGTTTTTATTGCACATAACCAGTATTTTCACAGACAGTTACAAAGTGGCGTTGTACAGTCTGACAGCGGTGGGAATGAACGACCTGCGGTAGCGCGCCTTCCTGCACTGAGGATGTCTCAGTCGTCCACTGAAGGAGCTGCTCAGCTCCTCGACAGTCTGGTGCAGTGGGTGAGAGCTGTTGTTCATGATGGATGTGAGCTTTGCTACCATCCTCCTCTCACTCACCTCCTCCACAGAGTCCAGTGGGCAGCCGAGGACAGCGCTGGCCCTCCTGACCAGCTTGTTCAGTCTCTTCCTGTCCCGCTCTGTGCTGCCCGGGGCCCAGCAGATGGCAGCGTAGAGGATTGCAGAGGCTACCACAGAGTCATAAAAAGTCCTGAGCAGAGGTCTGCATATGCCGAAGGACCTGAGTCTCCTCAGAAGGTGGAGGCGACTCTGGCCCTTCTTGTACAGGGCGTTGGTGTTGTGGGACCAGTCCAGTTTATTGTTAAGGTGAACACCCAGGTACTTGAAACTGTCCACTGTCTCAATGTCCTGTCCCTGGATGTTCACTAGTAAGTGTGTGTGTGTGTGTGTGTGTTCGAGTGCTTAATCTCCTGAAGTCGACCACCATCTCCTTCGTCTTCCTAGTGTTCAAGCACAGGTGGTTGCGCTCACACCAGTCCACGAAGTCAACGATGACCGACCGGTACTCCAGCTCGTTCCCCTCTGACACACGGCCCACGATGGCGGAGTCGTCCGAGAACTTCTGGAGGTGGCAGCTGTTTGTGTTATATATGAAGTCCGAGGTATAGATGTTAAAAAGGAAGGGTGAGAGGACGGTGCCTTGGGGTGCCCCGTGCTGCAGACTACCACCTTTGACTTACAGCGCGCAGCCGCACGCACTGTGGACGGTTAGTAAGGTAGTCAATAATCCAGGCAGCAAGATGCCCGTCCACTCCCACGCCCTCCAGCTTCCCCGCAGGCGCGCTGGCCTGATGGTGTTGAAGGCGCTGGAGAAGTCAAAGAACATGACCCTCACAGCGCTGCCGGCGATCTCCAGGTGGGTGAGTGCCCGCTGCAGAAGGTAGATGACAGCGTCTTCTACTCCGATGTTGGGCCTGTAGGCAAACTGCAGCGGGTCTAGGGTGGGGCTCACCATAGAGCGGAGGTGTTCAAGGAGGAGCCTTTCCATGGTCTTAATGAGGTGGGAGGTCAGGGCGACAGGTCTGTAGTGGGCTGGTTCCTTCGCTTGAGCTGTTTTGGGAACCGGAACCACACAGGAGGTCTTCCATAGGACGGGAACCTTCTCCAGGCTGAGGCTCAGGTTGTACAGGTAGCATAGTACCACACAGAGCTGGTCTGCGCAGGTCCTCAGCAGCCTGGGACTGATGCCATCAGGTCCTTCAGATTTCCTCTGATATCTTGGTCTCTTTCCACCTTTCTGTTCGTTCCTGTTAAAAAATTTTCCGTGTTGTTTCTTGACGGATTGTATACTGCCCTTCATATCGTTTGCTCGTGTGAAAAACCGCTACTCCATAGCGCAACAATGAGAGCGCCACTGCCAACTAAAGGAGCAGAGGTGCAATTACACTTAATTCTTGTACACAATTGCAGAAAAGTATGCTCCCCAGAGTCATACACGCTCTCCCTGGCATCACACCATGCCCCCCCCTGGCATCATACTGCGCCCCCAAGGGGGGGCATGCCCTACTATTTGAGAAGCACTGCACTATACACATATCATCAAAAGATTCTCAGGAATCTGGAGGAATCTCTGCAGCTATGAATGAATGTGAACCCGTGTGTTTGTCTTGCAGTAAATTGATCGAGTGTATTTCAGCTTCACTCCCAGTATTCCTAGCATACAGTCCTAAAAAAAAAAGTACCCAGACCAGGATCAATGAAACTTTCTTCTTCTTTTGGCTTTTCCCCTTTGTCAGGGGACGCCACAGTGAATCATCTGATTCACACATTTGACTTGGCTTAGGTTTTTACATCGGATGCCCTTCCTGACACGACCCTTTAGCAAGGGACAGAAACACGCTGACGGCTTTGCAGCTCCTCTTTACGAAAGTCAGCAATGGTTCTTTTACATGAACCTCACACCATAGACAGTGAGACACATGGCTGGCCTTTGATAACCCAGTTAGTTGCACTGGGGTGGCAGTGTCAACCCTGTGGAGAGTGGGACTCGAACCCCCAACCCTCGGATCAGCGATCCAGTGCCCTATACCACTAGGCCACCACTAATGAAAATAAATGAATAATACCTAATGAAAACTATTGTTTAATTCATTTATTAATAAATTTGGGAACAATTTGTTCAATATAAATTTGATCATGGAATTATTTACTTATTTATATGGATAAATATATATTTGCTGAAATATGTATCAGTAAAAAATCAGACTAATATCAATTTCAGAGTTGAGATGAACATGTGGAGGCAATAATGCTGAGACTGAAGGATTTCTCTGTGTGGTTGCTAATGACATATAGAATTATATGACCTGCTTTTGGATGTCACGTGAATGTTGATTTCCCGTCATGGAAGGTGTCAAGATGTATGTTGTTGAAAAACCATGATGTCACGTGGGCTGCAAAAGTCGTTTGATCAAACAAGGAGCCATCAGCTTCCATCTGTAAGTACCAAAGTTAACTTTCAACAATGTTTAATTCATATTTACAGGCATTTCATATGCATTTAAAACTTTATTTTCCCCTCAATTGCCCAAAGCTTCGTAAAACTGTCTTGGTAAATGAGTGAATGAAGGTATTTCTTATTATTTACTGTCTGTCTTCCTTTCGGCTTTTTCCCTTTTACTCAGGAGTCACCACAGCGAATCATCTGATTCACATGTTTTGATTTGGCAGAGGTTTTTACGTCGGATGCCCTTCCTGTCACAACCCTTTTTAGCAAGGGACAGAAACACGCTGATGACTTTGCAGCTACTCTTTATGAAAGTCAGCAATGGTTCTTTTACATGAACCTCTCACCATAGACAGTGAGAGACATGGCCTGCCTTTGATAACCCAGTTAGCTGCACTGGGGGGGGGACAGTGACAACCTTGTGGAGAGTGGGACTTGAACCCCCAACCTTTGGATCAGCGATCCAGTGCCCTATACCACTAGACCACCACTGCCCCTCTTATTATTTACTGTACATCACTGAAAAACTCTTAACCTGGTGTTTCTCAATTACTGTATTTTCTGTGACGCCCCCTCGAGGAAGAAAAAAACATTGCCTGCCCCCCACCGCCCCTCAAGCGACTATAGTATTATTTGTCTATAAAATTATCTAAAATTCGTACACCTCTTCATAACATTGCATCTTTATTAACATAAAAAAAATATATATATATATAGTTCAAATTGCAATAAAAAAAAACTTCATTAACATTGTTTTTTAATCTGTACCAGAAAAGATTTAAAGTGCACCAAAGTGCCTGAAATTAAAAAAATACATCCTTATTTAAACTCATTCGACTTATTTATGTCTTAATATCTCCGTCTCTCTCCACCGTTCTCTTTGTTTCTGTTAGAAATTTTTCGATGTTGTTTCTTGAGGGGTTGTTTACCGCACTTCATATCATTTGCAACAGTGGTGGCCTCGTGGCCTAGTGGTATAGGGGTGCTGGATCGCTGATCCTAAAGTTGGGGGTTCGAGTCCCACTCACCACAAGGTTGTCACTGTCCCCCGCAGTGCAGCTAACTGGGTTATCAAAGGCTGGCTCACTGTCTATGGTGAGAGGCATGTAAAAGAACTATTGCTGAATTTCGACAAGAGTAGGCTGCAAAGCCGTCGGCGTGTTTCCGCTCTGCGATGGCCTGGTGAGCTGTCCAGGGTGTACTTTACTCTTGCCCGGAGTCGGCTGGAATGGGCACCAGCCTCCCTGCGACCCTAATTAGGATTAAGCGGTTACAAAAAAAATGAACTGAACATATCGTTTGCTTGATGTGAAAAACTGCGACACCATAGCGTGACAATGACAGTGCCACTGCCACCTGCTGGAGTGGAGGTGCAATTACACTTAATTCTTGTAGAGTAGAACTGTACTTATTCCAAAAAAGTATGTTCTCCAGAGTCATTCGTGCTCCCCCCGGCATCACACCGCTCCCACTAGGGGGGGCACGCCCCACTATTTGAGAAGCACTGTCTTAACTTCATTTGAATGCATGATACACAGCTGGACATTGACAAAAGTAATCGCGACGCTCCAGAGCTCAAGACTTATTCAAATGTGGGAAATCCAACAACTTGATTTTGTTGTTGCCCCATGATCACGTGATCACACAGACACCCAATCATGTGCATGTGTCGTGGCTGCCGGCGCTGAGATAGGACCTGTCTTATTTTTAGTCTTTGTTAATGATTGCCTGGTATACTAAACTAAAATCTTTGCTGACGATACTAAAATTTTTTTATCCAATACGTTCCTTGGTAGACTATAATTGTGTTAAAAATGATTTGGAAAATTAGATTCATGGTCCAAAGAGTGGTTACTTTGCTTTAAAAGCAAAAAATGTAAGGTTATGCACTTTGGGGGCAGTGGTGGTCTCGTGGTAAAAGGCACAGGATCGCTGATCCTAAGGTTGGGGGTTCGAGTCCCCACAAGGTTGTCACTGTCCCCCCCAGTGCAGCTAACTGAGTTATCAAAGGCGGGCCATGTCTCTCACTGTCTATGGTGAGAGGTATGTAAAAGAACCATTGCTGACTTTCGTAAAGAGTAGGCTTCAAAGCTGTCAGCATGTTTCTACGACCTGGAGAGTGATGGGCACCGCCAGGCCAAATCAGCCCAAGTCTCGCCATGAAGGCACCCCAACAACATCCTTGGATGTTAAGGGATAAGCAAAGTGAAGTATGCACTTTGGGGTGAAAAACCCCTGTTATGATTACAACATGAATGGAAAAAAAAATTGAAACAGTGTTAGAAGAAAGACTTAGGTATATTATTTACAAACAAATTGTCATTTTCAGAGCACATTAGCAATGCAGCTGCAAAAGCTAATAGAGTTTTAGGACTCGTTAAACGGTTCTTCAATTATATTACCAAAGAGTCTTTTTTAGTACTGTATTGTATAAAAGCTATGTTAGACCACACTTAGAGTATTGGGTTCAGGTATGGTCCCCGTTCTTGCAGAAGGACAGGGACATTTTGGAAAAAGTCCAGAGGAGGGCTACGAAGATGGTCCCTGGGCTTGAGAATTTGTATTATGAAGACAGGTTGAGGGAACTTGGACTAACTACTTTAGAGAATAGACGCATCAGAGGAGATCTCGTTGAAGTTTTCAAATTTTTGAATGGTTTTGAGAATATTGACAGTAGTGCTTTCTTTGAGATGAGGGAATATAGTGGCCTAATATGGGGCCATTCCCACATGATGCAAGTTCAAAGGTCAAGATTGGATGTTAGAAAATACTTTTTTAGTAACCATACAGACCATGTGGAACATCTTACCACAATATATTGTCAGTTCATCAACAGTAAACGACTTTAAAAATAATTATGATTATTATTATAATGGTTATTAGTCAATGATGTGTGCTTTTATGTACAAATTTTATTCACATGATAAAAATGTTTCAAAATGTTTTGCAGCTTATTCTCTTATTATACATGCAAACGATTTCTGAGCAACACTTTTAAGGCAGTGCCTAAACATTTACAATTAAAATGTCCTTTTTATACATCAGACTTTAACGAGCTGCACCTTGGTGGCGGCACCAAGGGATTCGCCACTACCGGAAGTCACAGGCGATGCGCCGCGGTGAGTGAGTCCAGCTCAATGGTCCAGCTGTTTGTGACGTCACCAGCCAACGTATTTATTGTGAGCCAGGCAGGGGCGTTGTGAACCACCCACTAAAGCGTCCTTGCTAAAATACCACTTCGTGCTGACATCAGACGGATTGATTATTATTATTTTTTGACGCTGTGGCAGTGTTGTTGTCGTTGGAGGGAGACTCAGCGTCGCGCTTTTCCACGCCTCTGCCAGCGCGACGCGGATGACGTTGGATAACAAAGATGGCGGCGGCAAACAGCAACTACTGGGAAGGTGAGGTGGCAAAGTAGCGTAATAAAAGACTCAGGAGTAGTTCAGCTTAAATTAGTAACGAAAACTCTTATTTATAAATTGTTTCAGGCTCAAGAAAAACGAGTTTGAGCTCCTGGTTCGTAAAGCTCCGTCGAATTCATAGGGTTAGCATTAGCTGACTGACTGACTAGCTCAGCTCTAAACTAGCCGAGCAAGAAGAGTGACGTCAGTCCTTTGGACAGGATTTTCTGTTTGACATCTGTAGCGTTAACTGTTGGGCTTTACTGAAATGTCATTAGATTCGATTATGTTATTTTTTTATGTCAGGTCTTGACTCAATGTCTTGAGTAGCTAAGTAGCGAATAGACTGGTGGTTTGCAAGCTAGCTGGTCAGTCAAGGGACCGTGGTGTGTGTGTGTGTAATACATTTTTTTTCAACAAGTCAACAGAGCTTTTTCAGTTTTGAGTACAAATGCTGCTATCGTTGCCATCATTTTTGAAAGGCTTTAGGTGATGACTTATTGCTGAATGAGCCCATGACCACAGCTGACTTTTTAAAACCTTGTGGTAGTGCAAACTAATAGGTAAGTCTATCTGTTGGGCTTTTTACACCAGAGCCTAGTGGCGAATCATAAAATAAATAAATAATGAAATAATATTTAATACAGTGTCCGTGAATATCACCGAACCCTAACCAACAGTACTGGTTTGGAATGGAGGTTGAGTGGTACCGGTTACTGGTATCTGTTGAAGTTTGGTTTCAAGGTACAAACTACGTATCCGGGTATTATTCTTTTTTTCCGGAAGGAACCTTCGCATGGTACTTTTACTTCCGGTCGAAAGAATAATAACTTTTTACAAGTCCACTGTGAACTTGAAAAACAAACAGTTCTTATATCAGCTGTACCGCAGACCTGTGTGCCATCACATACTGATTTATACAATCACACTGACATCCCAATGCCAGAGCACCTCAGTGTGGACTGAACCAAAACAGAGACATCCTGCTGTGGAATACGTGTTGCCCAATCAGACAATTGCATGAGTAATAATAAATTGGACTCAATAAATTGGGCAGTGCCCCCAGTGCAGCTAACTGGGTTATCAAAGGCTGACCCATATCTCTCACTGTCTATGGTGAGGTTCATGTAAAAACCATTGCTGACTTTCGACAAGAGTAGCTGCAAAGCAGTGGGCATGTTTCCACCCCACGATGGCCTGGTGAGCTGTCCAGGGTGTACTCTGCCCTTGCCCGGAGTCGGCTGGGATGGGTGCCGGCCTCCCCGCTACCTTAATTAGGATTAAACTGTTTCAGAAAATGAACTGAAATTGTACTGTGAATGTATAGTGCTTCATCGTCATGTTTATTTATTACTGTATCAGAATAATTCAGCGTAATTTCATGCAATACAGGTGTAGTATTAGTACTGTCATGAATAAAACACAATTTTGAGCAGTTTAGACCCATTAATGCAGATAAGATAGTATGCACTTTGTAAAAGTATCAGGCACATGCAAAGAAATGTGGTCGAGCAAAGATGCCATCAAAACTAGGAAATGTTTTTACAGTTTAAAACAACTGGTCACTATTTGATAATGGCACTTTGGTTTAAAAATAGCCATGAGTACAATTTTCTATTTAAAATAAATCAAAACAAATTCCATCACGTGGCTCCACTGCAGAATTTAATGGGTAGTTCCATGTCGAAGTTACACCCTTATACCAAATTTAATGGAAATTGGATAAGTAGATTTTATGCTTACAGACTGACTGACAAACATGGCAAACAAGGGCTGAGTCCAGTCATTTTTTTTCTTTGGATTTTGACTGTCACACTAACTGGAAGTTTGTTCTCTTCAAGTGTTCTCAGTAAAATGTGGGTCCTGTTGAGACCTGTATCAAAGGATGAGAGGCAACTTTTTATGCATGCTAAATTTCATGTACTCTGTAATACGAATTGATTCAGTGTTGATCGTGTGCTGTAACATGACCATGCTGATGTGTTCTATTTATTTTGATTGTTGTATGTACAGATTTGCGAAAACAAGCCAGACAGTTGGAGAACGAGCTTGACTTGAAGCTGGTGTCTTTCAGTAAACTGTGCACCAGCTACAGCAGCTCTCGCGATGGCAGGAGAGGCGACAGGTGACTTTATACACGATTCATAAACATAAAGAAGCTTTGTATTCAAAAATAATACCTTGTATTTATTTATGTATGTATTGTTGTTGTTTAGCAGCTCTGACACAACACCACTCCTTAACAACTCTACCCAAGACAGAATGTTTGAGACAATGTCAGTTGAGATCGAGCAGCTTCTTGCGAAGGTTAGTAAGTTAAATCAGTAATCTAGCAGAGCAATAGGTTATCTTTGGCCACAATTAAAATGTGATTAATTGTAGAAGTGTTAAATTGTAAGGAATACATTTATTTTTCCCTACACCATGTCATCCAACAACACTGCAGTGTACTAATTTGAAAAGAGTATGTCAAAATATGGTCAGCATATTTTCCCTAATTGTGCTAGAAATGCGTTTTTTAAATTATAATGCAGGGTCATAGCGAGGAATTTTTCAAGGTGGCTCTAAAGCCCCCAGAACTCGTTGAGGGTAGGTCTTTAAAATGATCTGGGCCCTCTTTTTCATTTTTATATAAAATATTTATAATAAAATGTGTAAAACAATATATTCTTTTTAACTTTTTATTTTTCTTGTAATTATGATAATTATGTAGTAACAGTCGGTTATGCAACTTGTCTGGGATTTTAATGTTTTTTTGAAACTGTGGTTTTCATAATTTCTCCACTCTGCTCAACTCTAAAATCAGTTATAGTGCTGAGACTGTGCTAACTCTGCAGTTAGATTCCTTAATGTGGTCATATTTATCTGAGTGATGGTGTTTTAAGAGTGGACTCATCAGGTTTGTTCTCAGTTTTCAAATTGGTTCCTTGCACACGCGTTATGCAGGGATCTCGGATTTCCACAATTTAGCGGAATTCCGCTATTTTTATACATTTTTGCAATAAGTACAGTGTAAGACTGTTTACTATTGCAGAGTACATGTTGTGACATTTTGAATTAGTTTTATACCATTAACATACTAACTTGTAGCAGGTATGCTCATTAGTTGAACACAAATGTTTGTGATGTCATATGATCATTGTACAAATCAGTTGATAATTATTTGATGATTGTTACACATGAATGACAAGCCAGAAGGCTATGCTCCTTGAATTGTGTTTATCTACACTGAAATAACCTTTTAGTATTTTTACATTATTTGATATTTTGTTTAGTGTTTATGCATGTTACAAAACAATAAACTTGTTTGCATGATTTTTTTTTTTTTTACATGTCATGCTCTGCCCCTGTACCTTGCAAGGGGCCCTATGGCCCCCTTGACCTCCAGCTGAAATATTTCATTTCCTCTATTCTGAACCCGTTTCCTCTATTTTTTTCAAAACCTCACTGGGATCCATGATTGTTTTTACTCATGTGGAGGAGGGACACGCACACCTGCATACTAAACTGAGATAAAAAGCTTTATCTTTGAGCTCTCAGCCTGTGTGTGTGTGTGGCCACAACTATATGCATGAGTCTGGCGCTGAACTATGGGATGCTGCACGAAATATATGGAAAAGTGCAATGCCGTAAAGGGCATTTTGGTTTGTATCCTTCATGGCAGATAAATATTTTGCAGGAGCAAAGCCTCAATTTTGGCATGAGACTTTTTTAGTCATGAGACTGGTCCAGATCGAACATCGATAATGCATCAGTCACTAAACTATTATACAACAAGACACTCGATTAATCACTTTGTAATTAAGACTGTGTTGATAGATAAATGTGTGCACATCACGTGGTTTACAGCTGCTTTTTTTTTAGCATGAATTTCTGTTCAGATGATTACTTAAAGATTTTACTTTGAAGATACTGTTAACATTTTTAATCTGTCAGGATTAAAGAGAATTTTCTAGACATTTAGAAAATCAAAAAAATGCTTTCCATGTGTTGAGTAACTGGACAGGAGGGGGATTGTGTTTATGATGCATATCGATCAGCCAACGACTTTCTTTCTTTTGAGTTTTTCTTTAAGGCCTATAATAAAGTTTCTGTTTACTTATCCATTTATATGGAAGTCCAGTGTATTAAATACATTTTATAATGAAATGTATAAATACTGTTATGTCAGATCACTTAAATTTTCAATAAACATGCTTGTGGCTCTTTTAAAGTTCCAACATCAAAGAATTCGCAGCTATTATGGAAATTGCGCTCGTGCTCTACAATCGAACCGAATACAGAAAGAAACATTATAATGCATCTTTGAGTTAGGGGCGGTTCAACATTTTCCCGAGAGTACTCTTTTTCACCCCCCCCCCCCCCACCTCCGAGAGCGTACAAATGTTGATCTCTCGGCAGGATTTTTTTAATAAGATAGTAAACAAAACAATGGTCAAACGTCTTTTATAAAATAAATGTATTCCTTGATAATTACCTCTTTTATACACCCGTCAAATAATAATGAAATCAATAAAAATTATACTTTTAAAGAACTTTTTTAATGACACCTGCTTTAATATTAAGATATTTGGTTTTAATAATGACTTTAAAAAAAAAAAAAAAATTTATATTAAAATATAATTCTAAAGTTTTTTTTTTTTTAAATTGGTCATTGGCTTTTGGACGACCACGTTTCAGTTTTATGTGCTTGTCGTACAAGTTATCGACCTGAAAGCCACCACTGCGAAGTGCTCGCCTAAACAAAGTTGCCATGACGTCACTGGGTTGGTACAAAGTACCACATGAAATATAGTGCATGAATATTATAGAATATAAACAACATGCACAGTTTTTCAGCAGAAGACGATTCATCTATTACTCTCGGAACACAAATCAATATTATAGTTCAACCAAAAACTTTTTCTTTTCGGCTTTTTCCTGTTCTCGACAGTCACCACTACGAATCATCTGATTCGCACATTTGATTTTTTTTCATAGGTTTTTATGTCGGATGCCCTTCCTGTCACAATCCTTGAGCAAGGGACAGGAACACGTTGACGGCTTTGCAGCCTACTCTTTACGAAAGTCAGCGACGGTTCTTTTACATGCCTCACGCCATAAACCGTGAGAGACATGGCCCACATTTTTGATAACCCAGTTAGCTGCACGGGGCGGCAGTGACATTGTGGGGACTCGAACCCCCAACCTTAGGATTAGCGATCCTGCGCCCTATCCACTAGGCCTTATAGTTCAACCAAAAACATTCTCAATTATACTTCAAACTACATATGCAAGTACATGTGGTAAATACATTTACAAATTGAGAGAAACTTATTTATCGATTCAAAGGCACAAACAAATAATACATATTTACTGCACAAAAACATACAATTTTATAAAAGTACTGATCATTAGGCTTGCAGATACAGGCTGGATGGCTTATGATTATTTTAGCCATTCATTCTCTGCGTGTCAATGTGTTCTAACACATGTGCAGGAGGTGGTACTAACACACTGTGCTTTATTCTCACACTTTAATTGACAATGTTCAGCTATTATTGCTTACTGTTTGTTGATTGGTCAGCTCGGGTGTGCACATGCGTGGTGCCCATTACACGTTAACTTCCAGTTTACTTCCTGACTCTAGTCATGCGGAACTTATCTCTGACTTTCTCTTCAATAACAGTCATTAAATTTATTTATAAGATTGTGAACATGCATCATTTCTTGTCCAGCGGAACTCAACTCCTGCTGTGGGGGGGTGCACGTGCACCCTGTGCACGCCCCCAGTTTACGCCCTTGCGTCGTCTTAAACTTTAAAAGCTTTAAGTGTTAACACTGGTGTTATGTCAAGCAGAGCGAATCAAACGATGTTGTTGTGCGTGTACTGCTCTTAGGTGGTTGGCGAATCGTGCATTGAGAGTTTCAAACATACATGCACAAAAAAAAATTCATGTATTGTTGATCGACATTTTTATAACATTAAAAAGTGTACAGACATTTTAGACCCTCCCCCCCAGCGTATGTTTTGTATGCTTAGGAACATGTCGAAAATGTTAAATGACCCCTAACGATTGTGCATTAATAACCTATTTTTGTTATTGATTGGTTTTTAGTGAGAGGGAAAAAATAGAACATAGGTCCAGATGCTCTTGTCAAAAGAACCATTTCATAATACAGACGCTCCCCGACTTGTGTTCATCCGTTTTACATTTTTTCGATTTTAGTTTTTTTTTTCCCCAAAAAAAGTAAAATTTTGAGTTGAGACGTACCTACGTAGTACACTGACGCAATGGTACTGTGTCCATTGTCTACAAATGACAGCCTGAACGTGCCCCTCCTTCTTCCCAGTTCAGGGTTTTATTTATATAAGCGCACACACAGTAGGCCCTTGACATTTGCGGGGGTTCGGTTCCAGGCCCTCCCGTGAATTGAGATAATCCGTGTGTTCTGTACCCGTAAGTAAAACCCCATGTATCACGTCACATGCACAAATGAGCAGCCGGAAGTAAAATACGATGTATCTATTACATACACTAAAATATGCTCCTTAAACACATTCTATAGACAGTCTTGCTCATTAATTCAGTATTAATGTAGTCATGATTAAGAAACTTTTCAATTTTTACTGTTATATTTGTTGATGATAAAATATAAACATTATACAGCATATGTATAAAACACCTTTCAGTGCATTCTCTTTATAAACATACAGCACTGTAGTTTTCAAAAATGCCCACTAGAGGAACGTACTGTATTGCATTAGGTATGACATGACTGAATTCAGGTATTAACAGCATTGAGTCTGAGCAGCTCAGCCACGCCCCCACCCACCCGGAATACAAAACAGAATTATAGAGTGAGAAAGTTAGAGGTGTTACAAACCAAAGAAGCGGTGATGTTGATGTGAGTTAATCCTCTGGCGCAGAGGTGAGCGTGCTTTTGTTTATTGGGAGTAAATGAGAATAGTGAATTCAGGTGTGTGCTCCTGAGCAGCTCCGATACACCCCTCATGAAGTAAACAGTTAGAGGCACAGTGCCAAAATCAAACTCCCTCAAAACACAGACCATAACAAAAAGGACATAAAAGAACAAGAAATGTAATAAATTGGATAAACAAAACACAATGAAAAACCTGCTACACCACAGTAAATAAAATACAAACATTACCTTAGGTCATGTACTGGAATAATAATTAAAAAAGACTTTAATAGTGGAGTGTTTTACAACAGTTCAAACGATTATAGTATTCCTCTTCAGCAATGACATGACTTCAGAGAAAATTGTTGTTTCTTCCGAAGAAAGTCTTATTTCAGAAGAGACATCCAACCTCATTACCTTTTTCTGGTGCTTAAGCAGCCATTTGAGTGACATAGAACTTAACTGGTAATTAAAACACACTAAAAAAGGCTCATTGCCAACTTGAGGAAAAAGGGGTGTTACATAATCTCAACCAACCAGCAGGAAGGAGGACAGCCATTGGCTTAATTTGAATCACGTGCGAGTTGCTCGACATTCCGTGAATACTCAAACCATGAGTGGAAAACCGAATAGTCAAGGGCCTACTGTGTGTGTGTGTGTGTGTGTATAGAGATATATAGCGTGTTACCCTTGTGTTAAGACGTCATCTCTGTAATCTTTGTGTTTACACTGTTTTGCAGACTTTTGTAACCCTAAGCAAATATGGTTGGACAGAAGCGTAAGCCTACTAGCATGGATGCAATCTGCTTGGATCGGCATGATGTATCATGCATACTCGGTTAAGCAAAGAGAGTTGTAAAATGAATGAAAACCTGAATCCAGGAAAGAGAACTCTCCGCTCCGTGATTCACATCAGTGCAGGCTGTGTTCTAAACAAGTTCAACGGTACCCTTGTGCACTTGAAAGGCCGGAAGTCCGTATAACTTCACTATTTTTGCAATTACACTACTTTCGGTAATGAGCGCCTCACATATTGTAAGCATCGATTTGGCTGTTTTTAAGCTTCCTGTAAAGTGATTTGGTATAAATAAGTGACTTATTTGAAATTAATCTTGAAAGGCATCGACGTAAAAACCTCTGCCAAATCAAACGTGCGAATCAGATGATTCGCTGTGGCGACTCCCGAGTAAAAGGGAAAAAGCCGAAAGGAAGACCGACTTATTTGAAATTAATGTTGATATTTGATATTATTTTACAATGTTATGTTCATAATAATTGATTTAGGGGTGTTTTATGAGATACGGTAATGGTATTTATGGATGTATAGTACAGTATGAGCGTCATTCATACATCACTGTAACAGCTTGCGTTCGCTTTCAGCTTGCGTTCACTTTCAACTTGCGTTCGGCTGTCCGGAACCAATTAAAAACGTAAGTCGGGGAGCATCTGTTTGCCATTATAGAGCATAGCAATTTTGAAAGCCCCAGCATCAGAGCATTTTGAACTTGGTGGTTTAAGTTCTAACAGAGTTGCACTTTTTTTATTTATTTATTTTTTTATTCTGATATACTGTACTATATTAATCCCGTCAGGGAAATTATTTTACCCATCCAAAGTGAGCACACACTCTTGGGAGCAATGGGCTGCCATACACATTGGGGCCACCTGGAGAGCAGTTGGGGCCAAGATGTGTTGCTGAAGGACACTTCGGCCATTTACGTGGAGGAAGGTGCTGTTCAGTCCCCCACCGCCACATTTTTCCTGCTTTTTCGGGAATCAAACCAGTGACCTTTCAGTCCCAAAGCCGCTTCTCTAACCATTAGGATATGGCTGCCCCATGTTTGTATTGGATTTTGTTTTTTTTAAAGCAAAAAATGCCCTCCCATTAATTACACACCATGTGTATCTGTTTCTAATTGTTAAATGGTAGCTTATCTAACTAGCAAACTCGGCCTCATGGCAACGGCTGGATACCAAACATCTCGTGCCTGATGCCATCTCGTATTGGCCATACTGTCACTGAAAATAGTGAAGTAACTGTGGTGTTCTATCATTAACACATGGAGAAGTTGTGAAGATTATCATATTCGACAGCTTCAAGCACTTTTGTTGCATCACTGATAGCAGACTTCTGTAGAGAGCACCTTGTTTTTCAAGAAACCTCGTACTTCTCTGCAGCTTAAAAGCTTTTGCAGGAGTGTTGGTGTTTAAACTAAATGAGTTTTACCATTTTAAACACACACCGCTGCAACTTGACATTGAGTTCGAATGAAAGTTGATGATCTTTGTTCCTTCTAGCTTACTGGAATAAATGATAAGATGGCAGAGTACGCAAGCACGCCGGGCGTGACCTCTCTTAATGCTGCACTGATGCACACGCTGCAGAGGCACAGGGATATCCTGCAGGTGAGACACATCCTACACCAATTACATTCTCCTCCTACCCTCTCATTCTGAGTGCTTCTGTAATGTTCTGCCTGATGGAGGTTAATTTTCAAGGTTTATCACTTTCAGATTTTTCCTAATCTTGTTTTTATATAAAATACCCATCATATTATATACCCTGTATAGAGTAAACAGGGCAGCCTGGAGGTGTAGTGGTTAGCACGTCCGCCTCACAGCAAGAAGGTCGGGTATTTGAGTCCTGGCTCAGACGCTTCTATGTGGAGTTTGGCTGTTCTCCTTCTAATTGTCTGGGTTTCCTCCAGTTATTTTAACTTTCATTTACAGTCCAAAGACATCAGACTCATTGGCTGTTCTAAATTTCCCTGAGGTGTTTGAGTGGTTACTTGTGTGTTTTCCCTCCAATGGTCTGGTGATCTGTCAGGGTGTACCTCACCCAGTGTTGGCTACAGTGAGTTTTTGGTGTCATGCTACTGAGAGCCATAGAGGGAATAAACTGGGCGACAAACTACTGTGATGGGGATACTATGAATTCTCCTCTAGGTTTTTTTTCATCTACAGACAGCGAGACAATTTCCAACTGCTTAAGCATATACTGTAGACAATTGGGTTCCCGCTGGTACTTTGTTCAATTTAAACAGGTTGCACCTAACACTATTGTAGCTCTATAATGTTCCCTTCTGTCTGATTGCAGGACTACACACATGAGTTTCACAAAACCAAATCCAACTTCTTAGCTGTCAGAGAACGGGAGGACCTTCTTGGATCAGTCAGGAAAGATATTGAGTGAGTGCAATGTTTCATACCCTCAGATCCTCAATTGTAGTGTTGCATTAAACAACACCATCCCAAAAGCTAGCAAAGGCCCCCTTTACAATTCAGCATACTGGAAGTGTGTGTGTGGGGATATTAAATTTCAGATCAATGTATTACATTCATCCACAATCTTGTATTGATGTATACACGCCAGTGTGTATGTGATCTGTGTGTGTGTGTGTGTGTGTGTGTGTGTGTGTGTGTACACACAACACAGGGATCCCTCGCGACTTCGTGCTTCAGTTCATGTGGCTTCAGTGTTTTGCGGTTCTTAAAAGTATTCATCAAATTAAATAAAAAATTAAGGAAGAATAGGGGTAAAGTTAATTTAAATGCTCATACAGGGATCCCTCGCTACTTCACGCTTCAATTTATGTGGCTTCAGTGCATCGTTTTTTTTTTATTTTTTTTTTATATTCATAGAAAGAAAAAATAAGGAAATTAAAGGAGAAAAGGGGGGGGGGGGAAGGTTAAGTTTGCAATTATGCAAAAAAAACCCTAAACACACACAAACCCACAACCCCCCATCAAAACTACATTTTTGTGAGGTGTGCATTTGCATGTGTGCATCTGTGTGTATTTATTTTATTTACATCTTATGCATTTTTTTTTTTTAATGTTTACTTATTATAAGCATTTATATAATTGAATATGTATTTATTTATATACACACATACATGTACGTATGTGTCAATCGGGGGTTGATCCTACTTTGCGGATTTTAGTTATCACGGGGGAGCTTGGTCCCAATTAACAGCGGAAAGTGAGATATATATATATATATATATATATATATATATATATATATATATAGTGTGTGTGTGTGTCTGTATGTTTTTATAAAGCGTAAACAGTTTTAAAATGTTAACAAATAATAGGTAGTTTATAAAGAACTCAACTGCTCTCAGAACAGTCTCGATTCATAACACCTATTCCCCTTTTTTTTTTCTCCCCCCAAGTGTTGGGATTGTGATTCTGATCCATGTTGTCATGATTAATCTAGAAGACGTTTACCTTCTGGCATGGTGTAGGCAACAGGTGTTGCACTCAAGGTCTGCGGGTCAAATCTGGCCCTTGAACTCATTGGGTTCATCACAAGAAGTATTAAAATGCCAAAACCATCCATTGTTTACATCCATGATCACCATGGAATGTAATTTATTCTCCATCCACAAGGTGGCGCCAACCTATTTCAAGTAAACAACTCGCTTGTCAGAAAAGGAAAGCAGTTCAAGGGGAAAAAGAGTATTCATGCAATAAATGAGATGTTCATGCAGATTTCATAGTTCTTATTCTGAGTGATTATTCCGATTCTTCTGATGACCTTGAAATTTAGTGAACTTCAGAGAAAACCCCTGCTGGAGGTGGTCATTCAGTGATGAGAATTTAAGGCCATGAAAGGGTATTTACGTGATCAGCAGCAGTCCTCAAACAATCTGACATTCCAGGAAGGCTTGATTGGTTTGAAGAGGTGGAGTGTGTTAAGACGACTTTTCTTCCTCTACTAGTCTGAACTGTTGACAAAATCCTGGTTGCGTTCATGGATTCATGTTGGTGCTGCCAAATTCAAATCCATCCACATTTGTACCTCAACAGAAATAAAGCTTCATCAAACCACCTCTATATTCTCCAAATTTTTAACTCTCCAGTTTTAGTCAGCCTGTATGCGGTGTAGTCTCGTGTTCCTGTTCTTGGCTGACAGAAGGGAAACCAGAAACTTCTGCTGTTGTAGCCCATCCATCTTTCACACTTTGATAAAAGTGTCTAAATCAATCTCTGACCTCCTGACTTGGTTTAAATATGTTGCAAGTATGTGTTGGCTGCATTTATATTTGTGTGTGTGGGGGGTGCCACTTCAGCTTCTCTTTGGGTTCTTGGGCTCCTCAGCTGTCAAAGGTTGACCGATGTATGTACTTCAATAACCGATTAAAAATCAATATTTTGAGTGCAGAGCAGCCATTGGCTGATGTAAGACTGAGATCATTGGCGGTTTTATCTGATTGCTTAAAGAATTCTTTTGCTTTCTGTGTTGATGCTAATTATTGGACATAAAGCAAAAATAATTGATATTTGGGGTGAATATTCATTTACAATAAATAAACTTTTTGCTATTTGAAAATAAACAATTCAGGTTTTACACTCAACTGGCATTTAATGTGATATTTACTATACCCCCCCCACCCCTTTTTTTTTTTCTCTCCACAGTCAAAATGACTGGTGAGGCCAACAGAGTCGTTCACTGACCTTTCACGTGTTATGGACTTATTACTCAGATAAACACATGCTCTGTCTTACATTACGGTGAAGTTTAACAAACAACCTCACCAATTTCCCCCCTAATTTGGTCAATCCATTTCCCACCCATCAGGTATTTCCTTCTCTATCACATGACCATCACCGACCCAGGAGGAGCACAAGCATGCGCATGACACCTCCATGACATGCAGCGCTAGCCACCGGTCCCTTGTCAAACAGTTCTTCTTCTTCTATCGTATGCTGTTGTTTCTCAGCCATTCAACCGCGACATCCGTGGCCTCATGTAGTTCATAGAGGCCTCCTGTCAGTTGTGTTTCAGGGCACTCTTGTAGTATGTGCTGCATAGTTTGGATAGCTCCACAATCACAATTTGGTGAGTCAATGTATCCCCATTTTTCCAACATGTATCGGCACGGGCCAGTACCGCAGCGAAAACGATTCACATGCGTATTTGGAGACACTTGTAGGGAAAGTGCTATCTGCCTCCTCATGCGAATGAGCTCACAGATGCATTGGATTGGTTTGCGATTGCTGTGAGTGGTGGGGAAGCAAGCGTATGATCTCCCTCTCGCCAATGAGAGCTCAGCCATTTGTATCTCGTGGACACCTGGCTACAGATGGCTGTGGCATTAAACCAGATTTGAACTAGCAATCTCTGGGTTAATAGTCACACACCTTGTTGATGCGCCACATGGGAGACCGAACTTCTAATTATCTAATTAGATCCCAGTGTTAGCCCTACTGTCAAGTTCCTGATTATCATGACATTTCTTTGCTTTAGTACTGTACAACTTCCATAAACTCTCAAATAATAGCATGAACAATATATAGCTCACACAAAAGGTAAAAACTTACTAGGACTGAGCACATACTTGTGAACTGGGACAGACAAACAAGTTCCTGCAAAAATTGGTGCATCACAGTACCTTATGCAAAATGTAAAAGATAAAGCATCTAATTATTAATCTGGTCCAATGTACAAGTTTCCTATTACTGTACATGATTTATTCATGCATTTTTCTATGCTGCTTAATAGTCAGGGTTGCGGGGAGGCTGGTGTCCATCTCTGGGCGAGGGAGGAGTACTACTTGGACAGCTCACCAGGCCATTGCAGAGCCAACACTTGTACAACCACACACACACCTAGGGGTGATTTGGAACTGCCAATTAGCCTACTGTGCATGTTTTTGGACTGTGTGAGTTCCCAGAGGAAAGCTATGCGAGCACAGGGAGAACATGCAAACTCCACCCTGCAATGCCCAAGCTGGCAATCGAACCCAGGTCTCGTGTGTGTTTGTTTGTTTATTTTTTTAAACTGTATTTAGGCTTTGAATTTTTTAATATACTGACATAATTTTACTTAATTAGGAAATGAGTGCTTCAAATTATTAAAAATTATCTGCCAGTATTACTATTCGGAAAATGGAAGCTTAAGCTTAATGGAATGATCGATGTCTAGAAGTAGCCTTATTAGTGTTCTGTTTGGGTTCTTGTCAGCTTACCTTAAGAAATGCATAATCTTTAGACTGTCGTGCCCTCATTACTGGATTCCACTAGGGTGGATGATGTGACTTCAATCTTGGGTGTGGTTATATTCTATCCTAAGCTGGCATCAATTAGTTGACTACTTGTGTAAACCACAAAGTTTAATTTAAGATACCCATGACTGTTTGGTATATCTCAATTGACCACCAGGTGTCAGCATGTGCTCTTTAGGAGACCACATCTGCATGTTTACAACTTCCTTTCCCTAGTAATTTTACCTCAGTGTGGGACTGCGGCGTCCCTCTTTCAGCATGAGGGCACCAGTGACTGGTGGAGGTTTTGCCTCTCGCTGTGTTTATTGTGTGCCCCCATCCCCCAGCTTGCCTGATCTGCATTGCAGCACAGTGTACAGTGGAAATTCAGCAATGATGGTGGTGCTGGGTGTGTGTGTCTGTGTGATACAGCCCAGGCCTGGTATAGCATTGTTGAAATACATAAATCGACTCTCCTGACAGTGTTTTGATTGGGTCGGTATGTGAATGTGCGCACCCCTACCCCTGAGTGATGAATACTTCTTCATATCTGTGTGGCTGCAGTAAACTCGCCCTTATGTATACCAATATGTGGAGGATGCTATATGTCTGTTGGTTTTGTCATTGATTTAACTTTACATCACATACTTGTCCATTAGCCCTGCCTCTTCACTCTGAAATGTAGGTTGATTTTAATTTGTGCGGTCAGTAATGTGAGGAGTGTAGCCCCTGGGTTTTCAGACCATGGAAAGCTGTATCTTTGCTTGCCACTGCCCCGATTAACTCCTTAAAAAGGGTTGGTCTTCCCAGTACTGCATTCATTCATTATTCACACTAAATGCTTTCTGTGGCAGCTCTGGCTAGATCCTTCATGAAGACAGCAGGAAGAAGAAAACCTCAGGGTTAAATTAGCTTGGATTCCCTGGCCCAAGCTCGAGGGGGCAGCTCTGATTAATAGGTTTAAATTGCAGTGCCCTCTGTAAGTTAAAAATTTGATTTGAAGAAAGCCAAACACTTTAATAGTGCTTTTTCTCTGTTTTATAATTTCACACAACTTTTTTTTTTTTTTTTTTTTTTTTTTCTGTTGAATTCTCCATTCTGTTTAATTAGACAGTGTTCATTTTCAGTATTAGCAGCTCTGAGGCAGTGCTGCCTCGAGTACATTATTATATCTGTGGTAAGTTTATTCCCACTGATTTGTACAGCAAATGCTGCACATATTCTACAAATAAACAGACTTAAATTGTAATTTAATGAAAACCTTTTTTTTTTTTAAACCTGGGAGATGTTCCTTAACATTGTGTTAAATTGATTTTTATATACATTTACTCTTCCCAGTTTTTGTGATGTGCAAAGTCTTCCATTCGTATTATTCATACGACAATAAGCTATTTGTTATGAGCTAAAATACTATTAAATAATGATTATGCCAAATAAGTGTCCAGTACGGAGAACGAGCTCGATGCTGCTCACAGTATTACTCAAAGAAAAGGGGAAGCATGTGAGAGGGTTACCTAGGCAACGAGCTAATGACACATCTGCAGCGAAGCATTTTGCTTGCATTACAACGTCGTCTAGTGGCGAAACGATTTTTCATGCAACACTTCCCGTGTAAATGCTGCTTAACACCTTGCTGCTGTTGTGTTAAGCGCATGAGGCCGGTCGGCAAGCAATTGAGTATCGCTTATGTGATATAAAATATCGAACTTGGCTCATGCATGCTTGAGAATGTGCTCTTTACCTTTTCAGTTACAACTGACAAAGTATGAATTAGTAAATAAAACAGTGAAGTTGTATGGTGGTAACAGCGTCATCGTTATCACAGCAACATGTTGTGGATGATTATCCTGTAATAACATGCCTCCTTGTGTTTATTCCATCTCCCCCTTTTTTTAAAAGCTCACTAGCATTTTCTTCATCATGCATGATAAATGCAAAGCAGGAGTTGCATTTAATGCACTGATTCAATGATTTTCCTTGAAGGAAAGGAGAGTGAATATATAGAACACAAGGAATTTTGATGCATAACGAGTTAGTAAACATTTGTAGGATTTCAAGTTGCTTGTTTGAATGATGATTTTATTGTATACACAACCAGTGTACTCCTTTCTTTACCAGGACGTATAAGAGTGGCTCAGGAGTGAACAACAGACGGACAGAACTTTTCCTGAAGGAACATGAACACTTAAGAAAGTAAGTTTTCATTCTTAAACTCTTTGTAACTGTTATATACACCCAACTGTTTTTCAGGCTGTACCATATCCAATTTTTCATTTTAGGCTAACTTACCTGGTGCTAATTTATCTTTAGATTTACTTTGCTGATTCTAGATTGTCCATAAAATCATCTATTCACTCTGATGGGTTGAAGGAAATCGGACATTGGGAAATTGCATTTAGGTGCTTAACAGGATTCTCGTATAGAATCCATCAATGTGACCCATAATAAAAGTTGGAGAAATGCAATCCCAGCTCATAGCAGTATTCCCAGCACCATGTAAATGGATTAAATGGAGTGAACTTGAATGAAACGCTATTCTAATGTTTTTGGTGAAGGCGTATCATAGGACTTTATATCTTGCTCTGTAATTGTCTGAAAGCTGATTCTCCGGCTTATACTCTTGTGCCATTTAATCATTTGGTTTTTCGAGCAGTTTGAGGTGAAATATACAGCCTCTACTGCAGTGTGCCACCACTTTTTTCATCACCTGATTTGTAGGGTTCACCAATAAAACAATGTACAGTAGTCTGACATGACTGCTGACGCTATCAGATCTTTACACACACACACACACACACACACACACACACACACACACTTGCATTCTTCAATTGGTGTCATGTGGCCTTTTTGTTTTTTAGCAGGATTCAGTAGTCAATCATCTTAAAACCTTGCTTTTAATTTTGATTCCTGTCAGTTGATGGTGACATAAACAAGTCAAGGCAGTGGTGGCCTGGTGGTAAAGGTGCTGGATCACTGATCCTAAGGTTGGGAGTTCAAGCCCACTTGGGTTGTCACTGCTGTCCCCCAGTGCAGCTAACTGTGTTATCAAAGGCCAGCCATATCTCTCACTGTCTGTGGTGTGTAAAAACCATTGCTGACTTTTGTCAAGAGTAGCTACATGGCCGTCAGCGTGTTTCCACCCTGTGATGGCCTGGCGAGCTGTCCAGGGTGTACTCTGCCCTTGCCCGAAGTCGGCTGGGACGGGCGCCAGCTTCCCCGTGACCCTAATTAGGGTTAAGCGGTTACAGAAAATGAATGAATGAATTAATGAATGATAAACAACTCGACAGTTTCCGTATAAAATTCTTGGAAAATGTTGGTAACATCAGATTTCCATCCTTAGCATTCAAATCACAAAACGGGCATAAACTGCGTATTCTATCCTGTTTGACTTTAGCATGTGAAAATTCTTATTCTCTTATACAATATCATATGCAAAGTGCAGTTTCAGTATGCATTGTTGTGTGCTGAACCCGGACGTAAGCATATTAATGAGACTGCTGTGTGTTTTTGGTGGTTTTTTCTTTTAAATGGTATCAATATGAGATTATTATTGATGCTGACCATTGTTAATCTTTGACTTTTTTTTTTTTTGAAACAAAACACCCACAGATGTACAAAGATTTTTAAATTGGCAAAAAAGGTACGACAGCAAAAATGCTGTGAGTAATTAACTGAGTGACTGATGTAGATAAAGCCAGTACTGTATATGAAACTTTAGAATAAGTTAAAATAATTTTAATGAGAAGTAATGATTACAAAAAACATGGTAAATTCTTTAACAATGCACCCCCCCCCCCCCCCAACAGTTAATTGTGATAATTTTCTAAACCGCTTGATGCTAATTAATGCCGCAGGCAGGCTGATGCCTATCTCGGTGACTCTGAACGAGGACGGTATGCCCTGAACAGCTCGCTAGACCATTGCAGGGCCTACACATCTACACAACCATTCACACCTACAGGCAATCTGGAACATCCAATTAGCTTATTGCTCATGTTTTTGGACTGTGGGAAGAAACCCACACAAGCACAACGACAACATACAAACGGCACATGGAAATGCCTGACCACATAAATCGAACCTGGGGTGGTTCTTGCTGTAACGCAAACATGCTAACCACTGCGCCACCGTGTCATCTGTGATTGTTATATTTGACTCGGACCAGGTGATAAGCTTAAAATAATGATTTGAGGTATATTACACTGGAGGGCAGTGGTGGCTCGCTGGTAAGGTGCTGGATTGCTGATCCTAAGGTTTGGGGTTCAAGCCCCACTGCCAACTGTTTTCACTCCTGTCCCCCCAGTGCGGCTAACTGGGTTATCAAAGGCCAGCCATATCTGTCCCTGTCTATGGTGTTGGGCATGTTAAGGAATCATTGCTGAATTTTGAGACGAGTAGCTGCATAGCCGTCAGTGTGTTTGTCATGCAATGGCCTGTAGAGCTGTCCAGGGTGTACTCGGCCCTCACCCAGAGCTGGTTGAGATGGGCACCAGCCTCCCTGTGACCCTAATTAGGATTAAGCGGTTTATAAAATAAATGAATGAATACCACCCTGTGGTTTAATTGAATGACTCAGGGTCTTGAGTGTGCTTGAGCTGTATGTAAAGATACCATTTTATTATTGACGGCTATTTATAAAAAAAAAAAAAAAAAGGTGCATTTTGAACATTAACCTGTTTAAAGTCAGCATGTCGCTGTGGTGTAGATTTCATTTAAACACTGGGAGGGCGCGCACACTGCTCATTGCATCTGAATTATTAGATCAAAATTTTAAACTGGTATTCTGACTGAGTGCGTCCCTTCCTTGTCCTGTGTTTCCTGGTTACTTGGCCAAAATAAATTACTTGATCTATAATGTTAACGGAAGTGTTTTTAGACCCGTTTTGCATTTATTCTTGGAATGTGTTGAATTCTGACAATGTCGTAGATTATAGGAGCCGTAGCTTTATCTGTAATCATACAGTATTTGATCTTGTATAAAATATGTTTCATGGAATTTGTTTTCAGTAATTTTTCAGTCTGTATTTATCTGTAAATGTCTGCATTTTATGGAATGAAGCCACATTGTATAGTGTCCATCGTGAATGTTGCATGTGGTATGAGGGTGCTGTTGATTGTGAAACTGCCTTCCTCACTTTCATGTCACTCTCGCTTTTAGTCATTAGTAATAGAGCCTATGATATAATTTGAACATATCGGTAGTATTTCCTTTTTTAAATTTAATTGCGGAGATCTAGGCACTCACTGATGGCTTGGCTCACATTGCGAGGAGAAGAGGATTGTGAAAGAACACATTACCTATGATCACTCTGTTAAATGGGGGAAGACTCTGGGGGGGGACTGATAAACTTGAGAGCATCTTATGTCTCAATGCACTTTCAGAAAACCTCAGTTAAGGCCATCAGCTTCATCTACGCTGAGGGTGTAATTCTCAACTCCCTTCTGTCCTCAAATGATACTGCCCCTAGCTCTGGAGGAACACAAAGATATATTCTCTTTGTGAATCAAATATTGGAAATGCATGTCTGGCAATATTTGGGGATGTCCTAAAATAAAATGACCTCTGTTTTTAGCATATCTAAGGCTTTTGGTGTTGCTAAGTTGTAATTTTAGGCAAGTGTGTGAGCCATGAATAATTTACCCGTGTTGTATTTCTTGCATTTTGATCCCAACGGTATATCATGTTTAATTCTTCTGAGTCCTGATGTGTTCACATGCTGAGTATTGGGCTTGAAAAGTTTATGCATCTATGCATTTATTACACTATTTAAAACTGAAATGACTAGTTGCTTGACATATTATTTATTTATATATATATATATATATATATATATATATATATATATATATATATATATATATATATATATATAATGTATGTGTGTATGCTCATTGAAAAAGTATATGTCCGTCAAATTTGTATTACGCAGGTGTATGGATTCATTTGTAACGTAGGCTTCAAAATGCACATGGACTTTTCTTTGATTAACATTTGGGTTAAGAGATCATTTCCCATCTGGCTTTACTTCACCAAAAGATAGGAGCCAAGAGTCCACTTTACAAGTAAGTGGGAAAACTTTAGCTATCCGGGGAAGCATTTAATCTGAAAGATTTATCATTTCTGTTCTCTTTAGTCATGCATTATTACTGGCGGGGTGTTCTCACCTCCTGTAAGAGAGGGCTGGAGTATAACACAGTTTGGCCATTTCTTCACATTAGATACATTTGTGTTCAAAACACTGCAGCTTATGCACGCTTTAGCATAAATCTCGCTTATACCCAGAGATATTTTTATGCTTTCTCACTCAGTAGGGCTTTAATTCTCCAGATTCCCCATAAGATTTGACCTCTTAAATCATGCAAATGAGTGATTCATTAAAGTCATTATTGATATTTCACAAAACCACTGAATCTGGTATGATGGAAGATATGATTCACTTTAATAGTGGCCAGCATTATTCAGTTCCTGGGTAAGGTCTAAAATAAATGTGATCCATCGCAGCAAATTGGGTGTTAAGTTGGAAATTATTCATTTTTAGTTATTGGTATTTTGTAGCTGGCATCCTGTTTTATAATGATTCCAGAGTTTCGAACATGTGTTTAAAGTTTGGCGTATCTAACCAAATCATGAGAGGGGAATTTTCAGCCTTTTGAGCAATGTACTGCTGGATAAAAATTGTTTAAAATTCAAAGTATTGAATATTTTCTGACTCAAACACCCACTTTTCTGTAATGGGTCACAAATGACAAATAAAATAAACTTTTTTTTTTTTTTTTTTAAATGTGGATAAAGGTTTTTTTTATATATAAATGTCTTGGTAAGATTCTATAAAATCTTAAAAAATAAGGGGTAAATTGCCACTGTAATTCTGCAAAAATTGCTTTTCAGAATTTGTCACAAACATTTTATTTTTTTGTGTGAGATGCTACTGCCTGCCTGTATTCATTTATGATTTAGACATGTGGTAAATTTATTGTGTGTGTGTGTGTGTGTGTATATACATCTTGTAGGGTAGGTGACAGTTGGTAGAAGTGTGGAATACTTCTACTTAAAGCATTGCTTATGTTTGTACTAGTAAAATACTTTGATAAACAATCCCTATTGATCTAAACACGGTTAACTGGGCAAGCTGTGTAACTATTTAGCACAGCCACTTGTGGTGGTCTTGTGGTTAGGGCACTGGATTGCTGATCCTAAGGTTGGAGGTTCGAGTCCCCACAAGGCTGTCACTAAACACCCCCCCCCCCCCCACACACACACACACCCCACCACACACACACACACACACACACCCAGTGCAGCTAACTGGGTTATCAAAGGCGGGCCATGTCTCTCACTGTCTATGGTGAGAGGTTCATGTAAAAGAACCATTGCTGACTTTCGTAAAGAGTAGGCTGCAAAGCAGTCAGCGTGTTTGTCCCTTGCGTAAAGGGTTGTCAGGAAGGGCATCCGACATAAAAATCTAATCCAACTCAAATGTGCAAATTATTCGCTGTGGCGACCCCTAATAAAGGGGAAAAAGCCGAAATCTCTCTCACTTGGAGAAAATAATGTAGAATTAGGGGTAAATCCCCATGCTATTTTACAGCTAACAATGCTTTACCAGACTCCGAGCCCACAGTGTGTGCTGCAGTGGAATAGTGTGTTCTCTGTTGGGACCTTCATATATAACAGCCATGGAGTCCATTTAGGAACACCCCCCCCCCCCCCCCAGCTGCATTAATGGCTTTCTGGATGCTCTGCTGAGACAGACTATTTTGTGGTAAATACATCACAATGCTTTTCTTATAATAAATTCATTATACTTAAATCCAAAAGTTGAACATACCACAAGCTTCCTCTTGATTCTTCCTGTAAAAGTTGTGGTGTAGATGAAGTTTGCTGGAGTGGGCTGCTTACTGCAGTCTTGTATATGTTACTCTAATCACAATGATTGGGGTTCCTGTCCCCCCACTGGAGAACTGACTCCTATTCACTGTGGTTGAGACACTGAGATATCAGCATGGTTACTAAGTTATTTGTATAACACACACATGGATCGCACCTTTTCGTGGCTAATTGGGGCAAAGATCCCCATGTGACTACTGAAATTTGCGAAGTATGATCACCCCCCCCAACCCCCCCTGACTGACGTATGTGTATAATATTAAATACATATTCAATGCTATAAATGCTTATTACAATTAAACAAAAATAATGCACAAGATTTAAATAAAATATTAATACACACACATGGATGTGCATGCACGCAGATGCATGTGCATGCATTCAGATGTGCACCTCACAACAATGTAACTCGTTTTGGGTTGGTTTAGGGTTTTTTTTTTTCTTTTTCTCTTTGCATAATTGGCATTGTTTTATGGCATTTTCCTTAAAGGGTACCTGTACCCAAAATTTACAGCATTCAAAAAAATATCCACTACAGTAGGCCCTTGACATTCGCGGGGGTATGGTTCCGGGCCTTCCTGCGAATTGAGATAATCCGCGAGTTCTGTACCCGGAAGTAAAACCCCATGTATGACGTCACATGTGCGAATCAGCAGCCGACAGTAAAATACGCTTCTTAAACACATTCTACAGACAGTCTTAGTCATTAATACAGTATTAATGTAGTAAAATGTAGTCATGATTTAATAACTTAATTTTGTACTGTGATATTTAGTAATAAAATATATAAACATTATTCAGCGTATACTGTTGTAAAGAATTCTAAGAATGCTTGTGCGTGAGATTTTATGTTCTGTAGTATGTTTAACAAACGATACCAAAAGGATAAACTTTATTACACTTCATGTCCTTTTATATGGAACTTGGAGTTATGTGTCCAAGATGGCGCTGCCTAGAGGGCAACAGTGCGGAGTTCTCAGTCATTGTTTTTGTTCATTTTAATTTCTTTGCTCATGTTTTGCACTGTGCTCGTCTATGATCGGTGGACTCTACTACAGCTATGAACAGCTTTAACTTGTTTCCTTGAGGGATCGAAGGTCCAGATGAACCGTGTTTTGCTCACATTTGATGAGTGCACCACTTTTTTTTTTTTTTTTTTTTTTTTAAACATTGACTGAATTAAACAACTTAAAAAAAAAAAAAAAAAAGTTCAGCCTCCTTTCATCTCTGACTGACTCTGTAGGCAGTCTCTATCTCTCTCACATACACACACACAAAACTGTCCTGATGGTGTGTTTTGCCGAATGCGGGCTCTGCCCACATGCAATGCGCAGCTGACGGAACAATTCGATTTAAATGTTTAAATGGACGGGATGTTGTATTTAAAGCGGAATTACAGTACCTGTTTGCAAGATCAGGGGTCCTGATTCAATATTAACTTGCTTCCTTGCGAGATCGGAGGTCTTGTCCCACGGAATACTGTTTTCATGCCGCCTTCTGCTTCAATATCGTGCTGAAATAATCGCCTCGGTCACTGTATTTCCACTTTAAGGTCTCCTTCTGGTTTAATATCGTCCCGATTGTAGAGGGGTTTTGTTGATAACAAAATATAACGCTGCAATGATCTCAAAACAAGCCAACAGTCCTCTTCAACTCTCCTCATGCATGCGGTGGACAAAAGGTATGGGTACATGTCAGCTCCCTCCTGGCCAATGGGATGCCAGCGGGGTGGGATGTTGGGAGACAGCCAATAAGAGAGGAACTCGCGCATCATGTGAAATTTTGATTGGCACGTTTGAATTTTGAATGGTGCATTTGGTGCTTTTCGTAAGCGTGATGTTCAATGTTGTTAGTGCTTATGCCCCACAGGCAGGATGTGAGCGAGAAGAGAAGGAGAGATTCTGGAGTGAGTTAGATGAAGTGATGCAGAGTATCCCCAGAGGTGAAAGAGTGGTCATTGGGGCAGACTTCAATGGACATGTTGTTGCAGGAAACAGGGGACGAGGAAGTGATCGGTAGGTTTGGTATCCAGGACAGGAACGCAGAAGGACAGATGTTGGTAGATTTTGCAAAAAGGATGGAAATGGCTGTGATGAATACTTTGTTCAAGAAGAGAGAGGAGCATAGGGTGACTTATAAAAGTGGAGGTAGGAGCACACAGGTAGACTACATCTTGTGCAGGCGATGTAATTTGAAGGAACTCAGTGACTGCAAAGTAGTAGTGGGTGAGAGTGTTGTCAAACAGCATAGGATGGTGGTGTGCAGGATGACGCTGATGGTGAGGACGGTGAAGAATGCAGAGCAGAAGACAAAGTGGTGGAAGTTGAAAAAGGAAGAGTGTCGGGTTGTCTTCAAGGAGGAGTTGAAACAGGCTTTGGGTGGTCAGGAAGTGCTTCCAGATGACTTGACAACTACAGCTGATGTGATCAGGGAGACGGGTAGGAGAGTTCTTGGTGTGTCATCTGGAAGGAAAGTAGATAAGGAGACTTGGTGGTGGAATGAGGACGTGCAGGAGTGTGTACAAAGGAAGAGGTTAGCTAAGAAGTGGGACATTGAGAGGACCGAAGAGAGTAAACGGGAGTACAGGGAGACAGCGTAAGGTGAAGGTAGCAGTGTCATAGGCCAAACAGAGGGTGTATGATGACTTGTATGCTCGGTTGGAAAGTAAACAGGGAGAAAATGATTTATACAGGTTGGCACAGCAAGGAGATGGGAAGGACATGCAGCAAGTTAGTGATTAAGGACAAAGAGGGAAATGTATTGACTGATGCCAGAAATGTGCTGGGAAGATGGAAAGAGTACTTTGAAGAGCTGATGAATGAGGAAAATGAGAGAAAAAAAGAGAAGAGGTGACTGTCAAGGATCAGGAAGTCGCAAAGATTAGTAAGGGTGAAGTGAGGAGGGCATTGAAGAGGATGAAGAATGGAAAGGCAGTTGGTCCTGATGACATACCGGTGGAAGTATGGAAGTGTCTAGGAGAGGTAGCAGTAGATTTTCTGACAAGAACATTCAACAAAGTCTTTGAGAGTGAGAGGATGCCAGAGGAATGGAGAAGTGTGATGGTGCCCATTTTTAAGAACAAGGGAGACATGCAGAGTTGTGGCAACTACAGAGAGATAACGATGAGCCATACGATGAAGTTCTGGGAAAGAATAGTGGAAGCTAGACTAAGGGTTTGCCTTGAGGATGTTAATGGAGAAGTACAGAGAAGGCCAGAGGGAGCTGCATTGTTTGAATGGTGCGTTTTGTACGGAGAACTTGTTTCGTATACAGAGACGAAAAAATGTTGGAAAATGTTTTTTGTAACTTGGATTTTTCATTTGCTGGGACTATATATAATATGTCTTTATTTTTGCTGACAGGCACCTCCCAAAGGACCCAGTTGTTTCTCTTTACTTTGCACTAATTCCAGAGTGCTGACTGGAATTATTTGGTTTATGTTCATAGCTGAGACCTTAGACCGAAAAGAACTAACACTTGGATTCTGATCGCCATTAAAGAGGTGCAGGGAGTCCAGTTTATGGTCCATCTCCGGTCATCTGAGATAAGGATTTTTTGGATTACTGTATTCAGATATAAAGGACTTAACCGAAATATAGGGATAAAATTTGAGGGCTTTTTATAGTAGCATACTTCAATTATTTACTTATTTTTTTGTTTAATTTTTGAGTATTGGAACTTGCTTGAAAGAAATTGGGCACCTCAACATTTCACACTTCAAATCACACCTTAGTCGAGTGGAGCACACACCCAAGTGAACTACCTATGTGGACTTCCCTCGGTCTTTTCTAGGTCATGTAAGACCACCCACCCAATCGAGGTTAGGCCCCCTGCCATATACAGTAAAGGACTTTTAATGCATGTCTTTAAATTGTGTGTAAATTTAAATGTAATGTATATTGTTAAATTTGGAAGCATTAAATCTCTCAAATCTTAGAAAAACACCCAAAGGATCATTTCAATTCAAAATATGGAGTCAACATTTTAATTTGTTTTATTTCAAGACTGATGGCCTTTAATCACCTGTCTTCTGTCCTCTCAAAGATTTCTTAATATTTCCTTCAAGAATCATGTTAAAGAATATTTTTTCCTTCCCTAGGGCCATATAAATATCCATAATGTAATCTTGTTAATTGTTTACATGTTGGCCATGTCCAGATTTTTTTTTTTTTTTTTTGTCATGTTAGCGTCCAAAATAAGAGAACGAAGGAAAATAAATGCTACCTCGTCACTTGTCCCCAGACATTACAAATCTATTTCCTTGATCATCAACTGGCAGATGCAAGATATTTGCGAAATCTACAGATTTAAAAGATGCTGGATTTATTTTTTATTCTATAGCTGCATGTGGACCAGGATGTGTAAACCTATTCACGTAGCTTCATTTCAGTTTAGTGTGTATCTCAACCTTCAGTTAAATATATATATATATAAAAATATTATTAATTTTTTTTAAATTGTGACCCCACCAGTAAAACCAATTTCAATTCTGACTGTAACACATAAGGGGTGCTGGTGTTTGGGTAGTGAGGATCTAACGGAATGAAATTATGTGACAGTTTTGTTCTTTCAAGTAACTGACATTCACTGCATATGAAGTCACATTTAGCATTGGACATTATTCGGCACATTGTTTTTTACCCGTGTGTTTAGTAATCTGACCTTTTTAATATTATCAGCATGATGCTAATGATCAGGATAAAAAATGTTAACTATATATTTAGATTTTAAATGCTGGAGGATCAAAATGTGTCCTCAGCATTCTTATCTTGGTGCAAACCTGATTTTTCCATCCTTTTTGAGTGCAAGAAGTGTTTTCCGATATCGCAGCATGTATACTGTTAACTGCAAGATTTTGTTAATTATTATTCCCATTCAGTTTTTTTTTTTTTCCCCCCCTCAACTGTAAGTATTCAGAACTTGTGTAGGTCTGTGACCCTGAATTCAGGAAGAAAAGGCTTCTTTTCTCATTATTGTGTATTTAGGTGTATTCTATTCAAAACTGTTTATTTCCTACCCAGATCAGAGAGATTGTAATGTCTCACGCATGTGGAAAAGACGTCATTGAGCCAGTGCCGGCAGTCTCTGCCAAGCCCTCTCTTATTCCATTATCTAGCTCAGTTTCCTTTCACAAGCTCCCTGTGGTGGTGTAAAAACCACTGTGACCAACAGAGGAAATGGAAGAATGTCCTGCTATCAACTCGTACAGAAGAGCTTGGAAGTGTAATGGTACAACACTAAATTAGTTTTAGGAATTGTTGCTTTAATAGCTCGCAGATGTTGTACGCGAAGGGATATGATAACCGAACATATGAGTGATAGATTAGAATGCACAGAGAGACACTGGGTGAAGACTTGTAGTGAAGTATTGTGGAAATAAAGCAGCTGACTGAGTTCAGCTGCCTAGATCCACATGCCACTCTCCCCTTTTTCTGACAGCTCCAGTTGAGCTGTGACATAAATCTCTCATAGCCTGTCGCACAGTGGATTTTCTGGTTAACTGCTAAGATTCTTCTTTCTGCCAAGCTCAAGATTGGGTATCAGAATATAGAGTGAACCAGAAGTTTGGAAGGATCTGCTCGAGCAATGTTTAACGTTCCTCTGATATTGATATTTTATTTATGAAGGCATGGCATGAACCCTTGACCATTTTGATATTGGCCTCTGGTTAAAGGTTGTTGGTCGAATGGAGCATGTCATTGTTATTGGTTTCCACAATTCTCTTGCTGCTGGAGTGCATGTTCAGTAAGACCGATGGACTCTGCTAAGGTCACATGGCATAGCAGAATGTCTGTTTATTTGCTGTAGTCTCTTATTTATTACTAGCTGCTGTCCGATCTTTTACTATGTGTGAGCACAGCAGCTGTGGGATTTCACGAGGTGAGACGGGGACTGGGTTAGGTCTTTGTCCTTGCCAGACCTGTGATGCTTAAGGCTTGTATTACAAAAAGAATCTGGACACTGGACTGGCAGTCATTCCGCATATGCAAACGATCAATAATCCAGTTGAGTTGGCCAGGCCAGTCTGCCTGTGAGTACAGTGGAAAGTACGGAAGAGCACTGTGGAAAATGTATGAAAATAGGACGTCTTTGTTTACAAATAGACACTTGGATGACTTTTACGTCGCTTGTTTCTCAGTGCATATAGAAGTACAGAATAATCACCAAGTCGTCAAAATATTTCAATAAGCAATTCTGCTTCAGAAGGGATCATTCAACATTTTCCTAATTGTACAAAACGTACGCTAGGAGGGAGGGGGGAGGATGTCTGTGTATGCTTTTTAATACATTAGGCCCCTGACTATTCGCGGTTTTGCACTCGCGGTTTCACTATTCACGGATTGCCGAGCAGCTTGCACGTGATTCAAATTCAGCCAATGGCTGTCCTCTTTCCTGCTGATTTGTGGAGGTGATGTAACTCCCCTTTTTCCTCATTCGCGCACAAGTTGGCAATGAGCCTTTTTTAGTGTGTTTTAATTACCAGTTAAGTTCTATGATGTCACTCAAACCCGGCTTCAGCACCAGAAAAAGGTGATGAGGTTGGATGTCTCTTCTGAAGAAATAAGACTTTCTCCGGAAGAAATGGCAGGTTTTTCATTGTGTTTTGTTTATTCAATTTATTACATTTCTTGTTCTTTTATGTCCTTTTTGTTATGGTCTGTGTTTTGAGGGAGTTTGATTTTGGCGCTGTGCCTCTAACTAACTTTACTTCCTGAGGGGTGTATCGGAGCTGCTCAGGAGCACACACCTGAATTCACTATTGTCATTTACTCCCAATAAACAAAAGCACGCTCACTTCTGCGCCAGAGAATTAACTCGCATCAACATCACCGCTTCTTTGGTTTGTAATGCCTCTAACTTTCTCACTCTAAAATTCTGTTTTGTATTCCGGTTCTGGCTGGGGGGGGATACAGTACGTTCCTCTAGTGGGTAATTTGTTTTGTTTTTTCATGTTTTGCCCTATGCTCGTCTACGACCGGTCGACTATTACAGCTATAAGATCGGAGTATCTTCAGGCGTGTATAACTAAGCACGCTCAACTGGGCTTGTTAGCATATTAGCTCTGCTAGCCACATCCAGGCTATGGTAGGCAGCTCAATGCGAGCCGCACCCCAGCAGACAAGAAGCCCAGGCGGGAAGGGGCCGAACGACAACTCCAGCGCTTGGGATTGCAGGTGATGAAGGCCGTGTCGCTGGCTGGAGCAATCGCCTCATTGGGTGTTCTCTCCTCGAGCCAAGTTTCACAGATACGCAGTCCTGTAGATCCCTCTGCACCGCAATCTGAGCATGAAGCTCGTCCATCTTGTTTTGCAGGGACTGAATGTTTTCAAGCAGTATGGCCAGAAGTGCTAACCAAGCCTCTGGGAACTCTGCCTGGGCTTAGCCGGTAACCGCTAGTATTGAGCTGCCATAGCATATAAGCTCACAATAGAAGTTGTTGCGTGCTTAGGTCGACCCTACTACAGCTATGAGCAGCTTCAGGTTCGGGCAACTATCAGACGAGCATAGTGCAAAACATGAACAAGCAAAACAAATTAAAAAGAACAAAAACAATTTGACTCTGAGAACTCCGACGTTGCCCTCTAGGCAGCGCCATCTTGGACAGGTCACTCCAAGTTCAATGTAAAAGGACATGAAGCGTAATTAAAATTTATCCTTTTAGTATCATTTGTTAAACATGCTACAGAACATAAAATCACACAGAAACATTCTCAGAATTAATTTAGGTATTGTACTTTAATAATAATTGAAAAAGACTTTAAAACGAGTGCTTTCCAACAGTATATGCTGTATAATGTTTATATTATCATAAATTTAAGAGTAAAAATTGAAAGTTTTTCTGAATCATTACTACATTAATACTGTATTAATGAGTAAGACGGTCTATAGAATGTGTTTAAGAAGCATATTTTAGTGCATGTAATAGATACATAGTATTTTACTTCCGGCTGCTCGTTCACGCATGTGACGTCATACATGGGGTTCTACTTCCGGGTACAGAACTCGTGGATTATCTCAATTCGCGGGAGGGCTCAGATGAAACCCCGCGAATGTCAAGGGCCTACCGTACGTTTGAAACTCTCAATGCGCAATTCGCCAACCACCTGCGGTGTTGCATATCTGCAAAGTCTGAAATGAAGACTACCCAATCCGGTAGTGGGTTGTACGTGCACCCTTTGCACCCCCCCCCCCCCCCACACACACACACACACACACACCAGGAGTTGAGTTCCGCTGGACAAGAAATTGTGTGTTCATAATCCTCTAAATAAACTTGATGACTGTTATTGAAGAGAAAGTCTGAGAAGTTCCGCATGACTAGAGTCAGGAAGTAAAACGGAAGATGACGTGTCACCGGCACTGCATGTGCACGCCCAAGCTGACCAATCAACAAACATATATATCATCAGTAATCAATAATAGCTGAGCACTGTCAATCAAATAAAGTGTGAGAATAAAGCACAGTTTGTTAGTACCGCCTCCGGCTTCTGCACGTGTTAGAACGCAAACATTGATGCACAGAGAATGAATGGCTAAAATAATCATAAGCCATCCAGCCTGTATCTGCAGCCTAATGCTCAGTACTTTAATTTATAAAAATTAACTTTAATTAATAAAATTAATAGTATGTTTTTGTGCTGTAAATATGTATTCATATTTGTTTGTGCCTTGGAATTGATAAATAACTTCAGCTCAATTTGTAAATGTATTTAGCACATGTACTTGCAGATGTAGTTTGAAATATATTGGAGTGTTTTTGGTTGAACTGTAATATTTGATTCGTCTTCTGAGAGTAATACATGAATCATCTTCTGCTGAAAAACTGTGCTTGTTGTTGGCGTGAGATTCCATGTTGTTTATATCATATGCTGTGACATGCACTCACTATGTTTTCTGTGGTACTTTTGTATCAACTCGGTGACGTCATGGTAACTTTGTAGGCGGGCACTTGGCAATGGCGGCTTTCGTGTGGATAACTCGTACGACAAGCACATAAAACAAAACCGTTGTGTGTGTGTGCAGTGGTTTATTTATGATATATAATTTAAGCCACAATCGCTTCAATAAACTATACTTAAGCTACCGCCAACTTATTTAGTCGGCGTTTCATTTCCCCTTTAAGGCTTAGGTTTCGGTCAACCAAGATGTGACATCCCCCCCCCATCCGCACGGTCAGACCAGCCGACGCCCTTGCTGATCACAAACTGAAGTGTGGTTGTCCAAAAGCCAATGACCTATAAAAATGCAGACATTTTGAATTATATTTTAATATGAAATAATATTATTAAAACCAAATGTATATTAAAGAAGGTGTCATTAAAGAATTCTTAAAGTATATATTTTTATTGATTTCATTATTATTTGACTGATGTATAAAAAGTATTGATCAAGGAAATGCATTTATTTTATAAAAGAGGTTTGACCATTGTTTTGTTTAATATCTTGTTTAAGACCGTGAACAGTATTCAGTTTGCAGAAGACAATAATGAGCTCTATTCATGCATCATTGAAGTGAGCACTGTATAAATGTATTAGGTGGTGTTCAGAGATTTATAAAACAAACTGCTTGAATGACTGAAGTTCAGACAGGAAGATGGCAGTGGGGTGAGTGGCTATGAGAGTTGAATTTGTGGTAATTACAGACTTAATGACTGTGACCGTACAGGCTACCATATTGAGGCCTACTGTCCACTGCCTGAGACTATCTTTGCACACACCACCCACACCCATCCACTCATGTAGCACTGATTTGACATTCTGTTTGTTCTGAGCTGATAGAAGAAGCTAGTAAATCTTTTAACCTGCTCCCATCCCTGCCTATAAAATCCGTACTGAATAGGTTTTAACTGCTGCGCATTGGTCCCTACTGCTATGAGGAGGCAGTGTGGCTTGGAGTAGTCTCTTGTTCACTGGAAACTATTACTCATCTTTATCTATTCTATATGATGTGGGATTACTAGCACTTCAATATAATTTGTATCGCTGTGTACTAAAAGAAATTGGAAGTAAATACATGTTTCCCTGTCCAACTAAAGATACTGGAATGAAAATGACCCCCCCACCTTTTTAAATTGGGTAGTAAATGCTGAGTACATTGTTTGAGAAGCCAAGCCTCAGTACCATGTCCCATGAGCCAAGGGTGTGGTTTTGTTAGTGGACTCGGTGGGGAACCTTGGAAAGCATACGATGCACACCTTTTACTTACACTTAACTTGCCTTTTATTTTCTGCTAATTGTATTCTGTCATCCCTGTGTATTTTTCTTTCATGGGAAAGATTTGAACAGAGGTTGGTTTGGGTTATGTGGTGTTTCACTCATTTTCATAAAGGCCTTTTAAACGTAACCACACATTGCTGCAGGAAAGCAGATTACCGGTGTAGAGAATTACCTTTATTGCACACAGTATTACATGCCCTATTATCTTGTTGCTGCTTGTCAGTTGTGATACACTGGAATCTCACTGGTATTGAATTAACTCCCATAGTGCTTTCAGTACTTGCTTTTGTATGTAAACACATCCTAACAACTGCCGCTTAAAGCCTGCCTTAAGCCTTAAATTATCGATATGCCAGGTACGCATTGTGCCATAGTGAACTGTGGGAACTGCATTTATCATCTCGAGCGTTGGAAAAAGGAAATTTGCAGTCTACATGCCTGCAAATTTGGGACTAACGCGTGTACATGTCCACCGCCATTCACATTATTTACCTTCCCTACCAAGCTGAAGGATCTGGAGGGATGAAAACGTTGGATTAAAGCAGTAAGTTTATAATTAAAGTGTTCTTTATTCGAATTCATAGACCCTAAAAACTATATTACCTTTTAACCTGTTAAATTAACATAGAAATTGTTGAGGCCTAATGGGGGGCCTATATTAATGTTGATCAATAATTTCAATATGCATCTAGATCTATATAATCGTATAGTAATAAAATGGACAAACAAGAGCTGTCCGATCACTCGGTGACAGTTGTCAAACTTGTATTTACCTTCTTTATAGTCATTACGAAGTCGTGCAAGTAGGGGTGCCTGGTCCTTCATTCACAAAAAATCCGCTATGTCACCGTACATACACGGGGGCCACTTCAATAAGGTGTCATTTTCTGTCTCCCAGCCGTCTTCAAGTCCCAAGGGGTTGGGAATCATCTCGCTTTCCTCATCCACTTAAAATCTCAACAAGCTGGCATAGTCACATTGGCTTTATTTAGATTCCTCGGCCTTTGACAAAAATATAGGTAGCTTTTGTGACGTGCCCGCAAATGCAAGCGCAACAAGTTGATCTTTACGCTTGCGGGAACAAACGGGAAGACCCCTACGTATACAATACGCTCGAAGAACGGGAACTTTCCATAAATTGAACGTATCGATAGTGCAGTGATCATCCACATCAAGGTTTCCGCCATATTGGTAGCTTGTTTGGTAGTCGTGATCTCATGATGCCGTGCGCGAGCCGAGATGCGAACTTGGTGGAATCATGAGAAAAATTTTGACTGTAAAAAGTCGAAGCTTAACAGAAATAGACCAAGTTCCCAAAAGTTAATCACGATTCTTTTAAATAATGGAGATCGTGGATAATTGTGGCTCTAGTGTAAACCCAGTGTAAGTTATGAAAACATTTACACTTTTTTTTTTTTAATAGTTTTCCAAGTTTTAAATTTGAAGTTGTCTAAAATAGACATTTTCTATGGCCTGGTTGGTGGGATTTGGTAGATGACCAATCAGGTTAGAAAATGACTCCATACTAGTTTTTTCTTTTTTGAAGACCATCAGCTGAATGAAAGTTCTGATGTGAATAAAGTTAGGAATATGCCTTTTTAAAGCAAAGACTCTTTACAAGCGAAGCTGCATTTAATACATTACTCATGTGGGCACGCGTTATTGTATATAGTTTAGTATTCGAATGATGAGGCCAGTTCTTGTTTCAGCTGTGCACTATAAATATTATACATAGTTTCGGTATGCAGTCGGAATTCCAAATATGAGATGAGAATTTAACAAGAAGCCACCTGTTCCAATATTTTTGACAAATTAGATGGCTGGGATTCACCCCTCCCCCCATTTCCTCCCCTGCAGAAAAAACATCTCTGTATCTGATAGAAATGTTACATACTGTGAACTGTCAGAACATTCATTACCTTCTCTGCTCTCAGTTTTATCATTTTTGCAGTTAGAAAAGGGTGAAGACTTTTGTAAAAAGAGGGCAACTAAACACAGTTGGTGAGGTGCATTAGTCAGCAGAGGAGAAAGACTCCATATTTCAGAGCGGGGTGTTTTTATTTATTTTTTTTCCCTTTTTGTTTTGGTGTCACTTTGCAGCTTGGGCTGCTAACACTCAAATGCAATCAGATCGTGCTTTTACAGGGTCTTGTCATTAACAAAACAAAGATGGTTTTGACATATCTATTGGCTGTTTTTCATATGTCTAATATAAAAAATATATATATTAGACACACACACACAGTGGTGTACCTTGACTTACAAGTTTAATCCATTTCGAGGGCAAACTCTTAAAGTCAAAGTTTGCTAGGTAAAACAATTATTCCCATAAGAAATAACAAAACCAATTAATCCATTCCATCCCCCTTCCAAACTTGTATAACCTGCCATAAACACACATTTGACCTAATATATTAAAGATAAACATGTAAAAACAAATATTTCATAAGAGGTACATTTAACATTAATAAAAACTGAATTAAAAAATGTCAACTAACCCTTCTGATAATTAAATGTGGGCAGGCATGAGGTGGTGGGTAACAGAGGGATGAGGAGGAGAATTTTGTGCATGTGCACTCTACAAATGCCAGGAAGGAAGGTGTAATTGTGCATCCTCTACAGTAGGTAGCAGTGGTACTGTGTTCCCTACACCATAGGGAACACATTGAGAGCGCCACTGCCATTTATTGTGGGGGATGTGCAATTACACTTAATTGTAGTACAGTATGTCAAAAAAGCATGTTCCCCAGGGTCATACGTGCCCCTTGGCATCTCACGGAGAAGCACTGGCCTTATGCAAGCTCACCATAAGCCTTTCCTCACTGCCATTTGTAGCGTGCACATGCACAAAGTTCTCCTCCTCTGTTATGCACCACCTCATGCCTGCCCATGTGACGACATCTCGCAGTCGATGATCGGAAGAGTTAGTTGACTTGTTGTTTATTATTAATTGTTATACATTAACATGATTAACGGATTAATTGGTTTTTCAATTATTTCCTATGGGGAATTGTTGTTTTATCTAACGCTCATTTTGACTTACAAGCTTGCCCTTGAGACAGATTAATTTTATACAGTGGTATGAAAAAGTATCTGAACCTTTTGGAATTTCTCACATTTCTGCATAAAATCACCAAATGTGATCTGATCTTTGTCAAAATCTCACAGATGAAACAGTGTCTGCTTTAACTAAAACCACCCAAACATTTATAGGTTTTCATATTTTAATGAGGATAGCATGCAAACAATGACAGAAGGGGGAGGAATAAGTAACTGAACCCTCTGCCTAAGGAGACTTAAAGAGCAATTGAAACCAATTTTTACCAAACAATTTAAGTGAGGTGTGTGCCCAATCACTGAGTGGCTTAAAGCTGCCCTGTCCACTATAAAACACACACCTGGTAAGAATTGTCTTGATGAGAAGCATTGTCTGATGTGCACCATGGCTCTCTCAAAAGCGCTGTCTGAAGACCTGCGATCAAGAATTGTTGATTTGTATAACGCTGGGAAAGGATACAAAACCATCTCTAAAAGTCTGGATGTTCATCAATCGACAGTCAGAGAAGTTGTCTACAAATGGAGAGAGTTTGGCACTGTTGCTTCTCTCCCCAGGAGTGGCCGTCCACCAAAGATAACGCCAAGAGTTCCGCGCAGAATAGAGTGTCTGCTAAAGACTTACAGAAATCACTGGCACAGTCCAATATCTCTGTGCACACATCAACTATATGTAAAACAATGGCCAAGAAAGGTGTACATGGGAGGACTCCAAGGAGGAAGCCACTGCTGTCTAAAAAAATTGTTGCTCGTTTAATGTTCGCAGAAAGGCGCTTGGACACTCCACAGAAGTTTTGGCAAAATATTTTGTGGACTGATGAAACCAAAGTTGAATTGTATGGGAGGAACACACAACGTCATGTGTGTAGGAAAAATGGAACACCTCATCCCCACCGTGAAGCATGGTGAAGGGTGCATCATGGTTTGGGGCTGTTTTGCTGCCTCGGGGCCTGGACAACTTGCAATCATTAATGGAAAAAATGAATTCAAAAGTTTAGTAGGATGTTTTGCAGGAAAACCTGAGGCCGTCTGTCAGACAGTTGAAGCTAAAAAGAGGATGGATGCTGCAACAAGACAATGATCCAAAACACAGAAGTAAATCAACTTCAGAATGACTTGGCCACTCCGGAACGTGTATTTTGTTCTTCTGAAATCAAAGTCCCTGCTTGAACCCCATTGAGATGCTGTGGAATGACCTCAAGACGGCGATTCATGCCAGACATCCCAGGAATCTGACTGAACTACAGCAGTTTTGTAAAGAAAAATGGGCCAAGATTAGTCCTGATCGATGTGCCAGACTGATCTGCAGCTACAGGAAGCGTCTGGTTGAAGTGATTGCTGCCAAAGGGGGGGGCCACAAAATATTAAGTGTGATGGTTCAGTTACTTATTCCTCCCTCTTCTGTCATTGTTTGCATGCTATCCTCATTAAAATATGAAAACCTATAAATGTTTGGGTGGTTTTAGTTAAAGCAGTACTGTTTTCATCTGTGTGATTTTGACAAAGATCAGATCACATTTGATGATTTTATGCAGAAATGTGAGAAATTCCAAAAGGTTCAGATACTTTTTCATACCACTAAGTCAAGGTACCACTGTGTGTGTGTGTGTATGTATTATAAAATTCTCTATTGACTGAAATTAGAAATTAAATATTTGTGCCTTTGCTGTAAGTTTAAAAAAAGTTGCCTTTTCAAAAGAAATGGAATTTCATTACTGTCTTTGCACCACATTTACATGAAATATATATCTCTGATCTCCTTTCTCAATAGATGCTTTCCTTTACTTATTGATTCCTGTTATCAGTTCAAGCTCTTAACTGTTCTTTTCTTGCCCCTTACAGCTCAGATCGACTGATTGAAGACACAATAAGGTAATTCTGATCCTTCTCAAATCTTTCTCTTGAGAGTACAACTTTGTAGACTGCTGTTGTTATTGTGGTAACAGTATAACTTTTCTCAAACAAAAAAAAAAATCCCTCCCATTAATTTAAAGTGTAATGTCCCACGTCCTTTCAAATCTTTTAATATTCAAACTTCTACTAAACTAGTAGTGTATTTTGCACTCATTTCCATTAGAAGAGATCTCAATCAATGCTAAACATTAGGCCACTAACCCATTACTTGTCCATTCTCTGATACCATTAGATTATTATTACGTGAGATTAGGCTGAAAGATCCTGCCTCTTAAGTGAAGTTGTCAGAAGAGCTTTCTTGGCAAACATTTACTGGTTGCTTTGTTCAAAACCGCATATTCCACTTTGTTCCAGCATACATCCCGTGTCCACAACGGAACGCACAACTGACGGATACAGATCTTAATATATACTCGTCCTTCTCAAAAAATTAGTATATTGCAATAAAGTTCATTATTTTCTGTAATGTATTGATAAAAATTAAACTTTCATATATTTTAGATTCATTGCACACCAACTGAAATATTTCAGGTCTTTTATTGTTTTCATACTGATGATTTTGCCATACAGCTCATGAAAACCCAAAATTCCTATCTCAAAAAATTAGCATATCACGAAAAGGTACTCTAAACAAGCTATTAACCTAATCATCTGAATCAACCAATTAACTCTAAACACCTGCAAAAGATTCCTGAGGCTTTTAAAAACTCCCAGCCTAGTTCGTTACTCAAAACCACAATCATGGGTAAGACTGCCGACCTGACTGCTGTCCAGAAGGCCATCATTGACACCCTCAAGCAAGAGGGTAAGACATGGAACGAAATCTCTGAGCGAATAGGCTGTTCCCAGAGTGCTGTTTCAAGGCACCTCAGTGGGACGTCTGTGGGAAGGAAAAAGTGAAAGAAGGGCCGATTCTTGACCTTGGGAGATTTGTGGAAGCAGTGGACTGAGTCTGGAGTAGAAACATCCAGAGCCACTGTGCACAGGCGTGTGCAGGAAATGGGCTAAAGATGCCACATTCCCCAGGTCAAGCCACTTTTGAACCAGAAACAGCGGCAGAAGCGCCTGACCTGGGCTACAGAGAAGCAGCACTGGACTGTTGCAAAATTTGCTTTCATTCGGAAAAAAAAGTACTTTGGACCACTGAGCATGTCATTCGGAAATCAAGGTGCCAGAGTCTGGAGGAAGACTGGGGAGAAGGAAATGCCAAAATGCCTGAAGTCCAGTGTCAAGTACCCACAGTCAGTGATGGTCTGGGGTGCCATGTCAGCTGCTGGTGTTGGTCCACTGTGTTTTATCAAGGGCAGGGTCAATGCAGCTAGCTATCAGGAGATTTTGGAGCACTTCATGCTTCCATCTGCTGAAAAGCTTTATGGAGATGAAGATTTTCATTTTTCAGCACGACCTGGCACCTGCTCACAGTACCAAAACCACTGCTAAATGGTTTACTGACCATGGTATTACTGTGCTCAATTGGCCTGCCAACTCTCCTGACCTGAAGCCCATAGAGAATCTGTGGGATATTGTGAAGAGAACGTTGAGACACCAGACCCAACACGGTGGATGAGCTTAAGGCCGCTATCGAAGCATCCTGGGCCTCTGTAACACCTCAGCAGTGCCACAGGCTGATTGCCTCCATGCCACGCCGCATTGAAGCAGTCATTTCTGCAAAAGGATTCTCGACCAAGTATTGAGTGCAGAACTGAACATAATTATTTGAAGGTTTACTTTTTTTTGCATTAAAAGCGCTTTTTTTTTTTTTTTTTTTTTAATTGGTCGGATGAAATATGCAAATTTTTTTGAGATATGAATTTTGGGTTTTCATGAGCTGTATGCCACAATCATCAGTATTAAAACAATAAAAGACCTGAAATATTTCAGCTGGTGTACAATGAATCTAAAATATATGAAAGTTTAATTTTTATCAGTACATTACAGAAAATAATGATCTTAATCACAATATGCTAATTTTTTGAGAAGGACTAGTATTACAGACGCAAACCCGACTTACATTTTTAATTGGTTTCGGACGGTCGAACCCAAGTTGCTACAGTGATGTGTGACTTATGACGCTCATACAGTACTGTACATCCATAAATACCATTACCTATCTCATAAAATACCCCTAAATCAATTATAAACTTGACATTGTAAAATATCAAATAATATCAACCTTTAATTTCAAATAAGTCATTTATATATGCAGAATCACTTTACTTTAAGCTTAAAACAGCCAATCACGCTTACAATATGTGAAGCACTCAATACCGAAAGTAGTGTACTTGCTGTGGGTTATATGGACTTCCGGTCTTTCAAGTGCGCAAGGGTGCCGTTGAACTCCTTTAGAACACGGCCTGCGGTGATGTGGAGCCATCAGAGCAGAGAGCTCTTTTCTGGATTCGGATTTTCATGCATTTTACAACTCTTTGCTTAAACTGAGCATGCATGGTAGATCGCGTTGATCCGAGCAGATAGTTAATTCATCTGTGTATGAGACTTGTAACCATGCTAGTGGTTATGCTTCTGAACAACCATATTTGCTTAGGGTTACAAAAGTCCATAAAACGGTGTAAACACAGATCATCGAGACGTCTTAACACAAGGGTAACATATATATATATATATATATATATATAATAAATAATATAATTTTATATATATATATATATATATATATATATATAATAAATAATATAATTTTATATATATATAATATAATTTTTTATATATATATAAACTGACATCGGAAGGAGGGGCACTCAGTCTGTCTTTTGTAAACAATGGACGCAGTGTCATTACGTCGGCGTACTACGTAGGTACGTCTAAACTCAAAATTTGACTTTTTTTGGGGGGGGGGTGTAAAACGGATGAACACAAGTTTGGGAGCGTCTGTACTAACAAAAGTGTGTGCGTGTTTTAGGTAGATGGTTTGTTTGTTTGTTTCTTTTTACACATCAAATGCATCCTTCCATGAGTCCTGGTCCAGTAAATGATAATTAACACGTCTGAATGTGTGACTAAAGCTAACGGTCCTGCCCTTGAAGGTGCCACTTGGTAGGTGGTGATCAAGCTGAGAGACAGTGAGTTTAGTCATGTGATGACTGGATGCACATCATCTTCTGCCTAGTCTCATTTAACCTCATCTTGGGAAAGCCCACAGGAGCCAGATGGCCCAGATGCTTAATTAAGCTGATTTCTGGTGCATGCAGCGCCTCATCTAAACCCTCTTAGTGCTGTTCATGCAGAAAGTTGTATAAAATCTAATGGTTGTGATTGTTTCAGCGTTCTGCACAGGGCTCACAATAATACACTGAAATGAGTCTGGGATTTCTCATTGTTCTGGTGTCTCGGGTGCATGGATGCTGCAATTTGCTTTTTAATGATCCTCAAAGTTCTAAACAATGTTTAAGTTCATGTGTTCTCTATGGGCAGCAGTTTATAAAGACCGATTAATGTTGCATATAGTAAACAAGTGTGTGTCTTTTACTACCATAAATCATTTAGACTTGAACATTTAATCTTCATTCATTCTTGATTTCATTTATGTTTAAATTCAATCTGTTTGTTTCACTTCAACTTTGGAAAGTGAGACAAATATCAAAACTTCATTGTTGGTATATTACCCTTTATTTTCTCCTTTTTGAAATTTATAATAAATGGATATTTCAACTTGAAGAATATTTGTCCACCTGATATTTCGGTTAAAAAGTTGATATGAAAATTAGTGTTACAACAGTGTACTTGCATCATTTTCTGATTTAAGGATGCAATGGAAATTGTACAAAAAGTTATCTAAAATATTTCTTTTATGCCCATACACAAGTTGATTGTTTCAACCTGTGTACAAATTATACATAAATACTTCCTTAAATGTGTCCATCTGAATCTGAGTTACGGTGGTAAGTTGAATGACAGAGGGTTAGAAATGCAAACAAATGGTTAGAACTAGGGGTGTCATTGAAAACATATTATTGGTATCGAAAAATTGATTTAAAAAATTTCCGATACATTGGCATATTGCTGTACTGTTCCATAAATGCATTAAATAGAACAGACTAAGATATTAGCAAGCAGGAGCTGATGCAGCTTCACTTTCTAACTGCTCAGAGCAAATTTATTCATCTACTTTCAATGCCATGTGACTGTGGCGCGAAGCTGAGAGCCAATCCTTTGCGTGGGCGGGTTCGATACCTTGAAACTCCTAATTTTATTGGACTCACACGCTGCAGTGTTTATGTGACAGGAAGCGCGTCCCAAGTTTTGGCAATCAGCTGGTCTGCAGGTTGAAGTTTTTCCATGTCTGTCCTTTTGTGTTTGCTTTGCAGTAGCTGTGCTTGGCTTTGTGGAAATGAGCCGATTAAAACGAGGGAAATTTATCTCTCTATTCAAACACGCGCAGTCTGTGGCTGTTGTTATAATCCAATACAATTGGAGTTTAAAGCTATCGGACCCACCCACACAGTGGAGTACAGAAAGGGTTGGCTCTCCGCTGCGTGTCACAGTGACGTGGAATCGAAAATAGATGTATAGATTCAGAAGATGCACATATCTGCATTATCCGGTGAGAAGTGTCTCCTCTTGTTCAAAATGTTCCGTGCTGTTGAGCACGCGCTCTGATGGCACACTAGAAGCAGGGACGTACCATTTACTAGGGGTGTCATTGAAAATGGCATTTACTACAGACGCGGTCATGAACACAGGGAAGCTATAACGTTAGAAGTATCTATCCCTTTTATAGGTATCGATTATCGATCGACATAATTATATCGGCGATATATTGATATTCCGATTGTCAATGACATCCCTAGTTAGAACTAAATATGAAATTATTTCCATTCAGAATGTGTACCAATTATAAAATTTACCTATATATGTACTCAGAATATTAAATTAAGAAACTGAAACTATGAACAGGTCACATTTTGTGTAGCATAACATACCACAGATTTGGTGGGAAGAGAGACCAATTTGATCTTAATAACTAAAAGTAAAATCTGTATAAAAAGTAAAATCTGTCATGTGGCTATAAATGCATAAACGTGGACAAAGATTCAACCCAAAATGCCCAACAGCTTTTAAAATTGTGCTCAAATCTTGTAAACTCAAAACTGTAAATGTGTTTCTTCCTCACATATCCACGTATTTACAGTCCACCTGCCAGCTCGACACTGCCATACACCATCATCTGGAGTCCGATGCTTCTTACTGGACATTTGAAGCCAGCCAAGCCCCCACCCACCCCACCCCCACTAACTGCTGCAGCCTCACAGAGAATTGTAGCACATAAGCTTAGAGACCAGAAAGTGTGTGTGTGTGTAGATTTATTATTTTTATTGGTTTTCTTTTAGGCTTCACTGCATTTTTAACTCCACTGCCACTTTGTCATGTCTGCTCATAGCATTTAGCTTTGTAAAGGAAGTTTGTTCTTTTAACACCAGATCTGTGAAAATACTGTATACATCAGCATGTGAGGGTGAGTTAAGCTTTTGAACACAAGAATGTAAAATGAAGTACTCTCTGTGTAGTTCCACCTCCGCCTCCTCGGGTTGTGGTCTGTCAACAGAGCTCAGAGGTGATAAATGTCCCTGGAGTCTGGAGAAACCAAACCGTACTGAAACAAAACTCCAGTTGTTTATGACTGAAAGCACCCAGGGAGAAGGCACCAAGAGGCAGTTGTCTTATTTGTTATGCAATTTGTTTATTTCAGTGGCTTGTTATATTTTGTTTTCATCTCCTGTTTTTGATTTAATGCCATGTTTAAGTCCGTTTCAAAATATACAACCCCAATTTCAAAGTCATTGTCTATAGTGTTGCAGTGGCAGGTTGTACATTTGGTACCTGGGCCTTCAGTGAGACTTGACGGACTTAATCCACTTGTTAATACCACCAATGTCTTCCTTTCGGCTTTTTCCCTTTTACTCGGGAGTCGCCACAGCGAATCATCTGATTCGCATGTTTGATTTGGCAGAGGTTTTTACATCGGATGCCCTTCCTGTCACAACCCTTTTAGCAAGGGACAGAAACACGCTGACGGCTTTGCAGCTACTCTTTACGAAAGTCAGCAATGGTTCTTTTACATGCCTCTCACCATAGACAGTGAGAGACATGGCCCACCTTTAATAACCCAGTTAGCTGCACTGGGGTCTTGTTAATACCACCAATATCATGCTTTAATTATACAAACCATCAATAGCATACAGAAACGCAATATAACCAGGCATGGTATTGCAGAAAGAGCGAAATTTGGCTAATTTCTGCTAGTAACTATGAGCATTATATAATTTTCCCTGGTGTTTACCGGTGGAAGTTGCCGATATTGGTGCTCAGTATTACAATAAAATGTAATGAACAGAAACTGCTTTGAGAATGGATTTTTGAGAATGTCTGACAGTTAATTTCTCCTCCTTTGTCAGCCATTGTGGTCATAAAAAATTCCAACTTGAATGTATTGTGTGTGGATCTCTACAGATTATTCAGCTAGTGTTGCTCTGACCAACCAATCGGAAGATGTCAAAATGCTAAAGTTCTTGTTGGCCAGCTAGCTGGCTTTGTGAGGTGAATCTGAAATCTGATTGGTTAAAGAAACAGCCCCCATTGCTAATATAGTTTAAGTGACACAAACCAGCACTGCAGATTTTGAAGGCCGTGGGCAGATTAGATTGACATGGCAGGACATAGATTTTTTTTTTTTTTTGGCCAATCAGATTTCAGCTTCTAACATGTAGTTGTGTTCAAAATAAGAGCAGTGTGTTTAAAGTGAATAAAGCTCAAAATTCTTATAGCTTTTATTTCCATACATGCAAATGTATTGGGAACAAATCAAAACTACAACTCTATTCCAAATCAAAACATGAAGAAAAATATCAAATTTGTGTTATACCTTTAAAGAAATTGAAGAAAACTGAATATTGGACTGTTCAAAACGAGAGCAGTGTCTTTCTAATTCTTAAAACATTTTTCAGTTTCTACCGTGAATGTGTTTAAGATTTTGTTTTCCTTTGAATCGCTGAACTAATATTTAGTTGTATAAACACTGTTTCTGAGAACTGCTGCACATCTCTTTCATGGAGTCAACCAACTTCTGGCACCTGTGAACAGGTTTTTCAGTCCAGGATGATGGGACTACATTCCACAGTTCTTCTGTATTTCTTGGTTTTGCCTCAGAAGCTGCTTTTTTTTTTTTTTTTTTTTTTTTTTTTGTCACCCCACAAGTTTTCTATGGGGTTAAGCTCTGGGGATGGGCTGGCACTCTATAACTCCAATCTTGTTGGCCCATGTACTGGTGTGCTTGGGGTTGTTTTGTTGGAACACCCATTTTAATTGAATCTTCTCTTCAGCACAAGGTAGCATGACCTCTTCAAGTATTCTGACGGATTCAAACTGATCCATTATCCTTGGGATGCGATAAACAGGCACATGTCTTTTTTCAACAGTGGGACTTTGCAGGGGCTTCTTGCCGATAGTTTGGCTTCACATAGGCATCTTCGAATTGTAACGGGACTCACAGGTAACTTTAGACCTTCTTTGGTCTTCCTGGAGCTGATTGTGTTCTTGCCGTTTTGGCTCTTATTCAATCCATTTGAATGGTAGTTTTTCAATTCCACATCTTTCAGGTTTTGGTTTCCAATATAAAGCGTTTGATTATTTTATCTGAGCAGCTAAGTCATTTTCTGCACTTCATTGTTTTCCAGTCTCCAATGAACTTTTTAATAAAGGTATGTGTTCTTCTGAACAATGTCTGGAATGACCCATTTTCCTCAGAATTTCAGAGAGAAAGGCTCTATAATGTATGACATTTGCTGCCTTCCTTCCTTAAATAAGGACAATAATTGGCACCTGTGTTTCAAGGATGAATGATGTTACTAACTGAACTCCACACTGCTATTATTTTGAACACGCCCTTTTCAATTAGTGATTCAGTTACACAGAATCAGCAGCATGTATGCCATGACTGTTGGATCTTTTGGATTCTATTACTCTACTACACCTGATAGTACATTATTTGGCATGTAGAAATATCATTTCTACCAAAAACAATGATTGATCTGGTTGGTGCTGTCTGACTATTTTGAACATGGCTGTATGTGTCCTGGAAGCAGTGCAGCTAAGAGACGTACTACAAAATGAAGGGAATTGACTTCGGGAATAATTTAATGGAACAAATATTAGCATTTAAATTGTCAATGTTGGTCAGTGCGTCTGACAATATTTAGACCAGAAGGCTTTGCTGACAAAAGCCTCAATCTTGACAGCCCCCCCCCCTCCCCCTCCACTGCTCTGTTGTGAGTAAAATGTGTTTTAGATTTGCAAATCATGGGGTTGCGAGCTCTTGGCACAAGTGTAAAACATACGTAATGTAATGTTGCAATTGCTTTTAAATAACGGAGATTATTGGTGGATCATGCCATTTGGAGTTTGCATCATCTGAGACATCTAAAAGCTCATCCCCCAATTCCCATGACTCATCTGAATGAGGGTTGTAATCCTCTAGGAGAGGAGCTTGACACACTGTTATATACAGGATATTTCAATGTATTTATAGCATTTGTCTGAACTTTCAGCTGTCTTTTAAATATTACCCTGTTGTTTGTCTGTTAATTTAATCTGTAATTTGTTTTGTCCTGGGACGACATTGTCGCATCCTTTTTATCCCACTCCTTCTGTAAATCGCTGAAGCTGGCAGCTTGTGCTTAAGGTGCCAAGCTATCAGTTACACTCAAAAGCTGCTGAGGCTAATCCTGAGTGAGCTATAGTGTCGCACTGCAATTTAATCCCCTCTCCCAGTTACAGGAACGCAAGATTCAGCTGAAGAAGACAAATAAGTGCTGGCTCTAGATTTGCCTTGGCGATTTTAGAAAAGTCTGTGTGCATTACCGTTCATGCATTTAAAGAGTGGTAAAGTTGTTAGTCATTTATGTTGAAATGAAGGCTGTTGTCTATTATCTAACATGTCATACTTTCTTTTCCCTTTTCCAGTATTGCCATGGCAACCAAGGAAAACATGACCTCCCAGCGAGGCATGTTGAAATCTATACAGAGCAGGGTCAATACTTTGGCCAGTATCCTTTTATTTCTATGGCTGGAAGGAATCGGGCCATGGCTTCCATAGACGTAGATAATATCGATGTAGATAAAGTCTTGTTGTCCTTGAAACATTACTACTCAGCACACAGATATGGGGAAATGCATCCATCCCCTTTACTGAGCAGTGATGTTACATCACCTCTCTGGTTAGATAGCCCAATAAAAATAAATAGCGTAAATAAAAATTCTTTGTGACCGTTGTCTATCATGGCTACATAAGAAATTTCAAGCAGTATGTATTGTGGCTCTTCTGTGGGATCAGGGCAGACACACTAGTTTTGACTCCCACACGCATCAACGAGCCCTGGGCATTCATGACGCCTTTGCTAATTGACTGGTTCTTCTTTGGACCACCTTTGGCGGCCCCCTCCAAGGAACACCCCACAAGGCCCATTTTGGAGATTGACCCAGTTGTTTATCCATCACGACGTGGCCTTATGTGACATCAATAAGAGATTTTATTGTCTTGTTACAGTGACACCTGCAAAGAATTGGGATGTTTTTTTTTTATGTAGAAAGTGAGCAGTCAGGGTGGCACGATGGCATAGTGGTTAGCACGTCCACCTCACAGCAAGAAGGCCTGGGTTCAATTCCCGGCTTGGGCGTTACTGTGTAGAGTTTGCATGTTCTCCCCGTGCTTGTGTGGGTTTCCTCCGGGTGCTCCGGTTTTTTCCCCACAAGCCAAAGACATGCACAGTAGGTTAATTGACCATTCTAAATTGCCCGTAGGTTCGTATTAGTTAACGACCTGGAGAGGGATGGGTGCCGCCAGGCCAAATCAGCCCAAGTCTCGCCATGCCCCAACGACATCCCCGGATGTTGAGGGATAAGTGAAGTGAGCAGTCTGATGTTGGAAGCAGAAAAATGAGCACGTGTAAACATCCGAGTGACTGACATGGGCTACATGGTGATGGCTTCACATGCGAATCGATTAATACCCAAAATGTAGCTCTTGTGGGGTGTTCCTTGAATGAAGTGGAAGTGTCTATCAAAGGTGGTCTAATGAAACACAACCAGTGAACTGACAAGAATGTGATGGGTGCCTAATGCTCTTGGATTTATGTGAAAAATGAAGCTTGGTACGTCTGTTCCGATCCCAAAAAAGAGCTACTGGAGCACAAACTGTTAATGCCAGCTGTTTTGGAAAGGTGTTGGAACGACACTGCATTACGGCTTGCTTCCTAATTGGCTACCTAGTCGCAGAGCAGTCAGATGTTGTGAAGGTTATGGATGATCACTACTCAGTCAGGTATTATTTTATAGGGTGGCTTAGCGTTGCAATACATCAGCTAGTTTAGGAAAATGCAGTCGATTTTTACCTGCCTCAGTGTGAGACGGCAATAAAAAGTCTGGGTTGACAGAGCTGCATAAAGTCACCATTCAAAATGAAAGGAGTGGGATTTGGCTGCAATATAAATGCATGACTGCTACAACACAAATACAGCACTCTGTCAGAGGCTATTGGTTTTCAACAACCTTCTAGCACAAGTAATTATTCCTGGGTGTTTTAGACTCTGAGAACAGCTTGGTTCATTCTGTCGGCATTTCTCCAACAATGATGCCGAGAGCGTGCATTCTTATTAAGGACTACATCGTTTTTACCGAGTATTACTGATGGAAAGGTAGAGCGAGCCTTCATTATATAAATCGGGCTTTTGCGTTCAGCCACCTATACAGGTCATCAATGATTGAATAAATTGAAAAATGAAATGCTTCCAAAATATATTGAGGTATTCTTGAAGAGAATTATTTCATTCATAATATATTCAAATATATTTCTTGACACCTGCTTTGGATCCTTAACTTTCTCTGCCAGATCGATTTCCTGCCATCAATAACCTCATTCAGCGAATCAACTTAAGGAAGAGACGGGACTCTTTAATTCTGGGTGGAGTTATTGGTTTATGCACCATCCTTTTGCTGCTGTATGCGTTTCACTGATTGACAGAAGATGTTATGGCATTTTGGGCAATTCTGCGAGCGCTGGCAGGGCTTGGAGAATAAAGCTCAGTAAAATGGGACCCGGGAGGCTGCTAAGCAGTCTCCCACTTGGCCTAATCAAATAACAGGATTGATTGTGGCCAGCATGGACTACCTTACTTGTATCTAGCACTGGGTTGGATGTGGCTCTTACAGCATTTTTGTTTTCTTAATACAAACGTGCTCGTCTGATGATATGGAATGGAGACCAAATAATAAATAAGACCAGAATATTTTGGTTTAAGAGCAGCCGGTAATACTAATAATGGCTTCCTCAAGTCTGTGTGAGACAGTACCATGAAAACGTGCTGTCACGTTTGATTAAAGAGAAATTTAAACTGTTGGGGTAAAGAGGATTTTAATGTGATGGTCCTTTTTAGTGAAGGGGATGTTCGTTATGTATCATGAGATTTAATAAATTATTCATATACGTGATATTAAAAAGTGAAACAGTGGGTGTGTGCAAAGTCTTTATTCTGCAGGCAGTTACACAGATTGCTTGGGCTTATGACCAATTTGCTGACAAAGAAAACCGTATTGCAATGCACAGAGATGTTATTAAGTCGAGCCTCGTGTTTTTGAAGCCAGTGGAGAAATAGCATAAAGGTAAACAATGCAGCATATATTTTTATTATCCTGTGAGCGTGCAGGTCTTGTCGCTGAATACTGACTCAACCATATGTGAAGATTGAGAGACAAATAATCCTGTTTGATGTCCTGAAAAGATCTAAAAAAAAAACGAAATCAAGTAAAGCTGTAATATTTATAACCAGAATTCCTAGGCAGGAGGACCATTCTTTGGGTTAAACATTTTGTATTATCTGTTTATGGCTCTTTTCCACTGCAGTGTACTGGAAAAATCTCCGCAGCAGTACTAAAACCTCAAAAAAAATCAGTGGCAAAATCAGTCTTCATTCGGCCGGTTTTTCAGTCGTTTTTCTGTCGCCAATTCAAAAGGTTGAAATTAAACAAAAAAAGCAATTCATCTAATGTGCATTGTAACTGAGCAAGAATTTATATTTTGCTGCAGTTGAAAACAGATTTGAAGTTTGCAGGATAAAGAACAATCATGTTACAGGACTTTGTTTATTTATCAGTAATTACTTGACCTTTCTGGTGGTGACTGGTTTAAATGTTTCAGGTCTGATGGATTTCTTTCAGGATTGAGATTTAAAAAGTCCAAAGCACAATTTTCTTGTTAATATAAACAGTTGCTTTTAGTGCTACTGCAGACATGCTAGTTTCCCAGTTGGTGTAAAGAGAAGTTATCTTTTGTTCCTGTCTGGATCAGGCTTCGTGTGTGCCGGGAGTGTCCGATCTCAGCTGCAAGAAACCAGTGCAGAGCACTTTAACCAAGCAGCACCTTCCACCTGTTTCAATCAGTGATCTCAGAAAAACAAGACATGAATGCAAATTAATGTTTCAATTTTAAAATTCTTGGTGACACTACCTTGCTTTAAGATTTCAAAATGGAGCCGTTGGAAGCCAACGCCACTCGAAAACCTTGAAAATTTGACTGCTGATGGTCAGAATACACAAAATGTGTTTAAGTTTACCAATAAATTCACTGATATTTGTAAATATTTGAAAAAATAAAACCCAGAAGAGGAAAAAAAAACATCTTTTAATGCTATTTGAGTATAAGTTTTAGCTGTGCACTGTTTATCCAGCTTCAACATTGAAATACTAATGTGTAAAACAGTTTGTTTTTTAAATTTGATTTCAAATTAAATAGTGTTTGGAAGGTGTGGCGATAATTGTTAATTAAACCCTGCCCCCACACTGGACCTTTGTTGATAAGATTAGACATTCCTGATTATGTAGTGCTGCAACAACGAAGTGATAAAAGTTGATTATTAAAAGTGTTGGCAACAAATCTCGTTATCGACTAGTCTCGCAATTATTACGTAATCAGCCGACTGAGTCTCACTCAGTACGGAGTGGAACGGACGTGTCATGCGTGCGCCTTGCATTTTTTTTCATCTTCATAAACATGACAAAACATGGTTCAGTCGACTGCCAGTAGCACTGGGATGGAAAAAAGTGTAAAGGTGAGATGGCGTGGCACGGAAGCATCTTAAAAGAAAACGTGTAGGAATTACAACACACGCTCCCCAACTTGCGTTTTTGTTTGGTTCCGGACGGCCGAACGCAGGTTGAAAAAAAACAAACAAACAAAAAAAACCGTAAGTTGTTACTGTATGTTCCAGTGACGTATGACGTTCATACTGTACTATACATCCATAAATACCATTACCGTGTCTCATAAAACACCCCTAAATCAATTATTATAAACATAACATTGTAAAATAATATCAACGTTAATTTCAAATAAATTAAATTCAATCAAATTCACTTATCAAATACAGTATCAAATATAATCTTTAACATTCTCTATGATGCGATCTTTCTGCTTGTAAATGGTTCCGATGGTCGACAGATGGTCACTTTACATGAAGCTTAAAACAGTCAATCAACGCTCACAATATGTGAGGCGCTCCACCGAGAGTAGTTCACTTGCTTGTGCTTGAAATAAAGTGCGGGTTATACGGACTTCTGGTCTTTCAAGTGAGCAAGGGCGCCATTGAATACTCTAGTACTCAGCCTGCACTGATGTGAATCACCAGCAGAGCGTCGAGTTCTCTTCTGGATTCGGGTTTTCATTCATTTAACAACTCTCTTTGCTTAACTGCGTATGCATGGGAGATTGCACCGATCCGAGCAGATAGTTAAGAAAACCGGAAATTCTGGCATATGCCGGAAAACTTGCACCCATGCTAGTAGGCTTACGCTTTGGACCAACCATATTTGCTGAGGGTTTCAAAAGTCCGCAAAACGGTGTAAACACAAAGATCACAGAGACGACGTCTTGACACAAGGGTAACACGCACTACTGAACTGGGAAGAAGGAGGGGTACGTCTGTCGTTTGTAAACAATGGACGCAGCGTAATTGCGTCAGCATACTACGTAGGTACGTCTTGTACTACAGAAAGCACGCTAAATTTGACATATATATATATATATATATTTTTTTTTGAAATAAAAAACAAAATCGAAAAATGTAAAACAAATGAACGTAAGTCAGGGAGCGTCTTGATGAGGAAGCCGGCCCATCAGCAGGGTAAGGGTCTACAGAATTTTTAATTTATTCTGCTTTGAAGGGAAAATATGTGTGTGTGTTTATATATATATATATATATATATATATATATATATATTATATAATTTATGTATGCAGTATTTAAATATGTTTATTACGAAAGCTCACAATGCAATGAATGGACTCATTCCGCCATTTCTGTTCATTGAGAAATAACCTCGGCACCCGGCCTGGGCAGATAATGAGCTAAGAGTAGTAATACACAACCGTGTTTGCTTGTCACGCGATCTAAAGTAGATCCGGCAAGTCAAGATGGCGGCTGTCACGTTCCCGGCGAGGTTGTTTATCTTTTACCGGAATGCGTGGCCGAATTGTACGATTACGAAAGTTGATTAAACTATTTGAAATGTTAAGGTTGTTTGTCATGCTTTCTTCATTAGTATTTAATAATTGTTTACGTTAACATTAGAAACTCATGTTGAGTGCTGAGAAATTGCTGTATTATTTATAGAAGCAATAAACCTCTCGTGTGGCAATGTGAACAGTGAAGAACAAAACATCTCTACTGAGTCTTTTGAATATACAATTCAAATGAAATTAGAATATAACAAATTTAGAATACAGAATTTGCATGAAAATTAAAATATATTAATTTCAATTAAAATGAAAGCTTTCTGCAAAATGAGCTAAAATTAAATCAGCATTTGAGAACCAAACAGCATGTAATTATGTGGTAGCATGTGTAAAATTATATCTATATGTGTGTGTATATCTATATATATATGTGTGTGGGTGTATATCTATATGTGTGTGTATATCTATATATATATGTGTGTGGGTGTGTGTGTATGTATATCTTTTCAGCTTTTTCCCCTTTCTTGGGAGTCGCCACAGCAAATCATCTGATTCACACATTTAATTTGGCATAGGTTTTTACGTCGGATGCCGTTCCTGTCACAACCCTTTAGCAAGGGACTGTAACACGCTGACGGCTTTGCAGCGACTCTTTACGAAAGTCAGCAATGGTTCTTTTACATGCCTCACACCATAGACAGTGAGAGACATGGCCCGCCTTTGATAACCCAGTTAGCTGCACTGGGGAGGACAGTGACAACCTTGTGGGGACTCGAACCCCCAACCTTAGGATCAGTGATCCAGCGCCCTATACCACTAGACCACCACTGCCCCATATACATACTAGTCCTTCTCAAAAAAATTAGCATATTGTGATAAAGTTGATTGTTTTCTGTAATGTACTGGTAAATATTAGACTTTCATATATTTTAGATTCATTACACACAACTGAAGTAGTTCAAGCCTTTTATTGTTTTAATATTGATAATTTTGGCAAAAAAGTAAAGAAAAACCAAAAATTCCTATCTCGAAAAATTAGCATATTTCATCCGACCAATAAAAAAAAAAAGTTTTTAATACAAAAAAAAAAAAGTCAACCTTCAAATAATTATGTTCAGTTCTGCACTCAATACTTGGTCAGGAATCCTTTTGCAGAAATGACTGCTTCAATGCGGCGTGGCATGGAGGCAATCAGCCTGTGGCACTGCTGAGGTGTTACAGAGGCCCAGGATGCTTCGATAGCGGCCTTAAGCTCATCCACAGTGTTGGGTCTGGTGTCTCTCAACTTTCTCTTCACAATATCCCACAGATTCTCTATGGGCTTCAGGTCAGGAGAGTTGGCAGGCCAATTGAGCACAGTAATACCATGGTCAGTAAACCATTTAGCAGTGGTTTTGGCACTGTGAGCAGGTGCCAGGTCGTGCTGAAAAATGAAATCTTCATCTCCATAAAGCTGTTCAGCAGATGGAAGCATGAAGTGCTCCAAAATCTCCTGATAGCGAGCTGCATTGACCCTGCCCTTGATAAAACACAGTGGACCAACACCAGCAGCTGACATGGCACCCCAGACCATCACTGACTGTGGGTACTTGACACTGGACTTCAGGCATTTTGGCATTTCCTTCTCCCCAGTCTTCCTCCAGACTCTGGCACCTTGATTTTCGAATGACATGCAAAATTTGATTTCATCCGAAAAAAGTACTTTGGACCACTGAGCAACAGTCCAGTGCTGCTTCTCTGTAGCCCAGGTCAGCCGCTTCTGCCGCTGTTTCTGGTTCAAAAGTGGCTTGACCTGGGGAATGCGGCACCTGTAGCCCAGTCCACTGCTTCCACAGGTCCCCCAAGGTCTGGAATCGGCCCTTCTCCACAATCTTCCTCAGGGTCCGGTCACCTCTTCTGGTTGTGCAGCGTTTTCTGCCACACTTTTTCCTTCCCACAGACGTCCCACTGAGGTGGCTTGATGCAGCACTCTGGGAACAGCCTATTCGCTCAGAGATTTCTTTCTGTGTCTTACCCTCTTGCTTGAGGGTGTCAATGATGGCCTTCTGGACAGCAGTCAGGTCGGCAGTCTTACCCATGATTACGGTTTTGAGTAATGAACCAGGCTGGGAGTTTTTAAAAGCCTCAGGAATCTTTTGCAGGTGTTTAGAGTTAATTTGTTGATTCAGATGATTAGGTTAATAGCTCGTTTAGACTACCTGAACATGATATGCTAATTTTTTGAGATAGGAATTTTGGGTTTTCATGAGCTGTATACCAAAATCATCAGAATTAAAACAATAAAAGACCTGAAATATTTCAGTTGGTGTGCAATGAATCTATGAAAGTGTAATTTTTATCAGTACATTACAGAAAATAAAGAACTTTATCGCAATATGCTAATTTTTTGAGAAGGACTAGTATATATATGTGTGTGTGTGTTGAACTATGGTTAACTACCTATCATAGAATTAACAAATGACTAGATATACACTGTTACTCACATATGCACTGGCAATTTGTAAACAAATGGTCTGGTTTTGAATATAGAAATGGAAATTTAAAAATCTTTGTGCTGTTTCCGATTAATCAAAAAAATAATCGACCGATTCATCGATTATTAAAATAATCTTCAGTTGCAGCCTCACACAAATGTAATTGCAATGCCTGTAATTTCAAGGTTGTCACTTCCAGCTTCTCTTTTGACTTTTTCAGGGTGAGATAAATTTGAAGAGCATTTCATGAGTCCACAGTCACTGTACAGCGATTACATGACAAACATTACTCTTCATTTCTGTTGAGAGAAAAAAAACTAAGCACATGAATGCATTTACATTTATACATATAGCATAATAATAAAAAAAAAAACCTGTTCCGAACTTTATTTCGTACATTCAGTAAGGTTCACAGAGACGGTGAATAAGTGAATGAATATACAGTTTTCTGATGTTCGCTTCTTCTTGCAGAAGAGACTGATGATGATGACACATCCTCATTGGATCACATTGTCACCTGATAATGTAATATGGGGCATCACATGTTTTATGATATCAGATACCAGGAGATTGAAATCTCACGTTGGGCTGAACATGCAGAAACTGCTTTAATCTACAGCATTGTTTCCCAAATTGGGTTGTATGAACCTCAGCCAGGCATTTTTGATATACCATATGGCCAAACATTTGTGGGCACCTGATTATCTGCCACGTTTTGGGTCTCTAGATTGTTGCCACAAAGATGGAGTTTCACAGTTGTATAGGGTGTCTTGGTTATGATGTAACGTTAAAATCACATTAGAGTTTTTCCCTGGCTGAGAGACCCAAACCCATTTCAACATGGCAATATCATACACATTCGGGATGAGCTGGAATGCCAACCGCATCCCGGGCGTTCTTGCTTAACGCCTGTCCTCACTTATGGTTGAATAAGTAAATCCTCAGAACCCCCACAGCTAATATTCATTTCTGTAAAGTTTTCTTGGTGGAGTGAAGCGTAGTATAATAGCAAAAGGGGATTAAATCCAGAATTAGCCCCACATAACTAAACCTGATCTACATTATTTATAATTAAATTATTCATGTTGTTGCCTGATTTGATTTGCTGCACAAGTTGAATGTTCTAAGATCACTGGTTTCCAATCCTGGTCCTGGAGAACCTCCTTCCATGCACAGTTTAGTGTTTTTCCTTGTTCCTCATACACTAATTTGGATAATTAACAGCTCTTCGTGAGTTAAAGTGGATGTGACAGCAGGGAAAGAACTAAAATGTGCAATATCGGGGATTTGGAACCTCTGGTCTAGAGTCTGTGGTCGCACCAGCCGACAATATACTAGTCCTTCTCAAAAAATTAGCATATTGTGATAACGTTCATTATTTTCTGTAATGTACTGATAAAAATTAAACTTTCATATATTTTAGATTCATTGCACACCAACTGAAATATTTCAGGTCTTTTATTGTTTTAATACTGATGATTTTGGCATACAGCTCATGAAAACCCAAAATTCCTCTCTCAAAAAATTAGCATATTTCATCCGACTAATAAAAAAAAAAGCTTCTGCCGCTGTTTCTGGTTCAAAAGTGGCTTGAGCTGGGGAATGTGGCGCCTGTAGCCCAGTCCGCTGCTTCCACAGGTCCCCCAAGGTCTGGAATCGGCCCTTCTCCACAATCTTCCTCAGGGTCCGGTCACCTCTTCTGGTTGTGCAGCGTTTTCTGTCGCACTTTTTCCTTCCCACAGACGTCCCACTGAGGTGCCTTGATAGAGCACTCTGGGAACAGCCTATTCGCTCAGAGATTTCTTTCTGTGTCTTACCCTCTTGCTTGAGGGTGTCAATGATGGCCTTCTGGACAGCAGTCAGGTCGGCAGTCTTACCCATGATTGTGGTTTTGAGTAATGAACCAGGCTGGGAGTTTTTAAAAGCCTCAGGAATCTTTTGCAGGTGTTTAGAGTTAATTGGTTGATTCAGATGATTAGGTTAATAGCTCGGTTAGACTACCTGAACATGATATGCTAATTTTTTGAGATGGGAATTTTGGGTTTTCATGAGCTGTATGCCAAAATCATCAGTATTAAAACAATAAAAGACCTGAAATATTTCAGTTGGTCTGCAATGAATCTAAAATATATGAAAGTTTAATTTTTATCAGAACATTACAGAAAATAATGAACTTTATCACAATATGCTAATTTTTTGAGAAGGACTAGTATATAAACCAGTCTACAGTATGACATCATTTTTCTTTCACAATTTTAATGATAAATCATGCAGCACCTTCTTTGCATATAGCAGTGCTTCTCAAATAGTGGGGCGCGATGGGATGCTGAGGGGGGCGCGTGTGACCCAGGAGAACATGCTTTTTTTTCCGCCGTACTACAAGAAAGTGTAATTGCACATCCACTCCAGTAGTTGGCAGTGGCGCCCTCATTGCACATTGAGCAGGAGCTGAGAGTTGCAGTGTCATGCTTCAAACCTCGCTTTGAGAAGCTGTGCGCTGCAAAACGTGCTCATTGTAGCCATTAATCTTGGCTTCCTCATTTTGAGAAAAAAAAATCAGCACAAATTGTTCTATTTGTTCTTGTTTTGTAGGTTAAAGTGTTTATATATTGTGCTCCTGAGTTAATGTTTCTGAAGTCAATTTGAATTAATTATTTATTGATTTTATTTTCAGCAGCAAATGGTGTGGTAAGTTTGTCAAAAATGTAACAAGGATATTATTATTTTTAAATTTAAGGCAAATTGATGCACTTTCTTTTACAGACTAATAAAAAATGTTAAAAAAGTTATTCTTGTAAGTTGAACTATATCTCTTTCTTTTTGTTTTATTTATGTTAACAAGGATACGATATAATGAAGAGATATACCTGTAACTATATTATAGAAAAAAGTTATAATTTATAGTTGCGGCGGAAAGTGGGTGGTGGGGGGGCGCGAATTGTTTTCTTCTTGCTAGGGGGGGGCGTAACAGAAAATAATTGAGAAGCACTGAACTATAGGTTTATAAAAGTGACTTGATTAGTGAAAATGTAATAAAGAACACTATACGTACAACTTTCCATATGGACACCTTCACTGTTCCCTCTACAGCAGTGGTCCCCAACCCCCCGGGCCGGGGACCGATACCGGTCCGTGGATCAATTGGTACCGGGCCACACAAGAAATAATTATCTATTTCTGTTTTATTCATTATCGGAGTCTGAACGATCTTTTAATTTTGAAAAAACCTTTATTTTGAAAATGACCAGATTCTCTCAGTTGCATATCAGTCATTTGAGCACTAAAATGTGACCCACAAGGGGACAGCACATGAACAGAGGCGAGTTGGACATGTTTCAAACAATAAAACAATCGCGGGGATTTCAGGTGAGACTGAGCCTGAGCCTTCATTCTCCCAGCTGGTGCACCATCACCTGTTTTTTTTTTTTTTTAAAAAGAAGAGTTCGAGCTTGATTAAAAAGAAGAGTTCGAGCTTGATTAAAAATGTAATGCTTAATCCTGATTCGGGAGGCTGGCTGCACACATCTCAACTGACTCTGGGCAAGGGGGGGGGTATTATATTTACAATATAAACAAGCCCCCCCCCCCCGGCCACGGTAAAATTGTCAAGCGTTGACGGGTCCGCGGTGATGAAAAGGTTGGGGACCACTGCTCTACAGAAAGTAATTATTTTTGCCACCTGAAAGTTTTGTTGTTGATTTGAAACTGGTGTTGTCCAGCTGGATTTTACAGTATTCATGCCCTTTAAACGTTTCTACGTTTTACTTTTAAACTTCTCCACAACTTTACTGCTGACTGGTCTGGTGTGCTACTCGGGCTTCATGATACTTTTTGTTCACTAATGTTTTCTAACTAACTTCTGAGGCCTACACAGAACAGCTGTATTATACGGAGAGTAGATTACATACAGGTGGACTATACAGTATTCACTAATTAAATAACTTCTGATTGAGTGCACTGGATTTTATTTCGGGGTATCAGAGTAAAAGGGGCTTGAATTTGAATGTTCAGTTCATTTTCTGTAACCGCTTAATCCTAATTTGGGTCGCGGGGAGGCTGGTGCCCATCCCAGCCAACTTCGGGCAAGTGCAGAGTACACCCTGGACAGCTCGCCAGGCCATCGCAGGGCGGAAACACGCTGACGGCTTTGCAGCTACTCTTGTCGAAAGTCAGCAATGGTTCTTTTACATGCCTCACACCATAGACAGTGAGAGACATGGCCCGCCTTTGATAACCCAGTTAGCCGCACTGGGGGGACAGTGACAACCTTGTGGAGAGTGGGACTCGAACCCCCAACCTTTGGATCAGCGATCCGGCGCCCTATATCACTAGACCACCACTGCCCCTGAATTTGAATGCATTCCACATTTTTCAGATTTTTATTTTCTTTCCACTTCACAATTATACTCCACTCCCAGTTGGTGTATCGCATAAAAGCTACAAAAAAAAAAAAAAAAACCGAACAATAAAAAACCATACATTGAGTTTATGGTGAGAGGACAAAATGTGGAAAAGTTTAAAAGGTGTGAATACTTTTTCAAGCCCCTGGAAGTTAAGTGGTTTTGCATGGCCACAGAGTCAGTGCTGTTCTAAATGTTTAACGGTCATCAGACATCTTCGACAATGCGTGTTCTATTTGGAGTTTTATCTAAAGGTCACAGCAACATCGCCCTGCTTCGGGTTTTGCTGAACACACAGTCTTGAATAATAAAAAAATAAGGTAATTTTATTCATATATTTGGTACCATGGGTTTCTTTGCTGATGGCGAGCGCTTAAAGAACATCAGATTACAATGACCGTTTTGCTTTCTGTCATAAATTTCAGACGGAGTCAGAAGCATGGGCGTGTTAGCTGGCTGCTGGGAAATCCGCTTCCCTCCTACGTTATGATGTAAAGTTTAAATACTAGACGAGTTCTCCGTGAGTCATCATCGGAGGATCCGGTTGCACAAAATGAAGATGAGTCGATTAGAAACTGATTCTCGTTCTCTGCCATGCTGGACTGTTCTTACAGCTTTCACTGAACGAAGACGTTGCCAGAAATTTCCTGAATTTAAATTGTTAGCGGAATTAAATTTAAAAGCATTTACATTTATTCAAACGGATGAGCTTGTTTTGTTTTAGGTAAGAATATCGGCACAGAGGGAGAGTACCCATCTCTGAGGCATCCCAGGCTCAGTCAACACTGGTTTCTTCTCAGTCGTGTTGCTGGTCAATTCAGACCTCTCTCTTGTATGTATGGCATCATATGTTGTATCACTGTGTATAACAGTATCAACAAGTAAACACCATTACTGAGTTCTAGCAGTAAATTTCCTGTTGGCAATGATCGCACAAGAAATGTGATACAAAGCGACTGATGTGAATTTTTTGTTTGTTGTTGAGAAAATATTTTGCGGCTTAAATATGTATACAGTATCACGCAAAAGTATAGCGACTGGTTTGTGTGTAATTTACAGTTAGTTTACAATTGTTCACTTTATATAAATATTTATAAATTATAAATATTAAATATCACCCTGTCCTCTGCAGCTTCTTCTCTTACACCAACTGCCTTCATGTCCTCCTTCACCACATCCATAAATCGTCTCTTTGGTCTTCCTCTAGGCCTTCTGGCTGGTAGTTCCAACCTCAGCATCCTACTGCCAATATACTCACTATCCCTCCTCTGTACATGTCCAAACCATCTCAATCCAGCCTCTCTGACTTTGTCTCCAAAACATCTTACATGTGCTGTCCCTCTGATGTCCTCATTCCTGATCCTATCCATCCTCGTTACTCCCAAAGAGAACCTCAACATTTTCATCTCCGCTACCTCCAGCTCTGCCTCCTGTCTTTTTTTCCCCAGGGCCGCCGTTTCTGGCCTCATCACCGTCTTGTACACTTTTCCTTTCATTCTCGTGACTGTTAATTTTTATCGCTGTAATTTTCAACCCTCAAATAGCATTTTTGGGAGGGTACTCACATCATTCAGGTGAAAGCTGGTTTAAACGCTTTAACCCCTGGAAGCCCGAAGTGCTTCCGATGTGCTTCCGATGTGAGTAAATAAGCACCGTGTGGTCCACCCGTAGGCCACCATGTCTGTCTTCCTTTTGGCTTTTTTCCTTTTACTCGGGAGTCGCCACAGCAAATCATTTGATTCGCACATTTGATTTGGCAGAGGTTTTTACGTCGGATGCCCTTCCTGTCACAACCCTTTTAGCAAGGGACAGAAACACGCTGACGACACCAGAAAGTACAAAATTATTTTGAAAAGCCACGGAGCCGCACCAGAGAGGTGAAAGTTGCCGACCCCTGGCGTAGGACTATGATGCCTTATATTTACATATAAATGATTTAAATTAAAGATGTACACATAGAAATTCTATAAAGTACAGTAAACAGTAATAAATGAAACCAATTCAATATTAGGTGTGATGGTGACTTTTTGTTTAAAAAATAGAATTGTATCAGGTCCAGTTTACAGGTGCGGTTTTACAAGTACAGTATCTACCAGGCGTCTTACAGAACCCGCCACATTTCACCTGGAAGTGTTGACTGTTACACTTGATTCTTTATTTGCATGTAAATCACAGCAGCCTTCATTATATTTTTGTCTGAAAATTGGCCTCTTGTATGTAATTCTCTGCTTTATTTGACGTACTGTACTGACTTTTTAATGAAACATTTCATTTTGTGCTAGAAAACTAATGTTTGGAAATCTCGTATTTTTTTTTTGTAACTTGCTCATATACAAATTATAAAATAAAAATCTATAGCAAAGTTTATACTGTATATGTATCAATAGGGTGCTTAAGACTTTTTCACAATAGCGTAGTTATGTTTTATTTCTTTTATACGAGTTGAGTCATGCTGAAAGTTAGGCCTGGTTACAATAATTTTACTTTCTTCTTCTTCTTCTTTACCTTTCGGCTGCTGCCTTCAGGGGTCGCCACAGCAAATGATCTGCATCCATCTCAGCCTAGCCGCTGCATCTTCTACTCTTACTCCAACTGCCTTCATGTCCTCCTTCACCACGTCCATGAATCTTCTCTTTGGTCTTCCTCTAGATCTTCTGCCTGGTAGTTCCAACCTCAGCATCCTACCACCAATATACTCACTATCTGTACATGTCCAAACCATCTCAATCTACAGTAATTTACTGTACATGTCCAAACCATCTCAATCTACAGTAATTTACTGTACATGTCCAAACCATCTCAATCTACAGTAATTTACTGTACATGTCCAAACCATCTCAATCTACAGTAATTTACTGTACATGTCCAAACCATCTCAATCTACAGTAATTTACTTTGACTTTAAATAATTGACCACATGAAATGTGAATATTTTATTTCATTCAGATCATTTTAACTTGTTAGTTTATTTTTCAATTCAGATTTGACACTATAATAACTATAATGTCAATTAGGTCATAGTGTTCTATACACGTTTCAGTTGTGTGTGTTGCAGCAAAAGCTGCACAGCTCAGAATCAGGATCTTGCAATTAAAACGCATCATCAGCCTGTAGACAAGCCGTCTGACTGATCGGTGCATTATTCACTTCGACTGAAAGACTGAAAGATAGTTGTATAGTGTGTAGGCTGTGATGGAGTGAGCTTTCATCTGAACAAAGCGTAATCACCTCTGTGTACGACCAATATTTTTCTCTTTCTGGAAATAATGTGCATCTACAAAGTAAATAAGCAAACACACGGTAGACCATGCGTGTTAACATTTATTCCACCCATGCAAAAGTACACAATGAACCTACGAAAGGAGAATTCATATCCAAAGTGAACCATAATAAACTGACAGCAAAAAAATCACAGTTTTAGACACATAGCAGCGCTTGTGCATCTCATCAATATTGGCACTGCACGTTAATGTACAGTAAGTACCTGATGTATCAAACAGAGAGTAATAGAAGTCAGCTGTGTTTAAATGTTTTAGAGCAAAGCGTAGCATTTCTACCTCTTGCATCCACACGCACACACACACACACACACACACACACACACACACACACACCCACACCCACACAGACAGGGTGGGACAGAAAAGCAGAAGATGAGGTAAAACGGTGTACAGAATCTAGTAATCCGTGATTCTGGATCATTTGTAGATGCTAACAGTCTCTACTTGTATAAAGAAGAAAAAAAAAAAAAACAAAAAAAAAAACGAGGCAATATATCAAAGACAAAAAATACATAAATTTGAAATCTGTCAATCATTATTAAGATAATCTTGCATCTGCAGTAAAAATCCTGAAAAGACTTGGGTAATAAAGTGCCTGGAAATCAGTGAATGGGGAAGTAAACCATTGAAATTGTAATGAATTGAATGAGAAATGAGATGGAGTTGTCTGCGAAGTCTGAAGGTCAAATTTTGGTTGCTTTGTATTGAACCTCGTTAGGTTTTCAATGATAAATTTCTGTTTTGTTTAATGTGACGAGCACAACTGTGCAGAGATGCAGTAAATACTGTAATTCGTGTCACGTCAAAGAAACAACGTATGTTGTAAGATGGTCATTTTTGTGTGTATGTGTGTGCGAGAGAAGAGCAAACAGATATCCTCTCTGTCTACAGCATGCCTAAATAGTGTGATAGGTATATGGATATACAGCATACATATACGAGTTAAAAGTCCAAAAGAGCTAGATTGGCATTCTGTGCTAGTGGTTTTTCATTGGTTGTGTTTGTAAAGTTCTGAGGGCTTTGGCACAGAGCACGGTGAAGTGGTCCTGCCCTCTCCATGCCTTTACGTTTACGTCCATGCTTCAGCAGATATGCTCAGAGTGGGCAGGGAATTGAACATGCGTTTCAGTGTTCAGTACTTTGGACCACTTCCAACAGCAAGGCGAACCGACTTGGCTTATCCGTGCCAAGACCAGCCCCAGACACATGGTGTGTGCAAGCCACTTTAAATGCTCACTAAAAACTACAGTCTTTCTGGTACAGTATAGGAAGTGATGACATGACGTTTGGCTTTTTCACATGCAGCTCGTCATCTCTATAAATTATAAGCTCCAAAATAAATAAACAGAAAAAGAACCTCCTTCCTTTCTGTAATGCTTCAATTTTCCTTTCATAAAGTCCTTGAGGTCAGCAAAGCAAAGATGCTACTGTTTCCCCGAAATTCATTTCATCTCGTCATACAAATCTTTACAATAAAATATATACGTGAAAAGTTATATTGCAAATATATCTGTGCGTTTGGATATTTTGGGAGTATTATAAGGTTATGATGCAACTCGCAGATGAAAGTTCTCATCTTGTTGAAGTTGTTCTCTCATCCTCGGTATCATCTTCAGTCATTTCCTCAGCACTGACTGCTCATCTTTCACTCGACAGATTTTTTTTTTCTAATTCTTTTTAATTAAGCACACAGTAACCGAAAGCATGCATTTCATTTCTCTGTAAATAGATCTTATTTTTTTCTACACTATTTTTTTATGTTTTCGTTTTGTAGGCAATTTTATAAGAAAGATCGTACAGTATTTCTTTTCTAATTACACAGTGGAGCTTCTTTGCTGTGGATGTAGTTATTTCTCATCAGCTGGGTGTTCCAGTTCTTTACCTCACTGCGGGAGAAAGCAGAGACACGCCGAGTCATCTATCACTCCAGTGTCCATCACTGGGACTCATTAATTGTGCTTTCACATGCTGTAATCTCTAAATGTATTGATGACATCATTAATTAGTGATTAGTAGCAGGTTATACATTTCTCAAGTACACTTAAATATAAAACATGATTGGTAATACTGGAAATTCATTCAGGTTTTTTTCTTCCGTAAAGTTTATTGTTACAGTGGAACCTCGGTGGTCGAACACAATTCGTCCCAAAAATGTGGTCGATTAACCGATTCGTTGGAAAAGTGAAACAATATTGTCCTTAAGAAATAGTTAAAACTTGATTAATGCGTTAAAGGTGAATGTCAATATGCTAGTAGTTGTATATACAGTGGTACCTCACCTTACGAAATTAATCCGTTCCAGAGCCTTTTTCTTAACCTGGATTTTTCGTTAATCGAACCACATTTTACATGTAAAACGCGTGATTTGTTCCAAGGCTCCCAATACTACCCCCTAAACCTTTTAAAAATTATAAAAGTATAAATAAGTTTAAAAAAAGTTTAAGACCTCCTTCTTTAAGACCTTTCCTTTGCGATATCACTCAAAAGCATACCACAATCCCACTTCATCTTTTCACCGTGTGTGTGTGTGTGTGTGTGTGTGTGTGTGTGTGTGTGTGTGTGTGTGTGTGTGTGTGTGTGTGTGTGAGTGCGCATGTGTTGACCATGTCATCTTAGCAGAGTCATAATCTTACAAATGTTTATGGAAGGTTAAAAGCCTGAGTCAAAAAAAATAAAGCAATGAGCACCAATGACGTAGAAAAAACTCATGAAACAACAGTAACTCTGTCCTTAACACGAAAAGCATTATGGGAGGTGCAGCTCCATAATAGCCAATGGGAGGGAGCTGCATCATCCCTCCTAGCCAATGGGAGGTCAACAGGGCGGGATGTTGGAAGATAGTCAATGGGAAAGCAGCTCGTGCATTGTTTGAATGTTTGAATGGCACGTTTGGTGTGTTTTGTAAGAAGAACTTGCTTCGAATACAGAAAGAAAAAATTTTGGAAAATGTTTTTCGTAACCTGGATTTTTTGTTTGCTGGGATTATCGTAAAGTGAGGTACCACTGTACTTTGAAAACGAGGTGTATTTATGAAACATTAATATACAACACATACATTAATGTATAAAACAGTAAAACATAATAATAATAATACATAATTAACCTAATTATATACTGTATTTTGAGTACTTTCTGGTTGCGATGTGTCAGTATATGTGAATGGATGGGGAGGGAGAGATGGGGGACGGGTTATTGCTTTGAGTGGGTGTGGCTTTTTTCCCCTTCTCTGTCTCTTGATCGCAGTCGATTCTTCACATTCTCACGACTTTTCTGTTTTCCTTTCTAGTAGAATTACGGCTGCTTTTCTTTGACCCTGGGGTTAAGGGTTACAGTAGCCGTCATGTGTAATGAATAAACACAGTATGCAGTACGAGACTCTCTCTCGCAATGGCTGTTCAAAGTTCTGTACACTGCGCATGAGTTCAACACACTCGCCTCTGCTCCGTTCCAACTCCGATCATTTGTTCGAACACCAAGGCATATTTTCCTCATATTTTTTTTTATCGAACTCTGATTTGTTCGACCACCGAGGTTTCCACTGTATATGCTTTTATCATCTGCACATACAATTGCACTTGTACCTCAGAATACATTGTTTAAAGGAATTCATACCTTCAGGACAAATAAACACCTGTAATTCACTCATTTATGCAATTATCTCATCGCCAAATCATATGTTAGCAGCACCGTGGAGAAACTTGTTTAGATTCAGGTTGAAAGCTGCAGTTATTATTCACATCTAACACCAGTATAGGAAAAATATGTGATCTCTGTGACGTGGTCTATTAAATGTTTATTGATGCTGGGTAGCCTGGTATGAGAATTAGAGAATTCTGTAGATGGAAACACTTGATGAGAGAGATCAGAGGAGAATATCCAAAATAGTTCAAGATGACAGAGTTTTCAGAAATTCAGTACCAACAAATTCAGCCACTCTTTACAACTGTAACCACTCTTTAAACATTCTTTAACACTGATGTGCAGAAAAGTATCCCAACAGCCACACGAATAACAGAACTGCATATAGACTTCCCGGCAAAAAGTCATCATCTGGATGTAACTAAGCATATTCATAAGATCTTTCTATTGTAAACAGTGTTCATTTAAATTGGCTCAGAATTCCTGATAGATTTACTCCATCTTACAGTTCTTTCATCATTACCAAGTTGTTTCCAATTTCAGAACTGCTACTCCCCAGTTGTTATTTGGGCGGCACAGTGGCTGTCACTGCTCTTGTATGGGTATCATCGAGGCACTAGTTTCCTCCCACAATTCAAAGATATGCATATTAGATCAGATGATGAATCTAAAATTTGCATAGGCATGAATATGAGTGTGAACAGTTGCTTGTGTTTGTGTTTGCTCTGCAATAGTCTGACATACACCGGGGATTTAGCTCAGTTAGTACAGCGTCCGCTTTATCCTCCAGAAGGTTGGAGTTCAAATCCGGCCGCATCATACCATAAGACGTTAAAATTTGGCAGTTGTTGCTTCCTGCTTGGTGCTCAGCATCAAAGGATAGAACAATGCAATAACTGGTGCTGCACAGTGGCGAAAGGTGCCCAGAGCACATACAAACCAAATTTCATGTATGTTATATACTTTGACAATAAAGGGTTATTATCATTAACTGAACACTCCCCAGTGCGGTTTGAGCATAATATTATATGGATAAAGCGCAACATAAATCTACTACATAACGTAACATGTTCATGATGTTCCCTGCCTCTCAACCGAAATCAGATTCAGCTTCCACCACTGTCAGATGACCAGTACATATAATGGAAGGATGGTTGAGGTTTTTTTGTTTGTTTGTTTGTTTTTTGGACCGGTTTGTGTAGTCTATATATAAAATTCTGTGTTCAAATTCCAGAAGATCAAAAGTATATAAAATAGATTTTTTTTTTTTTTTTTATTGCACTGAAGTCACTACGATCATATTTTCCGTCTGGTAGTGTTTAATGTGTACATTATCTAAAGATCTTCAACTGTATTGGCGTGATCCCAACCACAGACAGAACTGCTGCCCCATGATTGGCTGTTAATAATTGCAAAAATGAGTAGGCGTAACCGTGTTCTTGTTAAAGTGGCCAGTGATTATATCTGTTAGGCCAGAAGTCGTACACTGAAAAGGTCATCGGTTAAAACATCTTTCCAGAAAAATTGATTTTTATCGTTGTGCATTATCTTTTTATCTTTTGCGAGCAAATATAATTGTTTCTGCTCATACACACGTCATGAAAGCTTTGTGTGATATGATATTACACTACCACTACTGTTCTCAAATCCTAATCAGTCTTGACTGTTTAAGCAGATCATGTTTCCCTATATATTTCCAGCTCCGGTTATTCTTATCAGTCAGTCACTGAAATCAGAAGTATTGATTATTTAAGTTTGGCTTAGACTTCCTTGCCCCAGATAGCATCTTATGACGCTTGACTTTCATTGAACCACCAACAAAAACTAGTGCGATAAAGTGCATGTGTGTGCATTACCTGACACCACAATGTAGACAATAATCCCAACCAGGCCCAAGACAATAGCCACAATGCTGAGAAGGCGAGCCAGATGACCCAGTCGTTTTGCCCCATCGATATCCCCCTGCTGTAGGCTGTTTCTTGACTGAATGGAAAAAGATGGAAAGATTTAGAATGCTCCAAAATATTCCTGTAAATTGCAGGAGAAAATATGCACACAGTGCACAGAATGTTGTGATGAAAAAGTCAAATATGTATTAGTTCTCAGTCCAGTAGTAGCCTCATAAAGAGAAGCACCTCAACCCTGTATCATATTGGGATAAGACACAAGGCACATTTTTATTCTTGAGAATGAAATACAGTAATAACAATGTGCTGTTATGAGTTTGGTCGTAACCATCTCCAAAAATGTGGATCTCTGCGAAGCTTCCTGATAACTATGTATTCTCATTAACAGGGACCCTATGCCACCACTTCCTATTAGCACTTCAGCTCACTCTGGGGAAAGCCCTTCTAGACTGCATTAAAGCAATCGATACAGAGTGGTGCAGCTGAAAGAAAAAGCCTCTGACAGAGGCACCTCACCCTACGACACACTTTTCATGTTTGCCATTACCCATATACTTCATTTATATGATCATTGATTATAACCTTAAAAATGTTCAGCAAATGCAGAAGACCAGTAACGGGCTTTACTTTGGACTAGTCTGTACAGTGCTGCTGTCCATGGTTCTGAACACGGTTTGCATTATAAAATGGATGGCGTTTTATTGCAATTCGTTGTTGAGCTCAGAAAAAAAAAAAAGAAAAGATCCTCCCATCCTCTGGTGCACACACTAGGAGACAGCAATTAGATCTGACATCAGGCCAATTTTGCAAGGAATTTAATATACAGTTATAGAGATGTGGCAGTAAAACAGGAATGAATATTATATGGTAAATGAAGATTTATTTAAATATTTACTTGAGTAGGATTAAAATGTAACTCGGATGAAAAATATGTACATTTTAACACATAATCTGGGTCTCGAGTGGTATCATTTAAATTCTTAGTGTTATAATGAACCTGGGCGGCATGGTGGTGCAGTGGTTGGAACGTTCACCTCACAGGAAGATCCTGAGTTCACTTCCCAGGTTCGAGGCTTTTCTGTGTGAAGTTAGCCTGTTCTTCCTGTATTGTGTGGGTTTCTTCAGGGTACTACAGTTTTCTCCCAGTCAAAACACATGCACAGGAAGCTGATTGGTGGTCCCAAATTGACCCCCCCCCCTTCCCCCGTGTGTGTGTGTGTGTGTGTGTGTGTGTGTGTGTGTGTGTGTGTGTGTGTGTGTGTGTGTATGTGTGTGTGTGTGTAGGGGGGGGAGGTGTTTGTGCATGTGTATGTGTGTAGGTATGTTCAAAATAATAATCTGTGTGTTTAAAAGGTAAAGTTCGTTGGGCTTTTTACACCCGAGCCAAGTGGCTCATCAGGCCGGTGCTTATCCCCGGTTTTCGTAGCGTGAAACGTGTTTGTTTAAACAAGTGAATAAATCTAAAACACCCAGCACGCTCAGCTGTCTCGCCAAAGGGATGTTTTTCTTAGACTGATCTAGGAAGCTAATCTAATAATTAACCTGGCCAAGAATGACTTTGGTCAAGCTAGCACGGCCTACCTGGGCTATGCCATGGGCTGTGGGGCAAATAGCCTCTATCACAGCAAAAGTCCAAAGTATTAGGATTTCCCAGGACCTGGAAATAAACATGGCCTAATGATATTCCTAGGCCCGGTGGGCTACTACATACTACTACTTCTTTTCCTTTCAGCTTTTCCCTTTTTCAGAGGTCGCATAAAAACTTCGCTGACATCACCGCCTCGCTCACCGATTTGTTAAAAACAGGAAGTATGTTTGGCCTGAGTCTTGACAAAAAAAAACCTCGATACCATGTCCGTATTATGCATGCAGCCAATGTTCCCTGTAATTTTTCCTCTGTCTGGGCATACAGACAACCTCCCCGAGCACACTGAGGCCCACTGTGAGCAACATCACAAGTGCTCGCTGTGGCCACACCCCAGTATCACACCTGGGATCATTGAAAGTTTCATGGCTTATTAAACACAGTTTTATAGATGACATCATTTTCCTCCCTGAATTTGAAATATATGACGAGCATTTTGTGTCCTGTCAAGTCTGGCTCTCATCTACTATCAGGGTGTGCCAGGGTGCATTTTTAACCTCACACATAGTCTCATTCTGCACTCTCTCATTGATTCACAAATTGAAAGGTATAGTTTTTGCTTCGCCAGCTTTCTGCTGTACTCACAGACTTTGCGCAGTTCTTTTTTTACTGTGGTTTGGGGAGTCGACGGATCATATTCCCTGGCCGCTCGTTTCGTCATGATAACGGGGTTAGCATTAGCATCACTTCACTCAGCAGCACTGTTATTATTGTTATGGAGCGTGTATGAGCGCAGCACGTGACGGTGCCGTGATTGGCTGCATAGCGTGATTGCATCGCATCGTGTGATTGGCTGGATACCCGTCACTCACTAAAAGTTCTATACCGTGTATGTAATTAATCTGCAGCGCGTTCACTGCGCTGGATCGGTTTTCTTGTGCGCCGAGAGTGTTCGAGCGGTTCGCCACTGCGCAGTTGCGCAGCTTAGAGGGAACGTTGCATGCAGCCCATTCTTCAGCCCCCATATTTTGCTAAACCTTTCCACTTGGCTATAGATGCCAGAAGCACGGGTGCAGGCACCATCCTGTTGCAACCAGACAAGGATGGCATTGAGCATCTGGTCTGCTACTTCTCAAAGAAATTCAAATCCCACCAGAAGAACTCCACCATCAAAAAGGAGGCACTCACCTTAATGCTAGCCATATAGCATATCAAGGTATACCTATCCTCGTCCAGCAAATCCACATGAGTGGAAACCGACAACAACCTGCTGAGGTTCCTACACAAGATGAAGGGCAAGAACAGCAGGTTGCTAGTGTGGAGTACTCTGGGAGTACAATCTGATCATAAAACATATCAAGATAGCAAATAATACATGTGTAGATGCGCTCTCCCATTAGAAGAGGTGCCACCATCTTCATCAACAAAATAGGAGACAAAAACTTTGTATGTATTTGAAACAATATAAAAAAAAAAGACAAAGCTTTGTTTATATAGTACAGGGATCCCTCACTTTCCGCGGTTAATTGGAACTGAGAGCCCCACGCGACCATCAAATTCCGTGAAGTAGGATCACCCCTACCCCCACCTCCCCACCCCCGACAGTCGATTACGTACATGTATCATCTTGTTTTCTTTTCAGCTTTTTCCCCTTTCTCGGGAGTCGCCACAGCGAATCATCTGATTCGCACGTTTGATTTGGCAGAGGTTTTTACGTCGGATGCCCTTCCTGTCACAACCCTTTTTAGCAAGGGGCAGAAACACGCTGATGACTTTGCAGCTACTCTTTACGAAAGTCAGCAATGGTTCTTTTACATGAACCTCTCACCATAGACAGTGAGAGACATGGCCCGCCTTTGATAACCCAGTTAGCTGCACTGGGGGGACAGTGACAACCTCATGGAGAGTGGGACTCGAACCCCCAACCTTTGGATCAGCGATCCAGTGTCCTATACCACTAGACCACCACTGCCCCACGTATACATACATGTATATGTGTATATAATATCAATAAATACATATCCAATGCTATAAATGCTTATCATAACAATTAAACATTGAAAAAAATAACATAAGATGTAAATAAAATATAAATTCAGACGTTCTCCAACTTGCCAACATTCGTTTTGCAAACATCTGGAGATTCCAACAAAGCTGCCCAAGGTCAAAAGTGAAATGAAATCGAAGAACAAGTAGAAATAGAAATGGCGTAAAATCTACAGAAAGATAGATCATAAATATAAGTATAAAATATGATTAAACATTATCCTGAGGTACACTTAATACTAGGCTCTGGCAGAGGGGGCGTGGTTGCGCAGACGCACACACAGATGCGACAATGTACGTATCTAGTTTTGATGGGAGATTTTGGGTTGTTTTTTGTTTTGTGTTTTTTTTTGTTTGTTTGTTTGTTTGTTTTTTTTTTGCATAATTGTCCTTGTTTTTGTGACATTTTCCTTAACTTTTCCACCTATTCTTCCTTAATTTCCTTATTTTTTAATTCGATAAATATTTATTTCCTGTATTTATTTTTTTTAAAAAACGGCGATGCACTGAAGCCGCATTAATTGAAGCATGAAGTAGCGAGGTATCCCTGTATTTGCTTATATTTACACACAGTGTATAACGTATATAAAAATGTCATAAGTCTTTGACAATTGTTATTTCGTCTTCGGGCTTACATTCCAACTACAGTGATACCTCTGCTCACGAACATAATTGGTTCCCAGAAAGTGTGTGTAAGGCGAAAAGTTCGTCTTCCGAACATTTATTTCCCATAAGAAACCATTAAAATGAGAATAATCCGTTCCCAGGTCCCCATAAAACATAATTTTCTACTAAATAAGCCTTAAAACTACACAAGAATATACCTTATTTTATGTATAATAAATGTGCTATTGTATTGTAATTAAAGAAATAAACTATACTGTATAATAAAGTCGTTTTATTTACCTTTGTGATGGTAGTTGATGGCTTGATGGAATGGAGTGGGAGGAGGAGGGAGGGAGGGACTTACTGTTTGGAAGGCGTGTTTGGAAACGCCTACTGTTTGGAAACACGCATAGCCACACACGCACCCTTAATAGCTTCCTTGTTCTAAAGGATGGGAGCAATGGTAGACTTAGCGTACTGGTACTGGGACGCTGAGTCACACAAACGCACACCTCGTTCGTGTTTTTCAATGATCTCCGCCTGTGGTGGGTCTTTTTCGGTCCCATAATAGCAAAAGTACACTCAATATGGTCCAAAATGTCTAGCAAACACAAACCACTTCCGCATTCAAAGAAAGGGGTGTGACAAACTGTGACGCCGTGAGCGTGCGTCAGCTTCTCGTGGCCGCCACCGTGGCGCTGTTCGACCGCGTGGTTTGATTCGTCCGCCGAAAACTAGTTCGTCAGCAGAGACTATATGCTCGCAAATTTAATGTTCTTGAGGCGAAAAGTTCGTGAGCTTAAGCGTTCGTCAGCGGAGGTTTTACTGTATTTCATATGATGTCATTCTCCTAAAAGTTGTCATGATTTCCAACCTTTCTCTTCCGGAGAGAGGCGTTATGCGGTGGAACATGCGCCATAGTAGGTGTGATGTTAAGTCATTGTGATATGCACGTCGTCTGTGATGGCCTTCTGCTATGAGGTATATGCTAACTGTGATGCAATCAAGAATATATAAAAAAAAAAAAAAAAGTGTGCTCTGCACTTCAGGAGTGTTTCCGCCACGGATCACACCCTACCGCCGATGGGTCCACATTGCCTTATGTGTATACAGTTGTGCTAAATTAATATCAGTGTGTTTAAAAAGCGAATAAAGCTCAAAGTCCTTATAATAGTTTTTTATTTCCAGACACAAATGCATTGGGAACACCAATCAAAACATGAAGGAAAAGATCGAATTTGTGTTATTCCTTTAAAGAAAAATGAATATTAGATGGTACAAAAATAACAGTGTGTGATTTATTTTTGACAAACTCAGACATTATGAACACATCTGTGTTACATGGAGTCAACCAACTTCTAGCACCTGTGAACAGGTTTTCCAGCCCAGGATGATCGGCCTACATTGCACAATTCTGTATTTCTGGGTTTTGCCTCAGAAACTGCATTTTTTGATGTCACCCCACACGTTTTCTATTGGATTAAGGTCCAGGGATCAGGCCGGCCACTCCATAACCTCAATCTTGTTGGTCTTGGAACTGAGATGTTTCCCGTTTACTGGTGTTTTTTGGATCAGTTGTCTTGTTGGAACCCATTTCAAGGGCTTTCCCACTTCAGCATAAGGCAGCACGACCTCTTCAAGTATTCTGATGTATTCAAACTGATCCATGGTTCCTGGGATGCGATAAATAGGCCCGACACTGTAGTATGAGAAACATCCCCATATCATGATGCTTGCGATACCGTGTTTCTCGCTGTCTTCACAGTGTACTGCGGCTTGAATTCAGTGTTTGGGGGTTGTCGAGACAAACTGTCTCCGGCCACTAGACCCAAAAAAGAACTTTTTTTTTTTTTTCCCCTCAAAGTTGCTCTTTGGGAAATTGTAGCCTCTTCAGCACATCTTTTTTTTTCAACAGTGGGGACTTTGTGGCTGCTTCTTGCCCATAGGTTGGCTTCACATAGGTGTCTTCTAATTGTAACAGAACTCACAGGTCACTATAGACCTTCTTTGATCTTCCTGGAGCTGATTGGTGGCTGAGTCCTTGCCATTTTGGCTTTTCTTCCATGCATTCGAATGGTGGTTTTTCACTTTCTTCCACATCTTTCAGGTTTTGGTTACCATTTTAAAGCATTTGCGATCATTTTAGCTGAGGAGCCCATCATTTTCAACACTTTCTGTTTCCCCCCTCTACAATCAACCTTTTAATCAGGGTACACTATTCATCTGAACAATGTCTGGAATGACCCATTTTCCTCAGAATTTCAGAGAGAAATACATTATAACCATGAACATTTGCTGTCTTACTTCTTTAAATAAGGACAATAATTGGCATGTTTTTTTAAAGAATGAATGATGTCACTAGTTGAACTCCACACTGCTATTATTTTGAACACGCCCCTTTCAATTAGTGATTCAATTGCACAGAAACAGCAGTGTGCAGGACTGTTGGGTCTGTTGGATTCTATTGCCATTGTCATACCAAAAACTGGGATTGATCAGGTTAGAGATGTCTGACTGATATTATTTTTAACACAACTGTATACAGTGGTACCTCACCTTACCAAAGACCCAACAAATGAAATATCCAGGTTACGAAAGGCATTTACCTAAAATTTAAAAATGTAAAATTAAAAAAATATTTCTTTGGATACGAAACAAATTCACGTTACGAAACGCACCATCTCAAAAATTCAAACAATGCGAGATTTGCGCTCCCATTGGCTATCTCTCAACATCCTGCCCTGCTGGCCTCCCATTGGCTAGGAGAGAGCTGCATCGCCATAATACCCATGACGCAGCTCCCGCACATTGGCTAGGAGGGAGCTGCATCTCCATAATACCCATGATGCTTTTCGTGTGCCTTTGACTCATTGTTCGTCATGGAGTTCTAACACGCGTAAAGGACAGAGTTCCTGTTTCATGAGTTTTTCGAGTGTGCTCATTGCAACTTTATTTTTTGGCTCAGGCTTTTAACCTTGCATAAACATTTGTAAGATTATAACTCTTCCAAGAAGACATTGTCAACACACGCGTGCACACACACACACACACACACACACACACACACACACACACACACACACACACACACACACGTTTGATTCCCGGTGCGAGTGAAAAGAAGAAGGGAGCTCGTGGCATGTGCAAAGGAATATGGCCAAACCTGTCTACCATCGGTACGATATTGAAGCAGAAGGAGGCCTTAAAAGGTTCAGTTCATTTTCTGTACCCGCTTAATCCTAATTTGGGTCGTGGGGAGGCTGGTGCCCATCCCAGCCAACTTCGGGCGAGGGCAGAGTACACCCTGGACAGCTCGTCAGGCCATCGCAGGGCGGAAACACGCTGACGGCTTTGCAGCCTACTCTTGTCAAAATCAGCAATGGTTCTTTTACATGCCTCTCACCATAGACAGTGAGAGACATGGCCGGCCTTTGATAACCCAGTTAACTCCACTGGGGGGGGGCCTTAAAAGGTATACTTTTATAATTTTTAAAGGGTTTAGGGGGTAGTATTGGGGGCCTTGGAACGAATTAGGCCTTTTACATGTAAAATGCGGCTCAACTTACGAAAAACAATCATGTTACGAAACCACTTCTGGAACGGATTCATTTCGTAAGGTGAGGTACCACTGTACAGTAAAACCTCCGCTGACGAACGCTTAAGCTCACGAACTTTTCGCCTCAAGAACATTAAATTCGCGAGCATATAGTCTCTACTGACGAACTAGTTTTCGTTGGACGAACCAAACCACGCGGTCGAACAGCGCCACGGTGGCGGCCACGAGAAGCTGACGCACGCTCATGGCGTCACAGTTCGTCACCCCCTTTCTTTGAGTGCGGAAGTGGTTTGTGTTTGCTAGACATTTTGGACCATATTGAGTGTACTTTTGCTATTATGGGACCGAAAAAGACCCCATCACAGGCGGAGATCATTGAAAAACACGAACGAGGTGTGCGTTTGTGTGACTTAGCGTCCCAGTACCAGTACGCCAAGTCTACCATTGCTCCCATCCTTAAGAACAAGGAAGCTATTAAGGGTGCGTGTGTGGCTAAGGGTGTTTCCAAACAGTAGGCGTCTCCAAACACTCCTTCCAAACAGTAAGTCCCTCCCTCCCTCCTCCTCCCACTCCATTCCATCAAGCCATCAACTACCATCACAAAGGTAAATAAAACGACTTTATTATACAGTACAGTTTATTTCTTTAATTACAATACAATAGCACATTTATTATACATAAAATAAGGTATATTTTTGTGTAGTTTTAAGGCTTATTTAGTAGAAAATTATGTTTTATGGGGACCTGGGAACGGATTATTCTCATTTTAATGGTTTCTTATGGGAAATAAATGTTCGGAAGACGAACTTTTCGCCTCACACACACTTTCTGGGAACCAATTATGTTCGTGAGCCGAGGTATCACTGTATATGAAAATATATATAAATATAAAAACACATTCATGCATGAACATAACATCTAAAACTGAAAGCACTTTACTTTTTGCTGTAATGCAATACTATTGTAATGATGCATGACCGACTAGATTCACCAACCAGCCAGGTAAATTACCAGATATACCTCATAACCCTCTATTTGTATTGGACTGTGTGTGCACTATGGCCACCTATTATATTCCAGCAAGACATTACAGGTATGTTTGTTCAGAGCAGGAGTCACCATTGTCAGGGATTGAAATACCAGTCTTTCAAACTCCAGCTGAATGCCATGAGGAACTCCTTCACACGCACAGCCCCTGAACAAATGTAAAGCTATACAAGTATTTCTTAGAGGACGGTATTCCTATGTGTCCAGATGTTGAATATAATCCACATGCTGCGACAGTGGTGCGGGGACTGCTTGGACATCGGTTATTCTATCTTTATATTATATGTTATATACATATGGTTCATGTGTGTCGAATGAAGCGTGCAACACCCCGTCCGTTTCACCACACTGAGTTTCAAATGCTGCAGCGTGCCTCTGAGATCTCAGCAGAGGGATGAATAGCTAAAGAACTGAAGCTTTATTGATCCTTTAGTCCAATCAGAGCAAAAAGCCACCTTGGTGCGTTGAATCAATGGCAGTCAAGTTCTTGAAATACTCTGCATAGTAAAACGCCATTGACCGCTAAGGTTACCTCTGGTTTATAATTACTGTACACAGAATCACCAATGAGAGGATACCTTTAATATGATGGTGCCAAGCCGAAACTTGTTAATAGCTATTAAGTGTGTAGACAACCACAAATATGTAATTCTAAATCAAAATAAGGTGGCGCAATGGTGTAGTTAGCACATCCAACTCGCAGCCAAAAGGTCCCGGGTTCCATTCACAGGATCAGGCGTTTCTGTGTGGAGTTTACACGTTCTCTCTGCGCTTGCCTTGGTTTCCTCCGGGTACTCCGGTTTCCTCCCACAGTCCAAAGACATGCACATTAGGCTAAGCGGCTATTGCAAATTGCCCCAAGGTGTGGATATGAGTGTGTATGGTTGTATATGTGTTGGCCCTGTGATAGGCCATCAAGGTGTTCAGGGTGTACCCGCCATTGACCTGTGTTGGCTGAGATAGACTCCAGTCTCCATGTATCCCTGAAAGGATTAAGCGGTTTGGAATGAATGAGTCAATGAATCAATGGATAATGTGTTTATGAAGAGATACTGTACAGATAATAGCAGGTTCAGGGTTTTTTATACATCGTATATGCAAAATGTGGCAGTGGTAGCTTGGGTGGTAAAAGGCGCTGGATCGCTGATCCTAAGGTCGGGGGTTCGAGTCCCACACTCCACAAGGTTGTCACTGTCAATCTCTTCTCCCCCCCAGTGCAGCTAATTTGGTTATCAAAGGCCGGCCATGTCTCTCACTGTCTGTGGTGTGAGGCATGTAAAAGAACCATTGCTGACTTTCGACAAGAGTAGGCTGCAAAGTCGCCAGCGTGTTTCCGCCCTGCGATGGCCTGGCGAGCTGTCCAGGGTGTACTCTGCCCTCGCCCTGAGTTGGCTGGGATGGGCACCAGCCTCCCCGCGACCCTAATTAGGATGAAGCGGTTACAGAAAATGATGATGAGGTGTGCTCCTGCTTGGTTGAAACAAAAACCCGCAGCCACATTGGCCCTTTGTGGCACGAGTTTGACACCCCTGGGCTAGTACCAATCTGCCTGGTCAATGTCATCTTCGCTATGTTAAGCCTATGTATAAACTCTAGCTGGGTTTGAAGAAATGATAGTCCACGAGAACATGCTGGATTTTTGCATGTGACATTTTCTGCCATCAACACCTGATTTAGACCACGCCCACTGGAGAACTGATCTTACTGCAGAGATAATAGGTTAAAGTAGACACCTTAATGAGTTCTTTATGAGTGTTTACGTTTACAAAAGTTTCCAACTGAAGGCTATTGAGAAAGTTACTGTTAACCATATATTTTGTTTTTAAAATTATAACACTTTCTATTAGACGTTGCATACTTACCATATATATTGCATAATTATGTGAGCAGTAAGAAGCTGCACAGCAATCTAATGATTTATGTGTTTCTCTGCTAGAATGAGAATCAGGATTACCTCCTAGAGTGTGATAAATGGGGATCTTTATCCCAGGAATATTATCCTTGTGGATTTGAAGTTCATGGCTCTACTGCAGAGCAAGCATTTATTTATGCTCTATGGTGCACTTGGCGGTACGGTGGCGTAGTGGTTAGCACGTCCGCCTCACAGCAAGAAGGCCTGGGTTCGATTCCCAGCCTGGGTGTTTCTGTGTGGAGTTTGCATGTTCTCCCTGTGCTTGCGTGGGTTTCCTCCGGGTGCTCCGGTTTCCTCCCACAATCCAAAGACATGCACGGTAGGTTAATTGGCCGTTCTGAAATTGCCCGTAGGTTCGCGTCGTGCAGACGGCAATGGCAAACCACTGCACTAATCCTGCCAAGAAAACCTCCATGAAGATGATCACCAGGGCGTTATCCTTCATGGCGGGTCGCCAATGGTTGTCCTACGACTCGGGCACTCGATAGATAGATAGATAGATAGATAGATAGATAGATAGATGATGCACTTAGCAACACTGTAAGCTACTCCCAGATCCCCAGTGCTGCCCATAATCTGCTATGTTGGAGGAAAACTCATAAACGCTCAGGATATTCAAAATGGCAGGAACAGCCCTGTTAGAGGTCAGACGTAAAAGTGACAAGCAAGTAATATAAGCCATGGAAGAGCTACTCACATTGTTCAATCAATCACTGACTCAGCTATCTTACTCTACATAAAGCCTCTGTGGTCAGAAGGTGAGGAGGTGCAACTAAAAACATGATCTCTCCCCAACACTGAGCCTCTATAATGCGACACTTCATTTAGTTATGGAAGATCTCAGCAAATCCTTTTTTCAAAATATGGAGCGTGGAAGAATCGTTTATTAGGCGTTATCATTTCATTCACTTTTTATTCATTTGCAGGTGACGAGGTTTTACCCATGGACTCATTTGTTGCTGGAAAGGTTTCTGTTTTACTGCTCAGCTCATGCTAAGACGGGGAAAAACCCTGAAGGGATACATGGAGCACGAGTAAGTGGGCATTGTTGCAGCATACACAGCTATAACTCAGCCACAATTGTGCATAGTATGCAGTCTTGTCGCTCTGGTGCTGTTTTTCCTGGTCAAATCCTGCTCGGTGCAATAAATACACATAGTAATAGCTTTCTTTCTGCATCCAGGAAATGCAATCTGCAGGTGACTCTGACCGAGCTCTGTAACCAGCTGTAGGCTTTGCCGTCTCAAGAGTCTTTGATAATGCACCAACCAGAAACACCTCGATAATGTACCCTGTCTTCTCTCTCTTTTTATCTCACACACTCTGCTATAGCGAAGAAAAAACAAATACATAATCCCTGCTAGCATTTAACGAAGTGTGAAAGCTGTTTCTGTTCCTCACCTCAGACTAACAACTGGAATTTCCTGGTCTCTCCTGCTATTGAGTTAAAAGGCCAGCTCTTGTTTCTTCGGGAATTCACCCCTCTAATGGAATAGAAATGACAGCCAAACCTATTCGAATCCTACAGGCTCAGGCTGTTTGCATTACTGTGCTTCATGGGCAAGACATGTGTACAACAACACAATATCTGCCCTTAGTAACAATGCAACTAATCATTGTGTCGTGTTCTGTTAGTGCAATCTCCAGCCTGTCCCTACAGGGGAGGTCTTCAAAGTCATATGGATTATATATATATATATATATGATTTTCTGAGTAGATCCTTCCGTAGGAGAGTGCTCAATACTTTTTGGTAGAGCAAATAATAAAAATAAAAAGACAGGACAAAGACTTTCTATTGAAACTCCATTTATCCCTACAGATCTGTTTCGAGGGGTGGTGAAACCATCCTCTCTCTTCAGGTGATTATAGAAGCCAAGAATCTCTTCTTCTATAATCACCTGAAGAGAGAGGATGGTTTCACCACCCCTCGAAACAGATCTGTAGTGATAAATGGCGTTTCAATAGAAAGTCTTTGTCCTGTCCTTTTATTTTTGTGTATATATATATATATATATATATATATATACACACACAGAGTATACATATATATATATATATATATGTTCGACCGCGTGGTTTGATTCGTCAAATAATACTATATAGTCGCTCGCAGGACAGTGGGGGGGGGGGGGGGTTTATTCCTAGAGGGGGCGCCACAGAAAATAGTTGAGAAGCACTGGTATATACAGTAAAACCTCCGCTGACGAACGCTTAAGCTCACGAACTTTTCGCCTCAAGAACATTAAATTTGCGAGCATATAGTCTCTGCTGACGAACTAGTTTTCGGCGGACGAACCAAACCACGCGGTCGAACAGCGCCACGGTGGCGGCCACGAGAAGCTGACGCACGCACTCATTTTAATGGTTTCTTATGGGAAATAAATGTTCGGAAGACGAGCTTTTCGCCTTACACACACTTTCTGGGAACCAATTATGTTCGTGAGCAGAGGTATCACTGTATATATAAACCTGACAGTGATGTGGAAGTGGTCCCATGTCGATCCCTGTCTCCCAGTTATAAATAACAAAATCTTCAAGGAACCATTTGTAGAAATATACAATATTCCCTTGTGTGGAATTGTGGAAAAGCCCTAAAAAGCATCATGTAACCGTTTCTGTATTTAGTCAGTGAAAAGTGGAGCAGATTCTCTCAGTTTACTGGTTTGCAACAGTTGTGGTTACTGCATGCACATGATACTGCTGAAACTGCAGTTCAAAACAATCTGTCTTTGCATTTCTCTCGAGAGACAATTCTCCATTTTCCCGCAGAGACGGAATGATAGGCTCAAGGACAGCACTAATGCATTGGCTCAAATCCTAGTGTGAAGGTTTTGGGAATAATACTTGTTAATGCTATAATTTTAAATTTATCTTCACACAGAATAGCCTTAGTTTAAAAATATTCAGAGGCTTTTCGGTAGTTAAGATGTTGTATATCTTTATTGATTCCGGCTTCATTATTGTACGCTCGTCTTGGTTATGTCACCATCCCTATTCTTTTAGATGTGTGTGAGTCAAATTGGTCTTCCAATGAAAAACTATTCCTGCTGCACAATCAGGGAGGGGCAGTGGTGGCCTGGTGCTGGATTACCGATCCCAAGGTTGGGGGGGGTTCAAGCCCCCACTGCCATTGGTTGTCACTGCTGTCCCCACCAGTGCAGCTAACTGTGTTATCAAAGGGCGGCCATGTCTCTCACTGTCCGTGGTGGGAAACATGTAGAAGAACCATTGCTGACTTTCGTCAAGAGTAGGCCGCATAGACGTCAGCATGTTTGCCCTGTGATGGTCTGGAGAGCTGTCCAGGGTGTACTCTGCCCTTGCCCAGAGTCAGCTGAGATGGGCGCCAGGCTCCCCGTGAATCCCTTATTAGGATTAAGTGGTTCAGAAAATGAATGAATGAATAATTTCAGGGAAAGATCATTTGATTCAGCATTTTTCTCAGAGAA
>CM045747.1:23993081-24038081 GCA_024760905.1 Plotosus lineatus | reverse complement strand
ATTTGACAATAAAACTTGAAACATGAAAGCATCAGTACAGATCAGAGCAGCAACTAAATAAATATCATCATTAATGTTTCTAATTTTTGGCTGCACTGGACGGAATAAGCAAAGTGTAGAAGTATTCTGCAAGGTACAGTACAATGATAATACAAGTTAAACTGAGTTGAATTATATCCCATTCCAGCATGATTTATTTAAAAAAAGTTCGTTGAGAAAACACATAACATTATTCTTTAACCAGGGAAAGAGCAACGGGAAGAAAACTCACACAAAGACAATGTGTCAAACCTCATGCAGACAGTAACCTGAGCATCGGGAGGAACTCTGGACCTGGGAGCTGTGAGTGTCTGTACAGTACTGTGTTTCGGTTTCATGAACTGTGTGGGAGTGTAACTGTTGCTCAAAACAACATAAACAACTCAATATAGATTGGAAGGTTAAAATACTGCATGATGTTAAAATTATATTTTTTAAAAATGACCATTTATTGTTACTATTCTTGTGCTCATATGGCCACACATAGCCTAATGACACAATGGAAATACTAGCTATTTCCAAACCGGCCACGTTTCTCACTGTCTGTGGTGGGAGACATGTAAAAAAAAAAACATTGCTGACTTTTGTAGAGAGCAGGCTGCATAGCCGTCAGCGTGTTTCTGGCATGCGGTGGCCTGGCGAGCTGGCTAGGGTGTACTCTGCCCTCGCCTAGACTCAACTGAGATGGGCGCCAGCTTCCCCCTGACCCTCGTTATGATTAAGTGGTTCAGAAAATGAATGAATGAACGAGCTACATACCAAGAGTCCTACTATCAGCACAAAGCCAAGACTTGCTCCATGAATGCTGAAGATTTTGTAATCTATGGTTTCACTGTTTATGAACTCTATTTTTGTAAATTAGACTTTGTTTATTATTGTGCAAATAACGAACAATTAACAAACTATAAAAAGGTAATTTTAGTTTGCTTTTCATTATGTTTCCACATAGTACTCCCAAAACTCTGAAGGACTCACCACAGGCTCAGGGAATGTCACTAAAATGAATATCACTCTCGAATAAAATACTCAGCGACATTCCCCTTGCTCTTTAGTGAATAATTTCTGCCTTTCCTGATATAGTGAACCAATAAGATAATGCATGGTAATAAAGGAAAAGAGAGCAAATGCCTAAACAATTAATTTTGCCATGGAGATTTCATTGATGTTCTTTTAGAATAGATGTACAGTGATTATTCAGCTCTTGGTTACTTTTTAATTTAGTGATGAGACACGCCTGACTTAACAACACAGCTCATTACAACTCAGCAACAAATGTCAGGACTATTTCCAAACCCATATTCACTTTATCACTTGAAACGTCTGCACTTTGTACAATGTAAACTCTAAAATGTTGCCACTTATGACTCACTGCACTGTCTAATAATCATTGATGATGGTATTTTAAACTAAAATATCCACTCCCTACCCTCACAACTGTACTGTCCAGTGCTTAATGGATCCATGCATTAAGTCCATGTTGTGAAAAAACTATTATCTGATTCCAGGGATCCCTCGCTACTTCGCGCTTCAATTCTTGCAGCTTCAATATTCATTGAATTAAAAAATAAGGAAATTAAGGAAGAATAGGGGAAAAAGTTAAGACAAATGCTGCAAAACAAGGCCAATTATTCAAAAAAAAAACCCCAAACACAAAAAACAACCCAACCCCCCCCCCCAACAAAACTACTTACGAATGTAATGTGATGTAATGTGATGTAATGTGATGTGAGGTGCGCATCTGTGTGCATGTGTATTTATATTTTATTTACATCTTATGCATGACATATTTTTGAATATTTCATTGTTATTATAAGAATGCAGCCATGAGGCGGCGGAGGGGGGGGGGCACTAACCAGTGTCTCTCCCCCTTATGCCGGTCCCAAGCCCGGATAAATGCAGAGGGTTGCGACAGGAAGGGCATCCGGCGTAAAACTTCTGCCACATTTCTCATGAAAATGATCAAAACAAAATTAATACCGGACGGGTCGAGGCCCGGGTTAACAATGACCGCCATCAGTGCTGTCAACCAACAGGGTGCTGATGCTAATTGGACTACTGTTGGTCGAAGAAGGAGAGGCGGGAGGCGTGTCCGTAGGCAGAGAGAGAAGAGGAAATGCGTGAGCCTAGGACTGAGAGTAGGGACTTTGAATGCTGGAACTATGCAAGGAAAAGATAGAGAGCTGGCTGACATGATGCAGAGGAGGAAGGTGGACATACTGTGTGTTCAGGAGACCAGGTGGAAAGATAGCAAAGCTAGAATTTTAGGAGCAGGGTTTAAGCAGTTGTATCACGGTGTGGATGGGAAGAGAAATGGAGTAGGAGTCATCTTGAAGGAGGGGTTTGTCAGGAATGTTCTAGAAGTGAAAAGAGTGTCAGACAGAGTGATGAGTCTCAAGTTAGAAATTGAAGGCGTGATGTTCAATGTTGTCAGTGCTTATGCCCCACAGGCAGGATGTGAGCTAGAAGAGAAGGAGAGAGTCTGGAGTGAGTTAGATGAAGTAATGCAGAGTATCCCCAGAGGTGAAAGAGTGGTCATTGGTACAGACTTCAATGGACATGTTGGTGCAGGCAACAGAGGGGACGAGGAAGTGATGGGCAGGTTTGGTATCCAGGACAGGAACACAGAAGGACAGATGTTGATCGATTTTGCAAAAAGGATGGAAATGGCTGTGGTGAATACTTTCTTCCAGAAGAGAGAGGAGCATAGGGTGACTTATAAAAGTGGAGGTAGGAGCACACAGGTAGACTACATCTTTTGTAGCCGATGCTGTTTGAAGGAAGTCAGTGACTGCAAAGTAGTAGTGGGTGAGAGTGTTGCCAAACAGCATAGGATGGTGGTGTGTAGGATGACGCTGATGGTGAGGAAGGTGAAGAAGGCAAAGGCAGAACAGAAGACAAAGTGATGGAAGCTAAAAAAGGAAGAGTGTCGTGTTCTCTTCAAGGAGGAGTTGAAACAGGCTTTGTGTAGTCAGGAAGTGCTTCCAGATGACTGGACAACCACAGCCAATGTGATCAGGGAGACCGGTAGGAGAGCACTTGGTGTGTCCTCTGGAAGGAAAGTAGATAGGGAAACTTGGTGGTGGAATGAGGAAGTGCAGGAGTGTGTACAAAAGAAGAGGTTAGCTAAGAAGAAGTGGGACACAGAGAGGACCGAAGAGAGTAAACAGGAGTACAGGGAGACACAGTGTAAGGCAAAGGTAGCAGTGTCAAAGGCCAAACAGAGGGCATATGATGACTTGTAAGATAGGTTCGGACAGTAAGGAGGGAGAAAATGATTTATACAGGTTAGTAAAGCAGAGAAATAGAGATGGGAAAGACGTGCAGCAAGTTAGAGTGATAAAGGACAGAGAGGGGAAATGTATTGACTGATGACAGAAGTGCGCTGGGAAGATGGAAAGAGTACTTTGAAGAGCTGATGAGGAAAATGAGAGAGAAAAAAGAGTAGAAGGGGTGACCGTTGAGGACCAGGAAGTAGCAAAGATTAGTAAGGGTGAAGTGAGGAGGGCATTGAAGAGGATGAAGAGTGGAAAGGCAGTTGGTCCTGATGACATACCGGTTGAGGTATGGAAGTGTCTAGGGGAGGTAGCAGTAGATTTTCTGACAAGAATATTCAACAAGGTCTTAGAAAGTGAGCAGATGCCGGAGGAATGGAGGAGAAGTGTGCTTGTGCCCATTTTTAAGAACAAGGGAGATGTACAGAGTTGTGGCAACTACACAGGGATAAAGTTGATGAGCCATACAATGAAGTTATGGGAAAGAATAGTGGAAGCTAGACTAAGGGCAGAGGTCAGCATTTGTGAACAACAGTTTGGTTTCATGCCAAGAAAGAGCACCACAGATACAGTGTTTGCTTTGAGGATGTTAATAGAGAAGTACAGTGAAGGTCAGAAGGAGCTGCATTGTGACTTTGTGGATCTGGAGAAAGCATATGACAGGTATGACAGGGTGCCGAGAGAAGAACTGTGGTATTGTATGAGGAAGTCTGGAGTGGCAGAGAAATATGTTAGAGTGGTGCAGGACATGTATGAGAGATGTAAGACAATGGTGAGGTGTGCTGTCGGTGTGACAGAAGAGTTCAAGGTGGAGGTGGGACTGCATCAACGGTCAGCTCTCAGCCCCTTCTTGTTTGCTATGGTGATGGACAGGCTGACAGACGAGGTTAGACAAGATTCTCCATGGACTATGATGTTTGCACATGACATCGTGATCTGTAGTGAGAGCAGTGAACAAGTGGAGGAAAATCTAGAGAGGTGGAGGTATGCTCTGAAAAGGAGGGGAATGAAGGTTAGCATCAGTAAGACAGAATACATGTGTGTGAACGACAAGGACCCAACAGGAACGGTGAGGTTACAAGGAGCAGAGATAAGGAAGGTGGAGGATTTTAAGTACTTAAGCTCAACAATCCAGATCAATGGAGAGTGTGGAAAAGAGGTGAAGAAATGTGTGCAGGCAGGTTGGAATGGATGGAGAAAAGTGTCTGGTGTGATGTGTGATGGGAGAGTATCGGCAAGAATGAAGGGAAAAGTGTACAAGACGGTGATGAGGCCAGCAATGTTGTATGGTTTAGAGACAGTGGCCCTGAGGAAAAGACAGGAGGCAGAGTTGGAGGTAGCGGAGATGAAAATGTTGAGGTTCTCTTTGGGAGTAACGAGGATGGATAGGATCAGGAATGAGGACATCAGAGGGACAGCACATGTAAGATGTTTTGGAGACAAAGTCAGAAAGGCTAGATTGAGATGGTTTGGACATGTACAGAGGAGGGATAGTGAGTATATTGGTAGTAGGATGCTGAGGTTGGAACTACCAGGCAGAAGGTCGTTGGAGTAAGAGTAGATGATGCAGAGGATAGGGTGAGATGGAGGCAGATCATTTGCTGTGGGGACCCCTGAAGGGAACAGCCGAAAGGAAAATTCAATGCTATAAATTCTTATAATAACAAATAGCATTGAATATGTATTTATTGATATTGTATACACCAATACATGTACGTACATGTCAGTGTGTGTGTGTGTGGGGGGGTTGATCCTACTTTGTAGAATTTGGCGGTCACGGGGGCTCTCGGTCCCAAATAATTGCAGAATGTGAGGGATCACTATATTTGCATTGTTGTTTGCTGCTGTTAATCCAATCTATAAAGTTGCTCCATTCTTTTCTTTTATTGTTTAGTAATTTATACTATTTATGTATCTATTTATTTATCTACTTATATAATATATGTATGTGTGTATGTTCGTACTTGTATCTATTTTTGCACCCCCTACTGATAGTACCTCAAGAGCCTGTAACAGTGAATTTCTCCATTGTGAGATTAATAAAGCTGTATCTTATCTTATCTTATCTTATGTCCTGAAGACACTACATTTCACATACAGGGATCCCTCACTACTTAGGGCTTCAATTATTGCAGCTTCAGTGCATCGTGGTTTTTTTTAAATAAATAAATATTCATTGAATTAAAAAAATAAGGAAATTAAGGAAGAATAGGTGGAAAAGTTAACTAAAATGTCACAAAAACAAGGCAAATTATGCAAAAAACCAACAAAACAAAACAAACCCTAAACCAACACAAAACAAAAAACAACCCAAAATCTCCCATCAAAACTGGACACATTGTTGCATCTTGGCGTCTGCGCAGCCAAGCCCTCCTCTGCCGGAGCCTAGTATTAACTGTACCTCAGGATAAAGTTTAATCATAAGATTCATAGACATGGTGAAGAAGGACATGAAGGTAGTTGGAGTAAGAGTAGAAGATGCAGAGGATAGGGTGAGATGGAGGCAGATCATTTGCTGTGGCGACCGCTGAAGGGAACAGCCGAAAGGAAAAGAAGAAGAAGAAGAAGATTTATGATCTATCTTTCTGTAGATTTTTATTCCATTTCTATTTCTACTTGTTCTTCAATTTCATTTCACTTTCACTTTCAACCTTGGACAGCTTTGTTGGTATCTCTGGATGTTTGCAAACGAATGTTGGTAAGTTGGAGAGCATCTGTATTTATATTTTATTTACACCTTAATGTTTAATTGTTATTATAAGCATGTATAACAATGGATGTGTATTTATTGATGTTACATACACATATACATGTAAGTATACATCAGTCGGGGGTGGGGGTTGATCCTACCTTCGCGGATTTTGATGGACACGTGGGGATCTTGGTCCCAATTAACTGCAGAAAGTGAGGGATCCCTGTAGTATGGTACTTAACACTCACTCAACATGTTTGTAATTTGACTTGGACTGTGAGATACTCTAAGCAAGTAAGTGTGTGAGTTATACTAATAATGGGTTTATTTTTCATTTTGCAAAATGATCAGTCAAAGCAAACACTAAAATTAAAACCATCATAGATGGAAATGACCACTCTTTCAGGAAAATAAGTCTTCCAAGTGTGTTTTATTGCATAATGCCTGTTAAAATACATGTTTAAAAAACAGTTCATTTGCATCTACAGCTATGACCTGGTGTATTGTTTATGTAAAAACAATCTTTAAAATTATAAAAAAAAAAAAAAATCATTAGTCTATGTACTATTCTACTTCATCATGGATCAACATATTAATCTCCCATGATGTTTACAGTCTGCACATCTGTGCCCCATCTAACTTTTCAGGACCAGCTCACTCTTCCTGCTCTGCAGTTTCATTTTCTAGAGTTTTCAGTTCTGGTGTTCCTAACACTGGAGTTTTATTCCCTGAAATTTTTTGATCTAGAGTTTCCTTTTTTGAAGATTCGTGTCCCAGTGGTTTCTCATTTGGATTGTTTACCGCTAGAGTTTTCTGTTCTGGAAATCCATGTTCTAAATCTTCCTGTTGTAGATTTTCCTGTTCTGGAATTTGATCTAGATTTTCCCATTGTGGGTTTTCCTCTTCTGGAATTTCTTGTTCTAGATTTTCCCATTGTGGATTTTCCTCTTCTGGAATTTCTTGTTCTAGATTTTCCTGTTCTAGATTTTCCTGTTCTGGAATTTCATGTTCTAGATTTTCCCATTGTGGATTTTCCTCTTCTGGAATTTCTTGTTCTAGATTTTCCTGTTGTGGATTTTCCTCTTCTGGAATTTCTTGTTCTAGATTTTCCCGTTGTGGATTTTCCTCTTCTGGAATTTCTTGTTCCAGATTTTCTTGATGGGTATTTTCATGTTCTGGAATTTCTTGTTCTAGATTTTCCAGTTCTGCAATTTCTTGTTCTAGATTTTCGTGTTGTGGATTTTCCTCTTCTGGAATTTCTTGTTCTAGATTTTCCGGTTCTGCAATTTCTTGTTCTAGATTTTCCTGTTGTGGATTTTCCTCTTCTGGAATTTCTTGTTCTAGATTTTCCTGTTCTGGAATTTCTTGGAGATTTTCCCGTTGTGGATTTCCCTGTTCTGGAATTTCCTGTGGTAGATTTTCCTCTTGTGGATCTTTCTTTTCTGAGATGGTTTGCTTTGTTGATGTTGTTGAAAACATGCCCCTATATGTTTGTCTGTCCTCCTCTCTCTTCTCCTCCATGCGCATGTTGAGAACAGCCAGATCTTTTTTCACAGACTTCTTCATACTTGGGTCTAGATCCAGAACTCTCTCAAAGTCAGCTTTAGCCTCTGCTTCATTCCACACCTCCATGTGTGCTTTTCCCCTCAGATAGAAAGCTTTCATTAATCCTGTAAAACACGTAGTAAATGTAAAGCACTGCTTTGGTGTATCACTGTTACTCTACATAATTACACTGCAACATCATTGATTACACAGACATGTAATAAGTGCAGTTGAAAACTTTTAATTCTGTATCCCACACTCACCAGGATGCTGGTTGATAATGTCACTGGTGTGCTCAATGACCTCATAATACTCTTGCATGCGCAGTAGACACTGGCAGTAGTTGAGTGTGAGCGTGTTGGCCATTTTTTCCAACTTTAGCCAGGGAGCCTCCCAGGCCTTCTCCTAAAAGAACACAGACACACACACACACACACACACACACACACACACACACACACACACACACACATCTCAGGATGTATTCCCCAGCAGCTCGCCCTTATTAATGATATAGTTACTGGTGTGTTGACATGCTACTGGCATCTCTGGCCCTTGCATGTATCCACTCTCTTTAACAAGGGCAGAATCCCACTTGGACAGATCACCGGCCATCACAGGGCAGAAACACACTGATGGCTATGCAGCCTACTCTTGACAAAAGTTAGCAATGGTTCTTTTACACGCCTCTCACCATGGACAGTGAGAGACATGGCTGGCCTTTGATAAAGTTGCACTGGGGGCATTATTAAATACTGCAATAAATATGCATGAGTTTCAGTATTGCATTACGTGGTCACCAAATTCATTCATTTGCCCATCAACTTAATCTTAAAGGGGCACAGGCAGGCTGGACTGGTGCATTACAGGGCCAACACACAAACGCACACAACCATTCCCATTTCCACCTAGGGGCAATTTAAAACAGCCTACTGTGTGTGTTGTTGAACTGTGGGAAGAATGCGCAGTACTTGAACCCATGACCTTCTTGCTGTGACATGGACATGCTAACCACTACACCATTGTACCACAGCGCATAGTTTTGATGAGAAAATACTTTGCACTATTGGGTACTGTATGTACCAGCTATTCTCATTTGAACTTCAATTTTTATTCACGTTTATCACCGACAAGTCATCAAGCAACTAAATAGAAGCCTTTGCTCTCTTACCTTTGACTGAACATTCTTGATGCAAATGATTGCCTCCTTGTACTTGTTTGTGGCCTCCTCAAAACGCCCCTGTTTGTACAGTTTATTCCCTTGACCATGGAGCACAGGAGCAGCCTTCAATCTCTCCTGATCATTCATCGCCCATGATTCCCTTTGATACTCACTTGGTTGTTCAACCTGAACAACACATCCCACAAATATACAGTAAATTATTAATGTGTAGTAATGGTATATTGTTTATACTGTTATGGGGAGGAGCATAAAAATGTCCAGTGCGGAGAACCTTAAGCTGAAAATAAATCCAGAGCTCAACCTAGTGGCCGTTGTTGAGAAGTATTTTGTGTATGTGTAGTACTGAAGTTCCTCTTGTGTCTCTCAGATTTGTAACAAGATTCAAAACAGAGTGTTTACACTACATTATCTCAATGGATATGAATTTTTTTTGTATGACTTGATGTGTGAGAGGCAGTAAGGAAGAGAGTTGAGAATGACCTTTAGTAGTTCTAGCACAAAAATGAGAGGCTGGGGTTCTTTCTGGAGCTCATCCAGGTCATCGTATCCCAGGGTGTGAAAAGCAAACATGTTGGCCATGCCACAGGTGTGGATATGCCAGTCAACTGGATCTTTTCCCACTGCAATGCGCCGAAGACTTTTGGCCACCATGGGGTACAAACCAGTGTGCTGTTCAGGAACAGATAAACCAGAGAAGAATAAATACACACACACACACACACACACACACACACAAAGATGCTGTCTGTCTTTTAAAACTCAGAGATATTTGTATGCTGCCTATTGCTTGGATATTCCAAATTTGAAAGCAAGTAAAGTATTGATTCTTTGTTAGTATGTCAGGCGCAGCTTTCGCTTAAAGCTTAATTCTGTAAGAAGAGAAAATGTGTGTCACGTTGTTGGGCTCGGTTCTGACAGCAGCGCGTAATAACTATATTGGATAAGTACATTCACTTTAATCCTCCTTTAGGCACTTGAGCTGTAGACACTAGGCTCTTGTCTCTGTTAGACTGTTTACACAGTACTGTGGAAGGGAGTGCTGGCCTAGTGGTGAACGCTCTCATTTACAGGTCTGTAGGTACCACCGAGCTGCCACTGCTGGCTCCTTGAGTAACCCTCATTTACCCCTAACCCTCATTTACTCAGAAATTTACTCATACATTACATATATGTTAATGTGGAAAAAAAAAAAAAAACTACTTAACAATGACCATGGCGGTTCAGTGGTTAGTGCTTTGAGCCAGTGATCCAACGGTTGAGGGTTAAATCCCCAGTGTCACCAAGCTTCTAAGGTAGAGCCCTTGAGCAAGGCCCCTAACCCTCACTTGCTCAGGATAAGCATACATTACCGACATGTAAATGTAAAGAGAAAAGCACTTTACATGGGCAGTCGTGACTCAATGGTTAAGGCTCCAAAAGTAGGCGGGTCCAAGCCCTAATACCACCAAGCGGCCACTGCTGGGCCCTTGAGAAATGCCATTAACCTTCAATTGCTCAGTTTTATAAAAGTGAATATAAGTTGCTTTGGATAAGGGTGTCTTCTCTATGTTGTTAATGTTTATAAAAAGAGTTTATGTGGGGCTGTATCCCATCATTTTGGGGCCGGTGGTGTAGTGGTTATGGTGCTGCGCTCATGATCGGGAGGTTGTGAGTTCGAATCCCACTGAGACCCTCCACTGTGCTAATACCCCCGGGCAAGGTCTCAACCACAAGTGTGCCTCTGTTCACCCAGCAGTATAAATGGGTACCAGTAAAACTATACTGGGAAGGTAACCTGCGATGGACTAGCGGCCCATCCAGGGGGGAGTTGAACTCCTGGTCGCTTCACGCTATGGAAACCGGGGATAAGCACCGGCCTGATGAGCCATGAGGCTCGGGTATAAAAACCCAACAGACTTTACCTTATATCGTATCCCATCATTTGGGCCTGTATCCCATCACCACCCTCAGAATCAAGATTCCCATCAAATTCGAGGATGAGGGACCCGTCCAGCCCTTTTGTGCCACTACATTTTCAGACAGCTGCTTCCCAACATGCAGCTGGTGATGCACTTCTTCACTTCACTTCACTTATCCCTTAACATCTGAGGATGTCGTTGGGGCGCCTTCATGGCGAGACTTGGGCTGGCCTGGCGGAGCCCATCCCTCTCCAGGTCGGAGAAACACGCTGACGGCTTTGCAGCCTACTCTTTACGAAAGTCAGCAATGGTTTCTTTTGCATGCCTCTCACCATAGACAGTGAGAGACATGGCCTGCCTTTGATAACCCAGTTAGCTGCACTGGGGGGGGACAGTGACAACCTTGTGGGGACTCGAACCTCCAACCTTAGGATCAGCGATCCTGCGCCCTAACCATTAGACCGCCACTGCCCTGGTGATGCACTGCCAACTGGTAACTAAAATGTGGATCGAATGCATAGATTTGAAAGTCCTTTTTCACACAATCCTTTCACCTTCTGCGGTTTCCCATGCATGGGCTCTCTGAATAAAATTGTTTAGGGATATCCCCGTATGATCCACCGTAACAACCAAAATATAAGCTGCGTGGTACAGCTCTCATAGGACCTGTACTACTACTGCGGCATTTGCATTTAGCCTTGATTGAATTGAATTGAATGCACCGTAGGGTGTAGTGAAACATATAGTGTTTCACAATCAATTCAGAATCGTGTAGAAAAGACGTAACAAATCCAGTTATAAACATATGCAAAATATTAAAAATCTGTAAAAAATTTCTAGGTTCCCCCAACTCACTCGAAATAAGGTATGTTGAATAGATTTTGAGAGCACGCGAGCACGCGATTGCCGACAAAGGGAATAACACTAAATAATTAGAACATTCACAGTTCACAGATTTGGTATGACTGGAAAGGTCAGGACTCAGTAGTTTAGTAGAGGAAACTATCGCCAGGTGGCGACAGCATATGGCACATTCGAGAGATACCTATTCCACACACAGGCTGTGGAGAGGGGCATCAAGGTGGTGACTGAGGCATCACAGTCTGTATGTGGCAACAATCGACGAGACGGCCTCATCCATACAAGACTGGAGTCGAGGGCAAAAATGCGAGTTTTCAAGACAAAACGACACTTCAATATGTGACAGTCATATCGACTCATCTGAATATGTGTGGTTTTTCCGAGACAATATATGTCAACACTGTGCCAAACTGCTTAAAATATATGTTTTTGATCATATAGAAGTAAATTGGATCACTATATCAGAATTAAACATTTTCAGTAAAAATGCCCAAATATGGTAATTTTCATCGCTCTTGTGGGAGCCTAAGATATCAAGTTATCAAGATGAACTTTTAAAATCTTTGAGATGACAACCCTCCACATCTTTTTATTGCTATTCCAACTAATAATAATCAAAAATTAAAATTTTCACAATTTTCATTACACCCTGATGCACAGAGCTGAGAACCATGAGACCAGTTGAACAATCTGGTAATGTTCTTTTTACTGGAAATCAGCACAGCACAGAATCCGATAATATCACTGACTGTCATTTTACTGAATTCCCAACAATGATTATTTTTAATTGAGCTTTTACAAAGCTCATTTTCTGATATTAATTTTACATGGCTGGCTGGTATTTTACAGATAGAGATGATTTATTTGTGGAAGTCTTTCATCATTTAGGGTTATTGGGTTGTTTGAGAAAACTGAAAGATACTACTTACAATTACGTCACACCAGAACTCAGCAACTTCTCCTATGCGCATGGACTTGAGCAGAATCTCCCATACATCCAGCTTAAACATGCTCCCCATCACCAGTTCCATGGGCATGCCTACTTTCTTGCTGTCGTCCAGCACCGTGCGATCATCATTGCACAGCATGGTTCGGAAATGGAAGCTCACCTGTGGACCACAGAAGGGTGAAGACAAGAGGATGCAAATAATCTTACATTTTAGAAACGGATGGATACCTGGAAAAGTCAAATATAGAATGTCTCTTTGGCATAGTAATGTAGTTTGTGGGTTGTAAATCCGAACCTCTTTAGGTGGGCTTATAGCACTGAAAAGATTCGTGTTTACTTACTTGTAATATACATAATCAAATCAAAGCCTCGCATATCTTGATGACTAACTGCTGAGATGAATCAGGTCTTTTCAATCAGGGAAACTGCAATCACATGCCCCCTGCAGTCTAGACTGTGTCCCTTTATGCTCTACTGCAAAAAGGCATCACTATTCAATGGACTTTTTACATCTGTTCATTGACCAAAGGGACTTAAATTATTCTGGACAATATCAAAGATTTAGAGCCTATCCAGGGAAAGAGCTTGACCTTATCCAGGGCGGATCTAAACCCTTTCCAGTGAAAGATCTAAATCCTGTCATGGTGAAACGTGTCCTGTTTACAACGGAAGAGATCCAGACTCATCTTTCAGGTGTTTATTTAGCCTTTAGGAAAAGCGCATACAATCATTCACACAAAAGAAGTTGTTCTGAGAGAAAAATCTGGGGCACAGACTACCAGCTCGCACTGGCTTATCTCGTGCCCATTTCACTCTCATTGGTCTGTCATGACATCATGTCTCAACTTGACCTTGTTCTGATTGGTCCCTCATAACATCATAGGTCATGCTAACAAATGTATATACAGGGGATCCCTCGCGACTTCGCGCTTCAATTCATGCGGCTTCAGTGCATCGTGTTTTTTTTTTTTTTTTTTTTAAATCCATAGAGTTAAATAATAAGGAACTTAAGGAAGAATAGGGCAAAAAGTTAAGGGAAATGCTGAAAAACAAGGCCAATTATGCAAAAATAAATAAATAAATAAATAAACCCAAACAAACAAAAACAAAAAAAAACCCACATCAAAACTACTCACATTTTTATGTGCGGTGCACATCTGTATATGTGTGTATTCATATTTTATTTACATCTTATGCATTATTTTTGAATTTTTTATTGTTATTATAAGCATTTATAGCATTGAATATGCATTTGTGTATTGATATTATATACACATATACATGTACGTATACGTCAGTCAGGAGGGGTTGACACTGCTTTGCGGAATACGGCGGTCGCGGGGATCTCAGTCCCAATTAACTGCGGAAAGTGAGGGATCCCTGTGTATATATGTGTATATATATATATATAAACAAAAATAAAAGGACAGGACAAAGACTTTCTATTGAAACTCCATTTATCACTACAGATCTGTTTCGAGGGGTGGTGAAACCATCCTCTCTCTTCAGGTGATTATAGAAGATAATCTATAATCACCTGAAGATCTATAATCACCTTCTATAATCACCTGAAGAGAGAGGATGGTTTCACCACCCCTCGAAACAGATCTGTAGTGATAAATGGAGTTTCAATAGAAAGTCTTTGTCCTGTCTTTTTATTTTTGTTATTTGCTCTACCAAAAAGTATTGAGCACTCTCCTACGGAAGGATCTACTCAGAAAATCCTCTCTCTCTCTATATATATATATATATATATATATATTTTTATATATATATATATATATATATATATATATATATATATATATATATATATATATATAAAATATATTCCTTAGAGATGACCTATATTCATTGCAGTTGGATAGAAACTAGAGAACCTGGAGGAAATTACATCAGCCATTCCCTGAGTTAAGGTTCAAATTCGAGACCCTTCAGCTGCCCATCTATCAACAGCATCATCGCAACACTGCATAGAAGTCATAATTTAGTTGTTTGCACAAAATGTTGCCTGAGCATGGTGACGAATGTTATACTATAATTTTTTGTTAAGAAACCTGTACATGACTTTTATACTGAGCATTGTTTTGATGATGCCCAAATATTGCACACATCAGGATGCCCAGTACAGAGTTGTCCGGTGTGGGACGAGTATTGTGCGTATGTGAACTGCAGTTCCCTTATCAGTGAATCATGCAGGTTAGTTTCTGAAAAGAAACGTACAGTGAGCATCGACCTTGCAAATCAATGTTACTGTTGCATCTTCTGTCAATGAAACTGTTGAAAAAAACTTTTATTGAAAATGTTACCTGTAATATCTTAACAGCCTTTTTAGGAATTCTTTGGAATTTTGGAATATTATTTTTGGAATAATTATTAAAATGTAAATTGTTAGTGGGGGACGCAGGAACTCTTCTCACCATTTTTAAAGGCAGACTGTGCTGAGGCCACTGACCTTCCTTTGTTGTAGAAGCAACCACTGAGTCTTTTTTTATGATTTACTTTTATTCGCATGACTTGATAAAGCGAGGCAGTGGTGGCCTCATTCACCACATTAGCTGTGGTAAGGTGCTGGCTGACTGATCTGAAAGCTGGGGGTTCAAGTCCCACTATCACCAGGTTCTCACTGCTGTCCCCCCATTGTAGCTAACTGAGTTCTCAAAGGCTGGTCATGTGTCTCACTGTCTGTGCTGTGAGGCATTTAAAAGAACCATTGCTGACTTTCATAAAGAGAAAACTGCTTTGTTATCAGTGTTTCTACCCTGCGAGGGTCTGGCGAGTTGCTCAGGGTATATTCTGCCCTCAACCAGAGTCAATTAAGATTGGTGCCAACCTCGCCGTGACCCTAAAGGTCAAGTCGGTTGGGCTTTTTACACTCGAGCCATTAGTGGCTCATCAGACCGGTGCTTATCCGCGGTTTCCATAGCGTGAAGCGACCAGGAGTTCAACTCCTCCTGGATGGGACACTCGTCCCTTGAAGATTACCATCCCTGTATTTTTACTGGTACCCATTTATACTGCTGGGTGAACAGAGGCACACTTGTGGTTAAGACCTTGCCCAGGGGTCTTAGCACAGTGGGCGGGGTCTAACTGGGATTTGAACACCTAACCTCCCGATAATGAGTCCAGCACCCTAACCACTACACCATGGACACCACTGCTCCGTGACCCTAATTAAGACTGAATGGCTCAGAAATGAATGAACTTGATAAAGAAATGATCCATTTCATATATAGCTAGTTGATCTTCAGATTGTGCTAGTTCTTAGTTCTTGGTTGCTCCATAAGTAATACCAGCTCATAAACATAACATATCTGAAACAAAAATCCAAGTGCTATATACAGTAGATATAGAGACTATATCGGGGGCAGTGGTGTTCTAGTGGTATAGGGTGCTGGATCGCTGATCCAAAGGTTGGGGGTTCGAGTCCCACTCTCCACAAGGTTGTCACTGCCCCCCCTCCCAGTGCGGCTAACTGGGTTATCAAAGGCGGGCCATGTCTGTCACTGTCTATGGTGAGAGGCATGTAAAAGAACCATTGCTGACTTTCGTAAAGAGTAGCTGCAAAGCCGTCAGCGTGTTTCTGTCACTTGCTAAAAAGGGTTGTGACAGGAAGGTCATCCGACGTAAAAAAAAAAAACCCTCTGCCAAATCAAATGTGCGAATCAGATGATTCGCTGTGGCGACTCCCAAGTAAAAGGGAAAAAGCCGAAAGGAAGATAGATAGATATAGACTATATCATATACTGTAGATATATAGACTATATAGATAGAGTTTTGTGTTGCACCAATAAAAACATTATGACAGTACTGCCTATATATATATATATATATATATATATATATATGATTTTCTGAGTAGATCCTTCCGTAGGAGAGTGCTCAATACTTTTTGGTAGAGCAAATAACAAAAATAAAAGGACAGGACAAAGACTTTCTATTGAAACTCCATTTATCACTACAGATCTGTTTCGAGGGGTGGTGAAACCATCCTCTCTCTTCAGGTGATTATAGAAGAATCTATATATATATATATATATATATATATATATTATGTACTAATCCTACCTTGGATCCTGTGATGAATTTGGGAATCTGGCTGCTTCCTCCATGCAAGATAGTTTTTTTGATGCCCTCAGCACCAAGCAGCAGACTGTCCACCATATTGTATGTGTGTGTATATGTCGAGACAGTGTATGTATGTATGCAGATGTATGTATGTAGAGACAGTGGCCTGCAGATATTTATGCTTGCAGTGTATATGAGTACGTACTAAAGTCTGAAGTGCTGCCTGTGGATTAAAGAAAACGGATAACAGGATTAGGTCTGACAGCTCCACCTGCCATCCACAGAAGGGCTTTTCTCAGCACTTTTTACCTTCGATCACATCTCACCAGAACTGTCTGGAATATTCTGATAGACAGATGAATGTTTGTCACTGTGTGTCAGTCTCTGCGGTGGTCCACACTAACAGGAGAGAACAGGAAAGAGCTTTGTGCCTCTGGTGTAAACATGTGGCTGACAGCTGGAGAATGTGCTCAGAGAGTTCCTGCTGAGTGGCGGTCCAAACAAGTTTACAACTTCTTAAAATTACAGGGATGGACGTCACTGATTATATCAGCACAGCTATCTACATTTTGTGTGTCTGTCACATGAGTGAGCATCAACTTCTCTTTGAGGTTGAATATTAGGATAGTAAGGTTTGACGATTGAGACAAAGCTGGATGATGAGGCTCCTGAGAAAAGGGAACTTCCTTTAAAAGGAAGTATGCAATACTTACAAAGACAAAATGTGCTTACATTCTTCCAATCATGTGGCTATTGCTGTTGCACAACAGTTTGCGAGAACTCGGCTCTCAGCCAATCAAAATGGTTTATCTGCTCTCTAGTGGCGGCAATGTGAACTTCTACGTGCACTGTACTTTGGGAATGTAGACTTTTCTATGTGCACTGAGCTGTGTGAACATCTGGTGTTACCCAGAAGAGGTTGATTTTTTTTTTTCTTTTTAGTCTCGTTCCTCTCAAGATTTATTTCTTTTCATTTCTCAGAGTCTTTTTCCTTGAGTCTGTCACCTTTGGCTAAATGTGAAAAATTTATCCTAAATCTCAGCCCAATTTCTGTAAAGCTAGTTTATGACACCTTTTATAAGTAAGTATAAGTAAGACCTAGATAAATTAACTGAAAATGCACATTTTCCATATACACTGGAGCAATTGTGTTATTTGTTAAAGGGATTGTTGGGTTTGTATTTTTTGCACAAGAAAATAATTTGCATAAAACCTTAGATTTTGATTCAGAGAGAACTTTCAGCAGAGGCTTTAACTGCATCATAATTTAAAGGTCATAAACCTGTGTTTATCTCTGATCTGTTGAGCTATTAAGACTTGCCATAAGTAATCTCCACCCTACCCCACCCCATCCCACCCCATCCCACCCCACCCCACCCCATACATTTTATTTTTCAGTGTAAGGATGTTGGTGCCAGTAATGTAATGGTTGGGGTGCTGGACTCATTTGAGAGGTCATGGGTTTGAATCCCTTTGGGCAAAGTCTTGATCACAAGTGTCCACCCAGAAGTATAAATGGGTACCAGTATAAATACTGGGAAAGTAACCTGAGATGGGGTCCCATCTTAGTTGCTTCACACTACAGAAACCAGGACAAGCTCCATCTCTAATAAACCTGTAGGTTCAGATATAAAAGCACAAAAGGACTTTACGTTTTTCCCCACCTTGTGCAAAATTATCTACTATAAGATGAAATTCAGTAGTCACAGGTATAAGAGCAAATGTATTGTTTTCCCTGATACTTAGAAGGCTTTTAGCAGTATCTCAATGTTGCCATGGGCACATCACAGGCTATGGAAAGCCCATTTAAACAGCATACAGTATTTAGCACTTGCTTTCCAAAAGACCTGATGTGCCTGAAGAATTTCAATCATCTTCAATAACAACTGAGGACAAATGTATTATTCTGTTCATTTGTGGCCAGGAGATTTACATACTGTGGTATTTAATTCATCAGAGTAGAACAGAAATGGGCATATGATAAGAAGTGGTACTAAAATATCAGCCATGGTATTGCACTGTGAATGTCAAATTCTCAGTGACTAGATTTAGGTCATGTTAAATATGTGAACTGGAGCATGGGCAGTGGTGGCCTGGTGGTAAAGGGCACTGGATCGCTGATCCTAAGGTTGGAGGTTGGAGTCCCACTCTCCACAGGGTTATCACCCCCCCCCACACACACACACACACAACCCCAGTGCAGTTAACTGGGCTATCAAAGGCCGGCCATGTCTCTCACTGTCTATGGTGAGAGGTTCATGTAAAACAGGGGTCGGGAACCTATGGCTCGCGAGCCAGATGTGGCTCTATTGATGACTGTATCTGGATAACGAATACATAATTTCACGGTCATTTAAATAAAAATACAAAAAAAAAACCATCAAATACAAAAACACATATTAATAAATCTCATGCATTTAAATCTATACATCTATTTTCAATGCCATGTCACGGTGGCGTGCAGCGGAGAGCCAATCCTTTCTGTACGCCAGTATGCGGGCGGGTCCGATACCTTGAATCTCTAATTTTATTGGATTATAACCACAGCCACAGACTGCGCGTGTTGTTTTTGAGTAAAGAGAGAAATTTCCCTCGTTTTTGATCCTCTCATTTGCACGAATCCAAGCACAGCTGGCAAGCAAACACAAATGGATAGACATGGAAAAACTTCAACCCGCAGACCAGCTGATTGCCAAAACTTGGGACGCGTTTCCTGTCACATACCAAACTTTCTGCAGCGTGTGAGTCGTGCCGTATTGGCCATGTTTGGCTCCACATGCGCACGCAAGCAGCCCTTCTCACCTGAAAAACATCAAGACCAACCTGCGGTCACCTTTAACAGATGGAAGCCTAAACGCCTGCATGAAGCTGAACCTCAGCACGAATCAACCAGACTACAAAGCCATCAGCAAAACCAAGCAGCACCAGAAATCGCATTAATAGTAAGAAGTACTTTTCTTATTAATAAATAACTCGTTATAACAATGTCGTTTAAAATAAATTTAGAGTTGTATTCTTCTTCTTTTTCTTTCGGCTATTCCCTTCAGGGGTCGCCACAGCAAATGATCTGCCTCTATCTCTCCCTATCCTCTGCATCTTCTACTCTTACTCCAACGACCTTCATGTCCGCCTTCACCACATCCATAAATCTCTTCTTCGGTCTTCCTCGAGGCCTTCTGCCTGGTAGTTCCAACCTCAGCATCCTACTGCCAATATACTCACTATCCCTCCTCTGTACATGTCCAAACCATCTCAATCTAGCCTCTCTGACTTTGTCTCCAAAACATCTTACGTGGGCTGTCCCTCTGATATACTCATTTCTGATCCTATCCATCCTCGTTACTCCCAGAGAGAACCTCAACATTTTCATCTCCGCTACCTCCCAGCTCTGCCTCCTGCCTTTTCTTCAGCGCCACTGTCTCTAATCCATACAACATCGCTGGCCTCACCACCGTCTTGTACACTTTTCCCTTCATTCTTGCTGACACTTTCCTATCGCACATCACACCGGACACTTTTCTCCATCCATTCCAGCCTGCCTGCACCGTTTCTTCACCTCTTTTCCACACTCTCCATTGCTCTGGATTGTTGAGCCTAAGTACTTAAAATCCTCCACCTTCGTTATCTCTGCTCCCTGTAACATCACCGTTCCTCCTGGGTCCTTCTCATTCACACACATGTATTCTGATTTTCTGAGGCTAACCTTCATTCCTCTCCTTTCCAGGGCATACCTCCACCTCTCTAGATTTTCCTGCACTTGTTCTCTGCTCTCACTACAGATCACGATGTCATCTGCAAACATCATAGTCCATGGAGATTCTTGTCTCACCTCGTCTGTCAGCCTGTCCATCACCATAGCAAACAAGAAGGGGCTCAGAGCTGACCCTTAATGCAGTCCCACCTCCACCTTGAATTCGTCGGTCACACCGACAGTACACCTCACCACTGTCTTACATCTCTCATACATGTCCTGCACCACTCTAACATACTTCTCTGCCACTCCAGACTTCCTCATGCAATACCACAGTTCTTCTCTCGGCACCCTGTCATATGCTTTCTCCAGATCCACAAAGGCACAATGTAGCTCACTCTGACCTTCTCTGTACTTCTCTATTAACATCCTCAAAGCAAACATTGCATCTGTGGTGCTCTTTCTTGGCATGAAAAAGAACCATTGCTGACTTTTGTAAAGAGTAGCTGCAAAGCCGTCAGCGTGTTTCTGTCCCTTGCTAAAAGGGTTGTGTCAGGAAGGGCATCTGACATAAAATCCTATGCGAAATCAAACATGCAAATCAGATGATTCGCCGTGGTGACCCCTGAAAAAGGGAAAAAGCCGAAAGAAAAAGAAGAAATACGTTAACTGGAGCAGGGCAGTGGAGTTGTTTATTGTCCTATTTCTGTAGCAGAAGTGCACACTGAGCTTCACACTGGTTTGATTTTCTATTGTCTCTTGCATATCAGGTCAGCTCTGGTGCCTGAGTGAGTCACCATGATTGAGTCGTTCCTCTTGCGCACAGATGTGCATGTATAAGGGTGTGTCCTTATTGGTGAGGCATGTTTGAAAAAAACACTGTGTGCATTTTTATATGACACCATGGAAAGCTGATTAATAATTACGCACCGGGTTCTGTTTGTGTTGAGGCACTTGTCTGTTTGTGTAACGTAATATTATATGTACGCTGCCAGGATTCAGTACAACAAAGCTTTCTCATTCATAAAGTGATGAAGCTAAATCCATGGAACAGGTGCTGCAGGAACCTGGTGTGGAAACTAAGCCATGGTCACTGCTTTATCAGTCGAGACTCAACAGAGTGAGAGATTCATGAAACTGTGAGTGCTCTTTATTTCGACTGTGTGGGAACCGACAAGAGTCTGTGTAGGGTGGTGAGGGGTTCATGACTTTTTTAAGTTCGTTTCAGCAGAATCATTCATTCTTTCCTTTTTCTAAGCCTTATAAGCCTTCTAATTCTAATTAGGGTCGAGGGAAAGAAGTCACCCATTTCAGCCGAATCTTTGGGAAGGCAGGGTACACCCTGAACACCTCACCAGGCCATCGCAGGGCCAATCATTCTTTCATTTATTTAAAAAAAAAAAAAAGACTTTGTCCATCGAGTTCCATTCCCAGTCTCAAGCATTTCTGCGTGGAGTGTGCATGTTCTCGTTGTGCCTGCGTGAGTTAGCACTGGGTACTCCGGTATCCTCCCACAGTCCAAAAAACAAACACAGTGGGTTAATTGGCTCTTTTAAATTGTCCCGAGTTGTGTGTGTGTGTGTGTGTGTGTGTGTGTGTGTGTGTGTGTGTGTGTGTAAATGGCTGTATGTGTGTTGTCCCTGCAATTTTCCGGTGAGTTGTCGAGGGCATACCCTGCCGTCACTCTGAGACGGCTGAGATGGGCCCAAGCCTTCCCTAGACCCTAATTATTGATTAAGAAGCTTTGAAAATTAACGAATGAACGAATGATTATGGAATAAATATCTGCTTAGGGAGTTATTGGACTATATTTTACACTTAAAGGGATTCCAAGCAAGTTTGAGAAACCTTGTTGTGGTTGAGATGAAGCTGGTCAAACACTCCACTAGGATTCCTGCCTTTTCACCTTTTTGCTTGTATGCATCAACACAGCAGGATATCTGAGTGGAGGAGATCAGCTCCTCAGTTATTCGTTGAAATGTCATCTCTGGAGATTTCAACGAGTCATGACAGGGCCGTGGACCCCCATCACAGGCCCTCTGACCTCAACATGTCTGCTTACAGCAGCTATTCTTTCTGATATATTACTCACACACACACACGCAGAGAGAGAGAAAGAGAGAGATTGTGTGTGTGTGTGTGTGTGTGTGAGAGAGAGAGAGAGAGAGAGAGAGAGAGGGGGGGGTGTTTGTTTGTGTGTGTGTGTGTGAGAGAGAGAGAGAGAGAGAGAGAGAGAGAGATTCTCTGTGTGTGTGTGTGTGTGTGTGTGTGAGAGAGAGAGAGAGAGAGAGAAATTCTGTGTGTGTGTGTGTGAGAGAGAGAGAGAGAGAGAAATTCTGTGTGTGTGTGTGTGTGTGTGTGTGAGAGAGAGAGAGGGAGAGAGAGAGAGGAGAGAGTTTCTGTGTGTGTGTGAGAGAGAGAGAGAGAAATTCTGTGTGCGTGTGTGTGTGTGAGAGAGAGAGAGAGAGAGAGAGAGATTCTGTGTATGTGTGTGTGAGAGAGAGAGAGGGAGAGAGGGAGAGAGAGAGAGAGAGAGAGAGAGAGAAAGTGTGTGTGTGTGTGTGTGTGTGTGTGTGTGTGTGTGTGTGTGTGTGTGTGTGAGAGAGAGAGGGAGAGAGAGAGAGAGAGAGAGAGAGAGCTCTATACTGTGCATCATGACAATGCCTTTATTTCACAGCGGCTCACACACAAAGCTGCTGCCTCTGCAGTTTCGAAATGGCCTCATGAATGAAAACTCTTCCGCCAATTCTAATGGGCAGGGCAGATGACATGAACTGAGCAGCCGATGAGCAGAACGAATTTAAACCTTCGTCTTCAATTTTATCTTTCAGTTTGTTTTATTTACATGAGTAAGTTTTTTTTAGTGCAGAGAAGATCACAAAACACATTCAGTATGTAAAATAAACCTGAAGTGCTTCCTGCTCTAACAACTAATGAACGCAATTGTTAAAACACTTCAAAAGTTAAAATAAAAGAAAATGAATGGCTCGTGGATTTTAAATGAAAATAATGAATAATGAGAATTATTCTAGCCATTGGTGGGGTTTCTGTATAATTAAGGTTTGCTCACATGACGCTAATCATAATCCTGATTTGAGCCAATCATATCCTAATGTCATTCCGATGGTCCGGTCAGTTTTGTTCTGATGTGTACATGTGTTCTCCAACGCATACTGATGTAATTATGACCTACAGCATTGTAACTCCTATCTGTGCCAATATTTTCCCAATATTGCTTCCATTTTTTTTTTAATTTTATGCTAATGTTACATTCATCACTACTGATGTTTTCCAGTGTGTACCGATGTTACGCCAATTATTTGCATGTTTCGCAGATATTCTCCAAACACACACAACAAACTCCCACATCATTTTCAACACTACCAAAATATATACGCTCCCCGGAAGTTTTCCCAAAATGCTACACATATGTCCTCTGCTTTTCTCAGATGTGTACCGATGTTATATATTTCCTCTGATGTCATATCAGAATATGATCGGGGCAAATCAGGATGATTATGATTTTTGTGTACAATGTAATTATCAGAATTTATCACACTCACTTAAACATGTGCTCAAGGATTCAAGGGTATATGATATATCATCAACTGAGAATTACAAGGACTGTCTGCCATTTGAATGAAATTGGAAGGCAGTTCATTTCATTCAAATGGCAGATCGACCTCGTTAATTCTCGGTTGATGATATGCAGCCACATAGCTGTCCACGCTCATACAGCAGCCTCTCATTTCATTCTGTAAAAAGGTTCCCCAGCTACGACGCACTGAAGTAAATCTCTTGTCAGATTACCACAGTACTGCAGTTTGAGATTCCCAGACTTAAAGCTTCAGGTTACAGTAGGATTAAGGGCTGCCCATGAATCTTCAGTCTATCAACTGAGTGACAAGAGCTCTTTCTGCAGTTGTATTTTATTTATATAACTAAACAGTTTTATTAGTGCTTTTGGTCTTATTTTTGGCCTTCACATTATGATGTGTAAATATTTTAAGGTGAATTTATCTTGGATTTTTTTTTTGTGCTGCCACAGAAAACCGAATGGTATAGAAGCAATACTGGGGCTGATTTCTTTCTAGTTCAGACTGTAGAGTCATGTATCCTATCAGGGACAACCATGTTAAATGATTAAAGTGAGACTGATATTTTTTTTTATTATACAGACGCTCCCAAACTTACATTTTAGTTCGGTTCCGGACAGCCGAACATACGGTGAAAAAAAACGTAAGTTGTTGCTGTACGTTCCAGTGACGTATGACGTTCATACTGTACTATACATCCATAAATACCATTACCGTATCTCATAAAACACCCCTAAATCAATTATAAACATAACACTGTAAAATAATATCAAATATATCAAATAATATCAACATTAATTTGAAATAAATTAAATTCAAGCAAAATAATTTCAAATAGATAAATTTTAATCAATTTCACTCATCAAATATCAAATGCACTATCAAATATAACCTTTAACATTTTCTGTGATGTGATTGCACATTCACATGTTTTTCACCAGCATCGATTTTCTTGATAATAGCCATTTTCGTTTTTAACGAGATGGCTTGCCGCTTTTCCTGATTACCACTATCACTAGTAGGCTTACGCCTCTGGCCAACCATATTTGCTTAGGGTTACAAAAGAAACACAAAGATCACAGAGACAATGTCTTAACACAAGGGTAACACACAGTGAACTGGGAAGAAGGAGGGGCACGTTCAGTCTGTCGTTTGTAAACAATGAACGCAGCGTCATTACATCATTGCGTCATTATGTCAGCGTATTACATAGGTACGTCTCGTACTACAGAGTAGCATGCTAAACTCAAAATTTGACATATTTTTTTAAACATAAAATCGAAAAATACGTAAAACAAATGAATGTAAAGCGGGGAGTGTCTGTAGTGTTATCCCATCTCACTGACACATTATCTCATTATCAGCAGTGATTGGTGCATGTGAAACACAGATGTGTGTATACTATAGTGATTAAAAAGAATATATCAACTTTTTAACCAAAATACCTCAGGCAAACAAATACAGTCGAATACAATACTACTTACGAAATTAATCCGTTCCAGTGCCTTTTTCGTAGCCTGGAGTTTTTATCAATAGAGGCGCATTTTACATGTAAAATGCATGATTCGTTCCAAGGCTCCCAAGACTACCCCATAAACCCTTTAAAAATGATAAAAGTACACTAATTTTGGATGAAATATGTATGAAATATGTGTTAAAAGTAAAAGAAAATTATTTATTAAACCATTTCAACATTTTATTAACATATTAAACCATTTTATTAACATATTTATTAATTAAACCATTATTAAACATTTTTTATCAACGCACATACACACACAACACACACACAACACACACACACACACACACACCACTGGATCTCTCTATCTCTCTCTCTCTGTCTCTCTCTCTCTCTCACACACACACACAAACAACACACATTTGTGGCGCGTCCATGCGGGCTCCGCCCACACGCAGGACGCCAGAGCATTTTAAGATGGGGAATTCAAAGCGCATTCCCTGCATGACAGATTGAACTTTAACTTGTTTTCTTGAGCGATTGGAGGTTCGGATGAGCCGCGTTTTGCTCACATTCGGCAGAGCACGCCACATTTATTAAACATTTACTGTCTTAAACAACTTAAAAAATGAAAAATAAGCTGCAATGTGCTCTCTCGAAAGACAGTTAAAAGAATGCCTCCTTTCATCTCTGACTGACTCTACGCAGTTTCTCTCTCTAACACACACACACACACACACACACACACACACAAAACTCTCTCTGGTGTGTTTTGCCAAATGCAAATGCGGGCTCCGCCCACACGCAATGTGCAACTGACGAAGCAATTCTATTTAAATGTTTAAATGAACGGGATGTTGTATTTAAAGTGGAATTACAGTACCTGTTTGAAAGATCAGAGGTCCTGATCCAATAGTAACTTGTTTCTTGTGAGTTCGGAGGTCTTGTCCCACGGAGCATTCTGCTTATGCTCTTTCTGCTTCAATATCATGCCGAAATAATCACCTCCGTCACTGTATTTCCGCTTTAAGGTCTCCTTCTGCTTCAATATCGCCCTGATTGTAGAGGGGTTTCAGCGATAGCGAAATATAATGCTACAATGATTAATCTCTAAACAAGCCAACAGTCCTGTTCAACACTCCATGCATGTGACAAACAGGAAGTATGGGTACAGATCAGCTCCCTCCTGGCCAATGGGAGGCCAGCGGGGTGGGATGTTAGGAGACAGCCAATGAGAGAGCAACTTGCACGTTGTTTGAATTTTGAATGGCGCATTTGAATTTTTTAATGTCAGATAATGTCACATAACAGAACATAGCACAGGTAAGTGTGGTGGTTGATTCAGATGTATATACAAACGCTCCCCAACTTACGTTTTAGTTCGGTTCCGGACGGCCGAACGTACGGTGAAAAAAAATGTAAGTTGTAACTGTATGTTCCAGTGACCTATGACGTTCATACTGTACTGTACTGTACTGTACAAAATGTTCATATACATTTTAATCAAATTCACTCATCATATATCAAAAACAGTATCAAATATAATCTTTAACATTCTCTATGATGCGATCTTTCTGCTTGTAAATGGTTCCAATGGTCGACGGAGCCATTTGGAAGAAACGTGCAACAGTCACATGTTTTTCACCAGCATCGATTTTCTTGATAATAGCCTTCTTCGTTTTTAATGAGATGGCTTGCCGCTTTTCCTGATTACCACTAGTGGCCAGCCATATTTGCTTAGGGTTACAAAAGTCCGCAAAACAGTGTAAACACAAAGATCACAGAGACAACTTCTTAACACAAGGGTAACACACAGTGAACTGGGAAGAAGGAGGGGCACGTTCAGTCTGTCATTTGTAAACAATGAACGCAGCGTCATTACGTCATTGTGTCATTACGTCAGCGTACTATGTAGGTACGTCTCGTACTACAGAGAGCACGCTAAAGTCAACAGTTGACATTTACAAAAAAAAAAAGTAAAATTGAAAAATACGTAAAACAAATGAATGTAAGTTGGGGAACATCTGTAGTGCGTACATCATCGTTTCTCTAGCCCAAGACCTCAATTCACTATTTTTCATAAATAAAAATGAGTGCCTCAAAGGTTCTCCTCCTCATTCTTTCCTTTAACTTTACAGACTTTCCATACCTCCATACCTTTAGAATTGTTTTGCCAGCTAAGTACATGCTCCAGCAGAGCTGGATGCACTTTGACACATCCTGAGCCCTGAAGGAATAAAACAAACCTTAACCCTCCCTAAACCCTCAAACTCATTCCTATCCTCATAAACGAACACACAACTCCAAAACCGCATTCCTGAACTCATAAACCACATCAGCAGCTCACCTGGTGTCTGGAACAGAACCCGTGTGTTGGAAGCGAGAGAGAAATTCTCACGGCGAGTTTGCTGTATACAATGTACTGTATAACTTAAATTCTTTCAGAGCCAGATTCAGACTGGGAGGCTGGAAAAAAAAAAAAAAAAAATATATATATATATATATATATATATATATATATATATATATATATATCAGTTAATTTTCTGTACCCGCTTAATCCTAATTTGGGTCGCGGGGAGGCTGGTGCCCATCCCAGCCAACTTCGGGCGAGGGCAGAGTACACCCTGGACAGCTCGCCAGGCCATCGCAGGGTGGAAACACGCTGACGGCTTTGCAGCCTACTCTTGTCGAAAGTCAGCAATGGTTCTTTTACATGCCTCACACCAGAGACAGTGAGAGACATGGCCGGCCTTTGATAACCCAGTTAGCTGCACTGGGGGAGGAGCACACCTGAGGTGGCGCATTTTATCAACTCATCTGAGTCTTCACACAATACATGCCTCACACAATATATATATATATATATATATATATATATATATATATATATATGATTTTTTTTTTTTTTGCTAGCCATGACCAAAACTGGGTTGCATGGGGTTCAAGTAGTGATGGAGCAAAAACGTGCACTTGACAGGGATTTGGGCAGATGTAGGAAAACACTTTTTTTTTTTTTTAACACCACCTACATCTTCAAGTTTTACTATTTAAATAATGGGAACCCTAATTAAAGTGGTCTCTGAATTTTTTCATAGCTGTAGCACAAGTTTGAGTTTTAAATAATTTTTATTCACATGTGTGATTCAGTCAAAGGAAATGTGCTTTCAGGGCTTTTAATAAATGCAGAAATCTGCTATTCTGGTTCCTGTTTTGTTTTGTTTTTTTTGTTTGAACTTTTGTTTTTTTGGAAAAAATTTTGTTTGGCAATCAAAGTTATTTCTGTGAACCAGAACCATTTGCATAAAATATGTGCCGTGTCCCTTGCACACAGATTTTTCCAGATTCTCCGAAACTTCAGAAGATATTATGTACTGCAGATGATGAGCCATTCAAAGTCAATCCATCCATGAAACCATCCGTCCGCACATGAGCCAAACCACATAATCCCACAATGGATGTGGAGAAGCTGAAGTTATCTCAGATGTTATTTCCAATGATAATATATCATTTACATAGACAAATATTTTCAGCATAGATGAAAATAAATGTTTCAAGTGTTAATTACTATATACACACAATTTTGTGTCTACTCCGATATGGAGATGGAAAGAGGAAGCGATCATCAGGAGAGCAAAGCAACGCCTTATCAAGCATTTATGAATTTTAATGTTTAGAACACTTTTAATAATGTGTATCAATGTTTGTGAAAAGAGGAAGAAGACCGTGCCTTAAATTATACTTAGCATAGTTTTCCATTATTTAACTGAGCACAGCTCTCTCAAATGCACTGAATGACCCTTCTGAGTCATGCTGCTTGTCCTCACACATAAAAATAGGTCAATTAAAAAGAACAGAGGCAGGAGGATTGAAATGACAATGAAAAAAGAACGCAGGCTCTCTCTGACTGCCAGAGTTGCTTCATGCCCAGGAATAACCTGATCTGAGCCACAACTGACAATTTCCTCAAGTATGTAATCATGTGGCTCACGCAGCTCATAGCCCAGATGAGCACTGCAGCCTGAAGCTAAGCTAAATGAAAGGCAGACTGATCTCACATGGACTCGCATGTGGTATACAGAGCAAAGGGGACATTTAAGCACGGCTCTTTTAGAGAATAAAAAAACTCAAATGCCTTGAACTCCTTCAGCACGTTAGAGTTTACTGGCGGACAGCAGTGACGGGAAGCAGGGCCGCATCAAGGGCCGCATCAAAGACAAAGAATCAGTGTTTAAGGCTATTGAGATGCTGCTGTTCCTGTTTCATTATATAACTGTTCACACTAACTTGCTGCTCAGATACCACATGACCTGTTCATGCAGACACAGTACTTTTCTCCACAAGGATCTGGAGCAGCACAAGCCAAGGTGAAGGCAGGACAAGGGGAAAGTCTGCAGGGTTGTACATGCATGGCCACGTATAACAACACATTTGTAAGGATTTAGGATTCATGAATTGTTGGTTTCTAAGTTATCGCTCAGATATACAGTGGAGCCTCAACTTACGAAAGCCCCAGCAAATGAAAAATCCAGGTTACAAAACGCATTTACGTAAAATTTCCATCTCTGGATACGAAACAAATTCACGTTATGAAAGCACTGTCTGTCTTCCTTTCGGCTTTTTCCCTTTTACTCGGGAGTCGCCACAGCAAATCATCTGATTCGCACGTTTGATTTGGCAGAGGTTTTTATGTCGGATGCCCTTCCTGTCACAACCCTTTTAGCAAGGGACAGAAACACATTGACGGCTTTGCAGCTACTCTTTACGAAAGTCAGCAATGGTTCTTTTACATGCCTCTCACCATAGACAGTGAGAGACATGGCCCGCCTTTGATAACCCAGTTCACTGCACTGGGGGGGACAGTGACAACCCTGTGGAGAGTGGGACTCGAGCCCCCAACCTTTGTATCAGCGATCCAGCGCCCTATACCACTAGACCACCACTGCCCACCATCTCAAAAATTCAAACAATGCGCGAGTTGCTCTCCCAACATGCTCTCCCATGTTGATCTCCCAACATCCCGTAAAGAGTAGCTGCAAAGCTGTCAGCGTGTTTCTGTCCCTTGCTAAAAAGGGTTGAGACAAGAAGGGCATCCGACGTAAAAACCGATGCCAAATCAAATGTGCGAATCAGATGATTCGCTGTGGCGACTCCCGAGTAAAAGGAAAAAGCCGAAAGAAATAAAGAAATGCTTGAACAAAATGACAGACACATGGATTGTCACGGTCACTTGAAGCAGGTCACATGATTATTATCCAGGTTTAAAATCAATAATAATAATAATAATCTTCTTCTTTCCTTTCGGCTTTTTCCCTTTCTCGGGAGTCGCCACAGTGAATCATCTGATTTGGCAGAGGTTTTTACGTCGGATGCCCTTCCTGTCACAACCCTTTCGCAAGGGACAGAAACATACTGACAGCTTTGCAGCTACTCTTTACGAAAGTCAGCAATGGTTCTTTTACATGCCCAGGATCCAGTGAAGGACATTGCCGGCCTTTGATAACCAGTTAGCCGCAGTGTGGGGACAGTGACAGCCTTGTGGGGACTCGAACCCCCAACCTGAGGATCAGCGATCCTGCGCCTTATCCACTAGACCACCACTGCCCCTAAAATCAATAATAATAATAATAAATGTATTATTTCAATTTGTTTTTCTTGTGTTTCTGCATAGCATATACTATAACTGAATGAGTGGACTATGGAACGAGACCATTCATTATATAGTGTTTCCCTCTGCTTAGAGGAAAATAAGCAATACGATGTTCATTTTTTGTAACCGCTTCATCCTAATTAGGGTCACGGGGAGGCTGGTGCCCATCCCAGCCAACTCAGGGCGAGGGCAGAGTACACCTAGGACAGCTCGCCAGGCCATCGCAGGGCGGAAACATGCTGACGGCTTTGCAGCCTACTCTTGTCGAAAGTCAGCAATGGTTCTTTTACATGCCTCACACCATAGACAGGGAGAGACATGGCCGGCCTTTGATAACCCAGTTAGCTGCACTGGGGGGGGGACAGTGACAACCTTGTGGAGAGTGGGACTCGAACCCCCAACCTTTGGATCAGCGATCCGGCGCCTTATACCACTTGACCACCACTGCCCACAGCAATACAATGTCTAATTTTATTTTGCTTTCTTTAGGTTTTATTGTAAAATACAGGGATCCCTCACTTTCCACAGTTAATTGGGACAGAGATCCCCTGCGACCACCGAATTCCGTGAAGTAGTGTCAACCCTCCCCCGACTGGCGTATACATACATGTACGTATATGTGTATATAATATCAATAAATACATATTCAATGCTATAAATGCTTATAATAACAATTAAACATTCAAAAATAATGCATAAAACGGTAAGGTAAAAAAGGTAGTTTTGTTGGGGGGTTTTGGGTTGTTTTTTGTTTTTGTTTGTTTGTCTTTGGGGGTTTTTTTTGGTGTAATTGGCCTTGTTTTTGTGGCATTTAACTTTTCCCCTACTCTTCCTTAATTTCCTTACTTTTTTCTTTTTTGATGAATATTTTTGAAAGCCCCGCGCTGCACTGAAGTCGCAGAAACTGAAGTTTGAAGTAGCGAGGGATCACTGTATATTAAAAATCTTCAACAATACAGTTCAAGAATACAGAGTGACACTGCTGTTATACACCAGCTCATATCTAAAACGGCACATCTTGTGAGGTGTTTCTGGTACGCAATGTTAAATCACCAAAGGTGATTGACGTGAGGACAACCAGTGAACTGGCAAGAGTGTCATGGGTGGCCAAGGCTCAGTGGTGTGTATGGGGAGGAAGGTATGGTACATCTGGTCTGTTCCCACAGATGAGTTATTGTAGAACAAACTGCTGAAACTATTAATGTTTGGCTGTGATAGAAAGGTGTCAGAACACACAGTGCTTTCCCGCTCGCGCCGTTTTGCTGCCTAGCTCGACCGGTCAAGTAGTGTTGATGTCGTGGCTCAGTAAACAGTAACGGTTCCTGACTTTAAAGCATTAAAATAAATAAAAATCCATAGAGACCACTTTGATTATTACAGGAGTAGATAATGGAAACAGTCATTTTGTGCTGTAGGGTTCCATATCTGTGCTGTTATTAAGCAGTAATAATAATAAATTAACAAATTCAGTATTTAACAACAACAACAATAATAATAAATAATAATAATAATAATACAGTAAATGCAGTTTAAATTAATTACGAGTATTCAGGGTGGTGGTTATTACCGTTGCTATGAATAACGCTGCAGTGTGACTAAAGTTAATATGTTAACTGCGCTTTTATTAAGTAGAGAAACTGAGATATTTTTTTTGAGCTGCTGCTGGAGACTGTTTAATTCAGTTCTCTCGTCAGCTTTTCCATGGAATTACATATTCATTAAGAAGGAAGAGAGTCAAGTATCTGACACGTCTCATCCTGACGTCACCAACAGGATTAACTGCAGAGGTAGGAAACAGATTAAAGACCCACAATGAATCCGATTCACCTGCTGTTGTGCCCTCAAAGGCCCTTATTCTCACATTTTCTCCCGCTATCCCGCCTCGTGACAGTGAGGCCACATTAAAACGTGACACACTGTCGGTGGCCTCATTTTACCGTATGTATCACAAAGCTCGTTCAGGGCTCCAGTGGAACAGAAGGCTAGTTAGTCACTCGAACGTGGTGGTGGTGGTGGTGGTGGTGGTAGTGGGTGTGCATATGCTCTGAGTCATCAGGATACGTTCAGACATACACTCATGGTATTTTCCAGTAGTAGCTAATGAGCTGGCCAGACTGAAGCTGACGTTTATTATAGGTTTAGAGACGATGGGCTCATCCATTTGTCTGCGGATTTCACATTTAAAGCGTCATTCGGAGCTCGAGGCTTGATATAACCCTGCATTACGTTTGCACTTGCTGCTATCTTGGAATATGATCCGAATTTACACACTTTATAGAATTCTGCATTTATAGGGAGCTGCTTGAACTCGGAAATGCACCATCTGTGAGGTCTGGTGTGCAGATAGGTGTGGTTTTAGGATGTCCATACAGAAATGATCATGGAACATGGTGGACTCTGTGATGCACGTTGAAGGTGTGAGGATCTGGCTTGTGGACCTGCAGAAAGAAAAAGCACATTGGCATGAGTCATGCTTTGTCTGTGTGCTGCCTCTTCTTGGGCTTTGTACACAAAATGGCCCCCGCTGACTAAACCCATGATGACTCATCATAAAGCGCTGGGACTGAAGGAAGTTGTTCAGGTCACTTTTGAAGTACTGCACTTGGAAAAGTCCAAATTACTGATTCTGTTCGAACACAACCACTGTGTACCTCATTGCTGACATCTCCCAGGGTGTGAGTGAGTCTTACAGCACAATAGGTAACTCGTTTTTCATGTGCCTGGTGGAAAGACGAGCAGCACTCTCCCTCAATCACAGGGCCAAAGATCAAACAGGCAACGCACATGCAAGAGGTCTGGCTCAGTGTCGCAACACAAACGTTTCATCAGGCGCCGCGATCTCCTGTCTGCCCCAAACGCGGGGTAATCTGCGCAAGCAGCTTTCATTCATTCATTTTCTGAACCGCTTAATCCTAATTATTGTCGCCGGGAGGCTGGTGTTCAGCTCAGTGTGTATGTTTTTGGACTGTAGGAGGACAATGGAGTACGGGAGACAACTCACACGACATGCAAACTCCACACAAACACCTGAGCCCAGGACTCGAACTCAAGGCCATGTTTCTGTCAGGTGGACATGCTGTCTATCCATTTGTACCACCCTCAACCATTACAGTGGTGCCTCACTTTATGAAAGTCTCACCAAACAAAAAATTCAGGTTACGAAACGCATTTTCTTAAAATTTTTGTCTCGGGATACGAAACAAGTTCACGTGACAAAAGCGCCATCTTAAAAATTCAAACGCGCCATTCAAACATTCAAACAATGCGCTAGTTGCTTTCCCATTGGTTGTCTCCCAACACCATGCCCCCGCTGGCCTCCCATTGGCTAGGAGGGAGCTGAATCTCCATAATACAGGACTGTACCCATAATGCTTTTCATGTGCCTTCGACCCATTGTTCGACACACACGTGAAGGAGAGTTGTACTGTTGGTTCGTGAGTTTCGTGAGTTTTTTTGAGTGTGCTTATTGCAGCGTTATTTTTCGTTATTAATCATGAGCCCCAAGAAAGTGATTCCCGGTGAGACTGAAAAGGAGAAGTGGGCTCCGTTATCAGTTCAGTTCAGTTCATTTTCTGTAACCGCTTCATCCTAATTAGGGTCACGGGGAGGCTGGTGCCCATCCCAGCCAACTCAGGGTGAGGGCAGAGTACACCCTGGACAGCTCGCCAAGCCACCACAGGGAAGACACACGCTGACGGCTAAGCAGCTACTCCTGTCGAAGGTCAGCAACGGTTCTTTTACAGCCTCACACCATAGACAGTGAGAGACATGGCCGGCCTTTGCTAAGCCAGTTAGCTGCACTGGGGGGGGGGGGGGGGGGTTTGGTGTTGCAGTGACAACCTGTGATGAGTGGGGTTTGAACCCCCCCAATCTTGGGATCAGTGATCCAGCACCTGACCACCACGCCACCACTTCCCCGTAAGCAGCTTTAATATCACCAGGTTAATAAATACTCATACTACAGACATCAATCAAAACACGGAGGGAAAAAAAACCCGCGCAGGAACAAAGATGTTATTCGAGTCACTTCGGTCTTCAGATTGTTGACATTTTATCCGAAGGTAATCCTGAGTCATAACATTTACTGACAGAGGAGCTACAGCATTGTGGCCTTGAGCTTCATACATCTTCCAGTTTAAATATTATCTAATGTGTTGAAAGCAAGTGCTTTGAAATCGCACTGCTGAATGATCGATACCTCCCTTCACCGGTTTATCAAGGGGCATCTAACCCCTGCCATTAGTACTTCTATTACTCTTCCTGTGTCAACACAGAGCTTTTGACCTTTACACATCACCATTCTCCTTCCACACAACCGATTTCACTCAACTTCTCTTTTCATGGCAAGTTCAGCTTGTTTGTGTGGGGTTTTTTTTTTTGTTGTTGTTGGAATGTTAAGCTTACGCTGCTTCAGCACATTTTCAATGATTTCTCAATGACTGAGAAGGTGGCATTTCAGTCACGCTAATTAAAGAAAAACTTTAGACTATTACACACTTTACTGAATTGTCTCGTCTCCACTGCAAACATGCAGAAGACATTTACAGTTTCTACAGTAAAATAGTCTTTAAACACAACAAATCCAGTGGGACCTCACCTTACGGAGTTAATCCGTTCCAGCGCCCTTTTCGTAACCTGTATTTTTCAAGAGTTCAACCGCATTTTACATGTAAAACACGTGATTCGTTCCAAGGCTGCCAATACTACCCTATAAACCCTTTAAAAATGATAAAAGTACACCAATTTTGTATGAAATATGTGTTAAAAGTAAAAGAAAATTATTTAGCTTTTTTTAAATCTCTCGAACCACCCATGTGAAGCTTTAAAGTCCGGGGGTTGCTGGTCCGAAAAACCCTCACCCCTACCCTCCTTCACGAGGTCCTTAAATATGGTGGTTGCTTTTTCCGAAATAATCGCCTCCGTCACTGTATCTCCACTTTTAATGTCTCCTTCTGCTTCAATATCGTCCCGATTGTAGAGGGGTTTCGGCCATATTCCTTCGCGACTTCACTCAACCGCATCCCAGTTTCATATTTTTTTATCATCTCCTGTTTTACTTTTATTGATAACGGAGCCACAGGGCAGTGGTATAAGGCGCCGGATCGCTGATCCAAAGGTTGGGGGTTCGTGTCCCACTCTCCACAAGGTTGTTACTGTCCTCCCAGTGCAGCTAACTTGGTTATCAAAGGCCGGCCATGTCTCTCACTGTCTATGGTGTGAGGCATGTAAAAGAACCATTGCTGACTTTCGACAAGTAGGCTGCAAAGCCGTCGGCGTGTTTCCGCCCTGCGATGGCCTGGCGAGCTGTCCAGGGTGTACTCTGCCCTCGTCCTGAGTTGGCTGGGATGGGCACCAGCCTCCCTGTGACCCTAATTAAGATGAAGCGGTTACAGAAAATGAACTGAACTGAACTGATAACGGAGCCCACTTCTCCTTTTCAGTCTCACCGGGAATCATTTTCTTGGGGCTCATGATTAATAACGAAAAATAACGCTGCAATAAGCACACTCAAAAAAACTCACGAAACTCACGAACCAACAGTACAACTCTCCTTCACGTGTGTGTCGAACAATGGGTCGAAGGCACATGAAAAGCATTATGGGTACAGTCCTGTATTATGGAGATTCAGCTCCCTCCTAGCCAATGGGAGGCCAGCGGGGGCATGGTGTTGGGAAACAACCAATGGGAAAGCAACTAGCGCATTGTTTGAATGTTTGAATGGCGCGTTTGAATTTTTAAGATGGCGCTTTTGTCACATGAACTTGTTTCGTATCCCGAGACAAAAATTTTAAGAAAATGCGTTTCGTAACCTGAATTTTTTGTTTGGTGAGACTTTCATAAAGTGAGGCACCACTGTAACGGTTGAGGGTGGTACAAATGGATAGACAGCATGTCCACCTGACAGAAACATGGCCTTGAGTTCGAGTCCTGGGCTCAGGTGTTTGTGTGGAATTTGCATGTCGTGTGAGTTGTCTCCCGTACTCCATTGTCCTCCTACAGTCCAAAAACATACACATCAGCCCAATTGGCTGTTTCAGATTGGCAGTGGGCGTGAGTGTGATTGGTTGTGTGTGGATGTATTGGTCCTGCAACAGTCTCACAAGCTGTTGAGTTTCCTGTGCCTTTTCTCAGTGCCAGTTGAGATAGGTGTCAGCCTCCCTGTGACCCTGGTAGGATTAAACAGTTCAGCGAACAAGTGAGAGAGAGCGGATTAACAGTTGCGCAAATGCACGTAATATATGAAAAAATATGTAGATCCCCAAATATCTCCGTATAGGTGCATTTGTAAACATTTTATATTTGCTAATATCTATTGGTCGATTTACCAATCTACGTCTTCCCAAATCAGATAAAAGACTGTGAAAACTAACACTGAAAATAGTGATGTAAAAATTCTTTGTCCTGGAGTGAACTGAAATTAGTACAATACAGTTAATAATTCCCACATGAATTTTGTTTTTTCCTGTCAAAATATATATTTTTTCAATTCTGATTCTTGCAACACATTAAAATGTAAAGTTGGACCTGTAAAGTATTCACCACTTTATAATATTGCTGTTTCTCTTCAGAACATTTGACATTTACAGAATGAAAACAATAAATGATGAAGTGTTTCAGGGTTTGTTTTTGCCATTCTTCTCATAAACAGGTCTGAAGGTGTGCGACAGTCCTGGCTCGCTGGCTGTGCAGTTCCTGCGCCCTCTTCTCCTGAAACCATGCATTCATAGCGTATAGCATTCATCGCGTATAGCATTCGTAGCATATAGCATTCATAGCATATGCAAAATGTGGTTTTGCTCTGCCTCGTTGAAATATGCATCGGCACACTAATGCTGCCACCACAAAAGTAATTCTTCTTTGCCAGGGGCACCGACAACCTCGTACCATGACACTCTGGCTTTCAGACTCGGTGCTGGTAACAATCTGGATGGTGAACACAGTGTACGTTTCCACAGCATGATGGTTTATGCCAGAATCCAGCGGCAAACTTAACATAAAGTGTTGTTTTTACACATTTAACTGGGATGTGTTTATGAACTCTGTATTGTAGTGCTTGACAAAAGGTTTGCCAAAAGTAATCCTAAACCCATGTGGTCACATCATCTATAGATAAATGATGGCTCTTGATGCCACTGCATTAGAAGGATCGTGGTGCTCAGCTTGCAGCTCGTTCCTATAGGCACTAAGATTCCTCCAGATTCCTTTAGCCACAAGTCGTTTTGTGATAGCCACTGATAATGGCAATGATCTGAGGTTTTTTTTTTTTTTTTTTTTAAGCATGAGAGATCTGTGACCAATATTGCTAGAAATCTCGCTAATTATCAGTGACCATAAGCAAGGAATCCACACGGTGTAGACAATCATCCTATTTTTTGAAACTCGTTTCTAAATGCTGAACATTTACACACAATTAGCTAGTAAATCAGTGACTGTCGTCAATTACTCTCGATTATACTGATGACAGTCCGAGACCATTGTGGTCCATCAGAGATAGTTGTGAACTTAGTTGCCGACCATCGGAGACTCCCATCTGAGCAGTACAGTGGTACCTCACTTTACGAAAGTCTCACCAAAGAAAAAATTCCGGTTACGAAACGCATTTTCCTAAAATTTTTGTCTCTGCATATGAAACAAGTTCACGTTACGAAAGCGCCATCTTAAAAATGTAAACGCGCCATTCAAACAATGCACAAGTGCTCTCCCATCAATGACATTCAAACATCCCACCCCGCTGGCCTCCCATTGGCTAGAAGGGATGACGCAGCTACCTCCCATTGCATATCTCCAAATATTCCGCCCCCACTGACCTCCCATTGGCTAGAAGGGATGATGCAGCTCCCTCTTATTGGCTATCTCCCAATATCCTGCCCCGCTGGCCTCTCATTGGCTTGGAGGGATGACACAGCTCCCTCCCTCCCATTGATTATTATGGAGCTGCAGCTCCCATAACTTTTTGTGTAAAGGACAGAGTTACTGTTGTTTCATGCTTTATTTCTTGACTCAGGCTTTTAACCTTCCATAAACATTTGTAAGATTATAACTCTGCTAACACACGTGTGCATGTGATTTCCAGTGCGAGTGAGAAGAAACGGGCTCGAGTGATATCGCAAAGGAACATGGCCAAACCGGTCTGCCATATTGAAGCAGAAGGAGGTCTTTAAAAATTATAAAAGCATTCCTTTTAAGGGTTTAGGGGGTTTAGTATTGGGGGCCTTGGAACGAATCACACGTTTTACATGTAAAATGCGATTCAATTTACGAAAAATCCAGGTTAAGAAAGGCTCTGGAACGGATTAATTTCGTAAGGTGAGGTACCACTGTATTTTATTCAAGTCATTTAAGACACCATATACACAGTTATAGTTGGCCTGAGATCGTCATCAACTCAAATCACAGTTTCCAGAGAATAACGCAAATAAGATCGGGCCTTAAAAATGATATACAACCCCCGAGAGGGTGAAATAGCCAAACCTCTTCACATTCCTCTTTGACAAAGATTATTTTGAAACGTTTTCAATCATTTTTTTCAGAAACTGGAGATCCTTTGCTCCTCAAAAGACTAGCTTTGCCCTGGAAACTACGGTAAGGAAATCATGACTAGAATCTCTTTTAAAATCACATCATTATTTATCCCATTACTTTCCCTAAATTGCTCCTGTCCCAAATGTCCAGCCATCCATGTCAATAAAGAGCAGTGGTACATTCACATTCATGTCATCAGGCATTAAACGAATCCCAAAATATCTGTGTTAAGTCCCAGACAGCAATCATATATGCCAAATAACATTTGGGAGGAAAAAAAAAAAAAAAAAAAAAAAAAAAAGTTCCTCTGTGAAGTCGAGATTAAAATAGCAGATTTATATTTTATTAGCAAGAAAAAAAATAATCCAGAAATAATTCATAGGTGGGTACATTTAAACAAATTAAAGTTCCCTACAAAATTATATTACATCTCCATGACTATACACACACATTTAATTACTAGTCTTTTTATAATACATATAAACAAAAAGGTAAGTGAAGTGCAGAAGTGAGCCAAAGTGACGAGGGAGAACAAACAAAACATGTGGGCTTCACTTTTCAGGCCATCAGCATCTGGCTCTGCTGAGTGGCGAGAACATATTCTACCTCGCTTTTCATCTGGCTGGGAGGCTTAAGATGCATTTTCATATCCTGTTTTCAGCACCGCTATTGCCCTTGAAGGAAAGCTTATTGCCTGCTGAGGGTCAGGCACTATGTGCGAGTGTGTGTGTGTGCATGCGTGAGCTTGTGAGCATGCATGCGTGTATCCCAGTGTCGGCGGTTGTACTCATGCACAGTATGCATTAGCCGAACAAATAAACCCAAAATCACATACCACAGCAGGGCCCAGGGGAAAACAAGGGGAAGTTACAGATGCAAGTCCAGAGAGTGTGTTCTTGGTTTATTCACTGGAAGAACCCAGTGACTTATTCATAAACAGAAACACCTGGGCTTGGAGCCAGAGAACACAGTGACATCCAGAAGAGCAATGCAGTTCCTTTCTCAACCCCGAAAAACATTTTGATCAGTAGCAGAGGTTGAAAGGGTGTTCCCTCCTGTTTCACACCCAAATAAGGGCAGGAGCATCTCATCCGTTCAGGAATGCTGCTGACTCAGCATGGGCCTTGCCAGTAGGTTTAGTTTATGCTTGCAAAGAATGCAGAGTTGGGCCCAGACAGCTCACGTGACTTCTTCCAAAAGGGGCATGTGGGGGAAAATCAGGCTATGGTGGATCAATGTGTTATGATTGGAGGGGAGGGATCAGAACCTGTCTGACCGGAGACTTATTTTGGATTCTTGACCACCTGGCTCATGTCAGATTCATCCAACTCGGAAAATGATTGTCTCGTTCTAGGCTGGCGTGCCAGAAAAGAGCCAACCACAACAGTTCTTCAGCTGGCAGCTTTAGCTGGTACATAAGAACATAAAGCTTGCCAGTGAAGAACTGCTGCAGGTCAGCCAATGGGCATCTAGATACATTCTGGACTTTCCAAAAGATGGAGATGATCAACCTGTAGAGAGAGGCAGAGAGAGAGAGAAACAGACTTAGCTTGAAATCACAAGAAATCAAGAAAGAGAAAAATTACTCTTCTCACAGGCATACAGTTCTTGATGTCCTTAAGCCAGCCAGCATCAGAGGAAGTGCGGTAAAAGGAGACATAGGAAGGTTGATAATGAAGCTATGTGGATGGGGTTTCAGCTGCGCCTCCCCTGACTGCCACAGCTATGCAAGCTAGAACAAGCAGTGGAGTCATGTGCTCTCTGCCCCAGGGGTTTTATAGTCCGAGCCAGCCTGCTACTGCTTCCCCATTTACTGTACTTAGCTCAACTCCACTCAATCCTGCCTTTCCTACCACTGCCAGCTCACAGCAGCACCACAATGCTATGTTGCAACTAAAACCATCTCTGCACCACTTTTTTATTAAACCAGTGTTCAAATCACAGCACTACAGATCCCAGCTCCTTTCAAGACTTTAACATTCCAAATGTTCCCAACTGAACCTAGTTAACAAATATTAGACCATTTATTATATAGGAAACAAACACACACACACACACACACACACACACACACAAATGCTTATAATGACAAATGGCATGAAAGTGTTACACAAAACATATAATATAAACACAGTCCTCATGACACAAACCTCAACGAGTCAGAGAGTCTGGAGGCCTCAGAGCACAGTTAAAGGTGGCTTTGTAGCACTGCATTTTTTTTCTTTTTCTTTTTTCAGCAGTTCAAGGACGAGAGCAGGCGAGCACCGCCTCGGTAGCGCACTGAACCCGGCGACCCTGCAGCACCATGGAAAGAGCCAATCCACATAGCTCGGGCCAAGGACAGGACACCCACAAACTAACATGCTCTCACAGGCAAAGTCACTAACTCCTACAAACTCGCTCCCACACACTCAGCACGCCGCACAAATACACCCCTACAAACGCTCACCCACATAAACACGCGCTTGCCAAACAGCAGACTCGCTTTAAATCCAGCCACACACTCATTTAACCAGGTAGCTGAAGGGATCGAGCCAGAAACATGTCGGAGTCAAATCCGAACGTGTATCCGTTCTGTTTACAGTGATTAAAATTACTTTCAGGAGCAGCTTCCACCATGTCTAAAACAGGTTATCAGACACCCAGGCAACTGAATCACCCTTTGTCTGAGGTGAAGATAAAGTCCTCTCTTTGGCCAGGATACTGATGGCAGAGAAAGCTGTGGGCTACAGTTACAGAGAGCAAGATTTTCTGCATTTCACTCACCTGTGAACGTGACCTGTGCTGCACTACATTGTTAAATTGCATCGCTACATCTTCGCGGATGATACATAGATTCAGTTGGAAAGGTCGTTATAAAGCAATTTCTTTACGCATCTTGATGCAGCCTAGGTTTTGATTATGTTTGTATATTTGCTTTTAAAGTGTTTCAAACCAGAAGAGACTACCAAATTAAGTTTCATAATATTTAGGACAAGCATCTCCACATTTGAACATTCCACTTTTAGTTGCTGAATGATTGTTAAATGATGGATGAAATGGCCTCTGTTGCACCTTTTCCCTTTAGAGTCTCCCCATGAAGAAGCGTGATTGTTTCATACCAATAAATGGATGTTCATCTTTTAACTCGAACGCTTGCATATACATTTATGTAAGCGTGGATATTTGAAAGTACCAAGTCTGGCATCTTGTTTATTTCTCCAGTAGAAATGGTTGATTATACGGTTCTTTCTTTCTTCCTTTTGGCTTTTTCCCCTTTCTCAGGAGTCGCCACAGCGAATCATCTGATTCGCACGTTTGATTTGGCAGAGGTTTTTACATCGGATGCCCTTCCTGTCACAACCCTTTTTAGCAAGGGACAGAAACATGCTGACGACTTTGCAGCTACTCTTTACGAAAGTCAGCAATGGTTCTTTTACATGCCTCTCACCATAGACAGTGACAGACATGGCCCGCCTTTGATAACCCAGTTAGCTGCACTGGGGGGGGCAGTGACAACCTTGTGGGGACTCGAACCCCCAACCTTAGGATCAGTGATCCTGCACCCTATCCACTAGACCACCGTATGCATCAAAAAACATTGTACCTATGTGATCCAAATCATCTATCGATAAATCTTTTAATAATATTCATGAAGCAGTAAAAGATGTTTTTTTGGTTTTTTTTTTTAACTTCCCTCCCTACTCCACCACAAAACCATTTTCTGTTTTCAGCCGTGCTCATGTTTCCATGAGGCAAACTGAGTTCTCACTGAATAAACCGAGTTCTCACTGTTCCAACGCTCATGCGGGTTTCCTTCCGACATCGGTACGCACGGTCACAAAGCCTCACGCTGCTCCTGGAGCTAAAAGCTTCATTCAGAAGCCGTCTGCTTTGCACACAATGAAGCACATTTCACCATAGCCTACTCTTCCTGTCTCTCTCACACCCTGACTCATTCATATACATCCTCGTAATGACTCAGACATCCCACTGCTGAACACAGTGTTCGAGGGGTCAGTAATCCTATGGATACAGAGGTTTCCTGGGAAAATTACAACGCTGGTCTCTGAAGCCCCTTTTAAACAGAGATCCTGCAATATTGGCATAAAGACAACTTACAAAGTATCTCAGCTTTTTCTTCATACTGGACCAAACAAAGCTAGTATAAAGCCATGCTAACTAGCATTCTAAAATGGAGGCAGAGGCGTGGTTTTCACGACAACAGAGCATCTACCATATAAACTATATGTACAATATATGAAGACCCTGCCACTAGGTGCTTTTACTACACATTTATACCTCTGTTTAAAACACAAGTGAAGTTGGTAAGCAACGTGTTTATGTAATCAGAAATATGTCAAGGAGAAACTGAAGTGATGTGGGAATGGAGAGACACGTGCAGACATTAGCTGCCATAAACAGTTATTTGGATTTGGACCATCTTGAGAAGAAAAATAAAAAGTTATACACCTGCCTGATAATGTCCGCTTGCCCATTTTACACAGACGCCTCTCGCGTCACTGTTACTACCAACCATTCATTTCATGGTGAAATAAACCAACCTCACCATTCTGGAGTCGGATCTTTTATTTAAAAAAATCCCGCCTGAAACAAAAAGAGTTTGAGAAAGACTTCACAGACGCACATCGCTATCGGTGCTCCAACTGGCACCATACATGGTGTTTATTCCCAGCTGGTAAACTACTGTGTCTTTAACTACGCACCAGCAAAATTACTTAAAGTTTGCTTCAATAATCTCTTGGTCCTGATCTTAAACCATCTTCACAAGTTTGCCCCAGTCATTGAAACAAACAAACAGATCCCCAGAGAGGTCAGGCCTGAGGTGATGTGACAATGATTAAAATCAGCCGTGCTGGAAACTGTGAGTTCCCAAGATGAGAAGGTACATTCCAGCCATACTTGCCCTGCCGAAAATGAAAGGGGGTTTAGAGACAGACAGAGTAGCAGAAAAGGGAGGGGGTCTCAAACCCAGTGGTTCAAAAGCTTGAAAATCTAGTCTTTGGATTCGTTGAAAATTGAGGTTCGTGTTCTCCAGTTTGCTACAGCTGTTAGCTGGAAAGTTACCTTAATTTAGCTCGGAAATATAGTAATACATGCAGAACTGAAATGATCAAAGGAATTAAGTCATGGTTACCATATTCACCTTCACCCATTTTGGACAGAGCTGGTGCTTGATTTTTGGGTCAGTCAGAGCTGACGGTTGGTTTTGAAAATTTAGTAGCATGTGAAGGGCACAGTCTTTAATTTCATGCTTTTGCTAGTTTTAGCCTGTTTGGCCTGAGGATCAAAAACACTGGCCATGACTTACATTCTTCTCAATATCCAATGAATATTGAGAGTGCAAAAAAGTTCAAGCCGGGAGTAAACCTACCAGGAAGGCATTTGCTGCAGCGGAAAATTCAGGGGAGTGGCACAAGTTCGCGTACAAAGCGGATCAAGAAATAAGGATCAGTTCCAACCAATAAACTTTTCGACATTGACAATGCAGTCTCTTTAGAATAAAAAAAAAAAAAAAGTACTAGAAACTTTATGCTTTGTGATTTACCAGTGGAAATGGTAAACACTTGG
>CM045747.1:23965581-23983081 GCA_024760905.1 Plotosus lineatus | reverse complement strand
TCATTTCCTCTATTTCTAAATCCATTTCCTCTATTTTTCTAAACCTCACTGGGATCCCTCATATATATCAAATTGCAATAATTAAATAGCCTAACATTCAAAACTTTCAACTATGAGGGGGAAAAAACAGTACCTGTAGGAAACCCATGCAAGCACAGGGAGAACGTGCAAACTACACAAAAATAATTCCTTCGCTGGGCATGGGGCTTGACAAACCCAGAATGTTTTTACTGTGAAGCCGAAGTGCTAACTACCGTGCATTTGATGCCCTACATCATGTTTAAAGGAAACTGTCAATTAATAAAAATTGTGGTGAAGTTCAATGAAAAGCACATCTCAAATGTTTTTATAAGATTTGGATGTCTTAAGGGATCCACATTGGCAATTCTTAAAATTGTCTAAATAGGTGTTTCTCTATAAGGCCAAGCTGAGAGACACACACCAAGGAGGCCTCACCTTATTCTATGGGACACCTGACATGTGGAATGCATGATTTCTCTGGGATCAAGGGAAGACCACATAGGTACTTTGCTCTGATAAATGCATGCAGTGTGCTTTAAATATAATGGAATCGGCCACAATGTCTTTGTGAAACCAGTTGTTTACAACAGTACACATAAGGTGAATGAATTGATAATGGAACATAAAACAGGATGTAAAGAAGACCGAGTTCTTTTAAGTGCTGTGTTGTAGATTGCTTCTTCTATAGTATTGTGTAGTTTAATAAGTTTCTGAAATGTTACAGAGACACTGTGTGTGTATCAAGGTGTTTGTTAGTTATTGCTACAAAAAAATCATGAAAGGTGGAAAAGTTGAGGGCCACCCCAACTTGGAAACTCAGGATCAAAATTCTGTCCAGTGTTTCCTTTCCAAATTAAAAATTAAAGGAGTGTACGAGTGCAACTTGTAAGTCAGCACCTTTTATCTACAATAATTTAGATATATCACAGTGGCATGTCCCAGATTCACAACTTTCTCATTTCTGATCTATTCTGTACTAAAAATCCAATATTCTACAAACTCTGCCTCATGTTAAAGATCTACAGGCAGGCTATATTGTTCTTTCTCTCTTTTCCTTTTGTCTCCTGCTCCATCTTAGTAAATACTCAAAAACAAGCATTAAAGAGATATTTGCATTTTACAAGCTGACAACTGCCCGAATAAACGTATCCATCCATTATCAGTACTACTTATGTGTCAAGATTGTGGGGGAAGCTGGAGCTAATTTCAGATAACTTCGGAGATCTGAACAGCTCACCAATCCGTCTTAGACCTAATACAAAGACAAACAACCATTTCCTCTCTCACTCACGCCAGTGCGCTATAGAGCAGCCAGTTTCCCTAATGTGTATGTTCTTGGACTTGCTGGAGAAAACTCAAGCAAATAGAGGGAGAATATGCAAACTCTACAAAAGTGTGTGTGTGTGTGTGTGTGAAGGGGCAGCCTAGGGGTAAGATGCTGGATTACTGATTCAAAGGTCAGGGGTTATATAGCAACACTATCAACAGGTTGTCACTACTGTACTGTTCCCTTAGTGCAGCTAACTGGATTATCAAAGGCCAGTTATATGTTTCATTTTCTATGGTGAGAGGCTGTAAAAGAACCATTGCTGACTCTTGTCAAAAGTAGGCTGCATAGCCACCGGTGTGTTTCTGCCCTGTGATGGCCTGGTGAGCTGTTCAGGATTCAACCCCAGAACCTTCTTGCTGTGAGGAGACAGTTCTGACTAGTGAGTCACTGTGCTGCTTGCACACATAACCAAATATATGCAAATCATCTGTATGTTCTCTCATAAACATTTATGTCATAGATTCATTTGTAATACGTTATTATGTGTGGTAGTGTATATCGCTATAAAAAAAAGATGTTAAGGCCAGCTAGCTTAGTGTTAGCATAGTAATGTGAGCACCAATCACGATGGGGAAATATTATTCTCGGCTACTCAGAGGTTAGGTCAGAGGTAGTCATCATGTTTTTCCATATAACACAATATTCTTCCATTACGTTTTAGGATGTTCCCATGTTGATTTCTATTTCCAATCTGAACATACAAAATGTGTATGCTGTAAATCCCTTGTGACACTACTGAGGCCCAGGCTTCTGTGTGCTGTTAGTCAGTAATGTTTTTAATATAGCTTTCATAGTTGCTTTAAGTTCATAATTTTTCATTTTCAACACTTATTTTTTATCTCATTCACAATCAAACTTTGTAATTTAGCATAATTATTGAATGCCACATAGATCATGCATCACTACCTACTCAATCTTATAGCGGCTCTCCGGAACAGCGCACTATAGCCATAGAACATGACTTGGATGTCTATGCCATGTCCTGACCGGTGTCTGTGTGCCACCAGGTAAATAAACGTTTGTGGCGCAAACACCGAATTCAGAAGCTTGACAGAACATGAACTTGTTAAATGGATAATTAGTCTATAAAGACAGTTGATACAAATGGACACGGTTCGAAAAGGAAACCAAGACTTACCTATGATTTACAGACAGATAATTATTGCTTTTAGGCTATGCATAAATCTATATATTAGCTATGCATGAATTATGATGGGTGTCACAGTAGCATAGTGGTTAGAATGTCCACCTCACAGCAAGCAGGTTCTGGGTTCTAGTCCATGTGTGATGTCTAGTCCATGTACTTCCTGTGTTATTGTGGTTTTCCTCTGTGTACATTTTTGCTCCTACCGTCCAATAACATGCACATTAAGTTAACTGAATGTCCCATATCACCTCTAGGTGTGGAGGTGTGTGTGAGGAATTGAGTATTTGTTGCCCTATGATGTACTGAAGGTGCTCAGGATGCGCAACACCTTTGGCCAGTGTTACTGGAGATAAATCCCATCCACCCCATGAACCTTATAGTAGGGTTAAGCAGTTCGACAAATGAGTGAGTGAATCATGACAGTATAAGTATTAGGCTTATATTAAACTGTATGCTTTAAAGTTTCTTAATTTATAAAATATTTCAATAATTGCACACATTCTACAGTGCCGGTCAGGTTATTGAACTTGAAGATTGGTTTGCATGGTTTTGTAAAATTCACATGTAGGTTATTTGTCAAGCCAGACTTGCAATCCTGTTGCTCAAGGCCTAAGTTACCTCAACAGCTTTTTTCTGCACTAGTGTCAGCTCATTCAGATGTAATACCTCAGATTTTTTTTTTTTTTTTTTTTGCTTAAACATTAAAAGTACATAGTCTATGCTAGACTTTAACTGCTACGGTCATGTTATGGAAATAATAAATGCATACCAAATATGACTAAAATATTTAAAAAGATACTTTGCCTGCTGATAAATGAATCCTGATAGTTTTGGCAAATTTCAGCTTCATCCACTTATCCAGTTTGATGGAAAAAATCTTAAAGGGTTGTAAGAGGAAATACAGGGATATTTGTGCAAAGAGCTTCTTTGAATGATGGGAAATATTTGAAAACTGTCAGCTTTTATTATTTTATGGCAGATATTGTAGTATCAGTTACTGTGACTATATTGTCTGAAATTTATTAGATAAGCAAGTGATAGGCTTTTCGATGCTAAAAGTATATAGTACCAGAGGTCTACTGTCTAACACAGGAATGTGCAATATATTGACGAACAGCTCCACCATTAGCAATTCAACCAGCAGCTCAAAAAGTAGCCACGGAGAGTGAAACAAGATATATCAGCCAACCCTCTAATTATTTGTAATACAGTACAGTATAGTGCAGTTTGATGCCAAAAAGTGAGATGGAGTTTAGGCAGCAGATCTTACCACTGCCTGTAGAACACACAGTAACAGCAGACCATGGAGAGAGGCTGTATTCGGTATCATTTATGGCTCATAGATTCGTTCCCGCTGGGAAGTATTTCACAATCTCACACCTAGACATACAGTACTGTAGACTTCAATGGAGTAATGTCTTGTGTGTTTATCAGTCACTTTCAAATCAGCTCTTTGCCTAGAATCAGGTGAAATGAAATACACTTATTTGGTTTAAGTTAAGTTACTTTGAGGCTGGCATTATTTTAGGAATGCTAAATATTTGGTGCGCTTAATTGAACACAGGAGGCTATCAGTGGAGGCCTTGGATAGAGCAAAACGACACAGACATTATCCTGATGTTTGTACATGAAATTTAAATAGGAAAACTATAGGGTATTCAGGGTGGTTAAAGCATCCAGTTTTAATGCACTTTAGTCTCTACCAGTCTAGAAGGTATCAGTAGGTGTGGGGGTTGAATTATTTCAAATTTTCAATGTATTCAATGTCAAAAATACCCTCGTCAACCACAAGTTCAATTTAGGAAAGAATTTAAAATAGGAAGCACTACCATTCACACAGCCATTCAAAAAAGAAACAGTACAATCCTCAGAGAAGTCTGTAGGATGTGAGTCAACATTCTTCTCTTGTTCACGAAGGTACTGTCCCTGATGAAGCTTCTTTATATTCGATTCACCAATGCTGCACAGTCAGGCTAAGACTAAGACTCTGATTTGTCTTCAGGTTGGTTCTGATAGCAGAAATTCTGTAACTATAGGTCAGTTTGCGCCTTTCATAGGTTTGCACACTAGACTGAGGATACCTTTATCCGGCTCAGTGCATTCCAGGAATCTATCAATTCTCGCCAAGCAAGTGCCATCCTGCAGCAAAGCCAAGAGTGAACAATGTAAGTAAAAAAAATTGTGAATAGAAAATTGTCTTATTTATCCCTTTTTTCTATTTATTATTTATTAGTGACATTTTCTGCCAAGAAAGTTCATGTGATATCAGCTATTTTTATGGGAAATATGACAAAAATTGAAATATTATAGGTTATTATTGTCGTTTTGTTGTAAGCACATCTATCTTACAGCAAGAATGTCGCTTAGCCCGCCTAATTAGGGTCACGGGTAGGCTGCCGCCCATCTCTGCCGACTCTTAGTAAGGGTCGGGTACACCAGGCCATTGCAGTAAAGATATGTCCATCGGGCTTATTAGCTCCCTAGATGTGAGTGTGAATGGTTGTGTGTGTGTGTGTGTGTGTGTGTGTGTGTGTGTGTGTGTGTGTGTTGGCCTCATGATGGATTGGCAAGCTATACAGGGTGTATCCTGCCTTCACTTCGTGTTGGCTGAGATAGGCTCTCCCCTCCCTGCTACCTTAATAAGATAAAGTGGTTTGGTGAATTGATATTGGTTTATACAATAGTTACTCGGTGTTCAGTAATAAATCACTCAATTATATTACGCCTCTGGCTGGTTTGTTACTTTATGTTCAATAGGTGACTAGTTTAGTCATACTACATACAAGTGTTTGCTCTCCATTCATTTCTTTGGGTAAGGTATTACACGACAAAAATTTGCAATATAATCAAAATTTTAAATGTTATCTTCCGCCAAAAATCCTTTTTGATCTTGTTTTGGGAATAATATACTATATAAGAACAGAATTTGTAGAGTATTGCTTGAAGAATATTTTTCTAATTTTAAGAAATTTTACCACATTATATTATCTTACTGCATTGGGAGATAATTTCACTTGATTTACTATGATGCAAACTGTTCAGTTCATTTTCAGACAGTGAGAGATATGGCCAGCCTTTGATAACCCAGTTAGTTGCACAGGGATGGACAGTGACAACCTTGTGGAGAGTGGGACTCGAACCCCCAACCTTAGGATCAGCAATCCAGCACCCTATACCACTAGGCCATCACAGCCTTGATGTAAACTGTAATCAAGAAAAATATGAAGTAAATGCCCATATGATGCATAGTACAGTGTTGTACTGTTCATCATATTATATCTTACAGGCCAGCGTCGGTGTGTCAGGATTTATTTTACGGGTGGAAGCTGTTATTCAGTTCTTTGCATATGGACACACCCTTGGATAAAGATCTGATTTAATTCAATCATTAATGATCAGGGTTAGTGCGTAATTAAAGCAGGAAATTGCCCTCAGTGGTTATACATCGCTGCTTTGCAAGAGTAAAAGTACAGAGGAAGAATAAAGTGTTCTTAGCTCAGTTCAGTATTCCTGGCTATATATATATATATATATATATATATATATATATATATATATGTGTGTGTGTGGTCAGATAGATTCATCCTGTTTTTATTATTATGTTATTAATTATTAATATTATTATTGGTAATGCATTATAGCAGCCCAACTTCATCCTCTCTTACCCCACCCTGTTCTCTGACTGAATACACAGCCATGTCAAAGCCTGGCGCTGTCACTTTAAGAAACCTTTTGCACAAGACAACAGATTCCTGATACCCAATGAGAGCGTGTTTCGTGAAAGCTCAGCCCAATGGAAAATGACGGTAGGCGGGGTTTAAGGATCCCAACCTGAACCCGGTGACTCAGCACGGGTGAGCGCGTGCGAGATGACGCCTGATTTTGATTTAAAGAGACAGGGCTTAATGTTGGGAAGGTATGTACTCTCCCTCCCTCATCTCCACCTTGGAAAATAGTTGCACAACGTAATACCAAGGAGTATCAACTACAGGGAACATTTGGACTTGTGGCAGCGATATGTAGACTGAGCCACACCTCTGCAGTCAAACCAAGCATGACTCAGCTTTGCCCTTTCTCACCCAGACCACATGACTGACAGGCACACAGAGCAGCTTTTTGGGTGTCTCAGATTTGTCAATGTTTCAATGACATATTAACAGACAAAAAGTAGGCCGGTTCGGATTGTAACACTTAACTTTGAACATCAGATCAAAGTTCTGGACAGCAGACATTTTTTAGGTCATAATGCAGTGAGGCAACAGCACAGCACAGCACACATGTGTCCAGCTGCAGAGTACAGCATGTGCTCAAAAGCATAGACTACATATTAATACTTGTGAGATTTTAAGAACCTTCTGTTTATTCAGTAGGATCATGGACTATCATGTCCCTCTAACCGCCCAGCAATGGGATGTGAGTCACATGGGGTTATGACAGGACATGTTCCAGTGTATAAGAGCATAATACTATGATGATGTGTCACACGGTTATGCTGATGATGTGTGCTATTTTAAACGTTTGCCTAAGTAAACACGGAGTACGTTGATCAGTTATTAAAAATAGTTTTTTTTTTCCACAGTGATAACAGAACCATTTATTGTACTCAAGTGCACCAAGGGAAACCTCGCAATGCCAGTTAAACTTTGTGCTCATCTACAAAATGGATAATTCTGGTAGTTAGACATTTGCAATCAGAAGACAGGACATGGTGGGGCAGTAGTTGGCACTGTCACTTGATAGCGTGACAACATTCTGGATTCAAGCCTGCCAGTCAATCAGGGCCTTTCTGTAAAGTGTTTGCATGTACTTCCTGTGTGTGCACAGGCTTCGTTCAAGTACTCCAGTTTCCTCCCACAGTCCAAAGACATGAAGGTTTGATGAGGTGACGACCCTGAACTGTGAATGTGAACAATAGTCTGTCTATCTGTATTAGCTCTGCAATAACCTGGCAGTCAGTCCAAGATGTACCATGTCTCATACAAAATGTTAGCTGGGAATGACTTCAGCTCACCCATGGCGTGCAGTGCATGTGGGGTGTGTTAATTGAATCTTCTTCTTTTCCTTTTGGCTGTTCCCTTCAGGGGTCGCCACAGCGAATCATCTGCCTCCATCTCACCCTGTCCTCTGCATCTTCATCTCTTACACCAACTGCCTTCATGTCCTGTTTCACCACATCCATGAATCGTCTCTTTGGTCTTCCTCTGGGCGTTCTGCCTGGTAGTTCCAACCTCAGCATCCTACTGCCAATATACTCACTATCCCTCCTCTGTACATGTCCAAACCATCTCAATCTAGCCTCTCTGACTTTGTCTCCAAAACATCTTACATGTGCTGTCCCTCTGATGTGCTCATTCCTGATCCGATCCATCCTTGTTACTCCCAAAGAGAACCTCAACATTTTCATCTCTGCTACCTCCAGCTCTGCCTCCTGTCTTTTTCCTAGGGCCACTGTTCCTAAACCATACAACATCGCTGGCCTCAACACCGTCTTGTACACTTTTCCCTTCATTCTTGCCTATACCTTCCTATCACACATCACACAGGACACTTTTCTCCAACCATTCCAACCTGCCTGCACATGCTTCTTCACTTCTTTTCCACACTCTCCATTGCTCTGGATTCTTGAGCCGAAGTACTTAAAATCCTCCACCTTCCTTATCTCTGCTCCCTGTAACCTCACCATTCCGCTTGGGTCCTTGTCGTTCACACACGTATTCTGTCTTACTGAGGCTAACCTTCATTCCCCTCCTTTCCAGGGCATACCGCCACCTCTCTAGATTTTCCTCCACTTGTTCTCTGCTCTCACTACAGATCACGATGTCATCTGCAAACATCATAGTCCATGGAGAATCTTATCTAACCTCGTCTGTCAGCCTGTCCATCACCATAGCAAACAAGAAGGGGCTGAGAGCTGACCCTTGATGCAGTCCTACCTCCACCTTGAACTCTTCTGTAACACCGACAGCACACCTCACCACTGTCTTACATCTCTTATACATGTCCTGCACCACTCTAACATACTTCTCTGCCACTCCAGACTTCCTCTCTCGGTACCCTGTCATATGCTTTCTCCAGATCCACAAAGGCACAATGCAGCTCCTTCTGACCTTCTCTGTACTTCTCTATTAACATCCTCAAAGCAAACACTGCATCTGTGGTGCTCTTTCTTGGTATGAAACCAAACTGTTGTTCACATATGCTGACCTCTGCCCTTAGTCTAGCTTCCACTATTCTTTCCCATAACTTCATCATATGGCTCATCAATTTTATCCCTCTGTAGTTTCCACAACTCTGCACGTCTCCCTTGTTTTTAAAAATGGGCACCAGCACATTTCTCCTCCATTCCTCTCGCATCCGCCTACTCTCTAAGACCTTGTTGAATGTTCTTGTCAGAAAATCTACTGCTACCTCTCCTAGACACTTCCATACCTCCACCGGTATGTCATCAGGACCAACTACCTTTCCATTCTTCATCCTCTTCAATGCCTTCCTCACTTCACCCGTACTAATCTTTGCTACTTCCTGGTCCTCAATGGTCACCTCTTCTACTCTTTTTTCTCTCTCGTTTTCCTCATTCATCAGCTCTTCAAAGTACCCTTTCCATCTTCCCAGCACGTCCTTCCCATCTCTATTTCTCTGCTGTGGCAAGCTGTATAAATCATTTTCTCCCTCTTTACTGTCCAACCTAGCATACAAGTCATCATACGCCTTCTGTTTGGCCTTTGACACCGCTACCCTCACCTTACACTGTGTCTCCCTGTACTCCTGTTTACTCACTTCGGTCCTCTCAACATCCCACTTCTTCTTAGCTAACCTCTTACTTTGTACACACTCCTGCACTTCCTCATTCCACCACCAAGTCTCCTTATCTACTCTCCTTCCAGATGACACATCAAGTATTCTCCTACCTGTCTACCTGATCACATTAGCTGTAGTTGTCCGGTCATCTGGAAGCACTTCCTGACCACCCAAAGCCTGTTTCAACTCCTCCTTGAAGACACCCCGACACGCTTCCTTTTTCAGCTTCTACCATTTTGTCTTCTGCTCTGCCTTTGCCTTCTTCACCTTCCTCACCATCAGTGTCATCCTACACACCACCATCCTATATGCTGTTTGGCAACACTCTCACCCACTACTACTTTGCAGTCACTGACTTCCTTCAAATTATATCGCCTACACAAGATGTAGTCTACCTGTGTGCTCCTACCTCCACTTTTTATGCTCCTGTCTCTTCTAGAAGAAAGTATTCACCATAGCCATTTCCATCCTTTTTGCAAAATCTATCAACATCTGTCCTTCTGCGTTCCTGTCCTAGATACCAAACCTGCCCATCACTTCGTAGTCCCCTCTGTTTCCTGCACCTGGTCCATTGAAGTCTGCACCAATAACCACTCTTTCACCTCTGGGGGTACTCTGCATCACTTCATCTAACTCACTCCAGAATCTCTCCTTCTCTTCTAGCTCACATCCTGCCTGTGGGGCATAAGCACTAACAACATTGAACATCACGCCTTCAATTTCTAACTTGAGACTCATCACTCTGTCTGACACTCTTTTCACTTCTGGAACATTCCTCACAAACTCCTCCTTCAAGATGACTCCTACTCCATTTCTGTTCCCATCCACACCATGAAAAAAACAGCTTAAACCCTGCTCCTAAGCTTCTAGCCTTGCTATCTTTCCACCTGGTCTCCTGAACACACAGTATGTCCACCTTCCTGTTCTGCATCATGTCAGCCAGCTCTCTACCTTTTCCTGTCATAGTTCCAACATTCAAAGTCCCCACTTTCAGTCATAGACTTATGCCTTTCCTCTTCTCTCTCTGCCTACGGACATGCCTCCCACCTCTCCTTTTTCAACTTCTTCGACGTCTTTGACCAACAGTAGTCCAATTTCCACCAGTTGGTTAACAGCACTGATGGCGGGTCGTTGTTAACCTGGGCCTCGACCGATCCGATATGAAATTCTTTGTTTTGACTCGCATATTTTATTTGGCGTTGGTTTTATGCCTGATGCCCTTCCTGACGCAACCCTCTGCATTTATCCGGGCTTGGGAGCGGCGTGAGGGTGGACATTGGTTTGTGCACCCCCCCCCCCCTCACGGCTGCATTGGGTGTGTTAATTGAATGAATGAAAGAATTTGCAACCAACTCATAATAGAACCCTCGTGCAAAATCAGTATCAGGAAAATCTGAATATGCCCTTTTGTTGTCTGGCAAGCTGTTCAGGGTGTACCCTGCCTTCGTTCGGTGTCAACTGAGATAGGCTCCAGCCTCCCCGTGAGCAAGGATTAAGCGGTTGGCAAATGAGGGAGTGAGTGAAAATATGACTATGATCTGAATTAATAACTACATAAATAGAAATTGGGAATTATGCTATTCAATAAGATTTGGTGGCTGTCTTGTTCAGTTCAGTTAATTTTCTGTTACCACTTCATCTTAATTAGGGTCACGGGGACTCTGGCGCCCATCCCAGCCGACTCCAGGTGAGGAGAGAGTACACCCTGGACAGCTCGCCAGGCCATCGCAGGGCGGAAACACACTGTTGGCTATGCAGGTACTTCTGTCAAAAGTCAGCAATGGTTCTTTTACATGAACGTCTCATCATAGACAGTGAGAGACATGGCCGGCCTTTGATAACCCAGTTAGCTGCACTAGGTGGGACAGTGACAACCTTGTGGAGAATGGGACTCAAATCCCCAACCTTAGGATCAGCGATCCAGCGCACTCTACCACTAGGCCAGCACTGCATGGCTGTCTTGTATCATTTGTATAAGAAGCTTGTCTAGTACGGGCACATGTTTTATTTAACTGAAGTCGAACACTGACTGCATTTTCTTTTTTTATTCATCACCTCTATTTGTGTTTTGAATGTTTTCCCTGTGCTCCATGAGTTTCCTTCTGGTACCATTCATTACATTTCTAAAACCTTCCAAAAACATGTCAGTTGGTGTGTGAAGTGTGTGTGAAGTGTGTGTGCACATATTACCTTTTGGAGGACTGAGGTGTCTTTTAAGGATTAAAGCAGTTACAGAAGATGACGGATAAATTAACAATTCAAATGCTCTTCAGAGTATTTGTGCACATACGTTTAATCTTACAGTTAAAATCTCATATGTCACAAAATATTGTGCTGACACTCACTGGCCATCATATGACCTCTAATGTAGGTAGTAGTGATTGATGAGTTATCAGTTGTATAGTTAACCAAAATGCAATACAGTATTAGTCTTCTTTTGGCTGTTCCCTTCAGGGATCGCCTCAGCGAATCATCTGCCTCCATCTTCATGGAAGTCATATTAATGATTCGCATGTTTGATTTGGCATAGGTTTTTACGTCGGAAGCCCTTCCTGACACAACCCATAGCAAGGGCGGAAACACGCTGACAGCGCTGCTATTCTTGTCAAAAGTCAGCAATGGTTCTTTCAACATGCTTCTCACTATAGACAGCGAAAGACATGGCCGGCCTTTGAAACCCAGTTAGCTGTACTGGTTCCCACCAGTAACAACCTTGTGGAGAGTGGGACTCGATCCCCCAACATCAGGATCAGCGATCCAGCACCTTTTACCACCAGGCCACCACTGCCCACACAATACAGTATTAGTACAGTATGTAAAATACTATTGCTATTTACAAGAATTTTACCTGAAAATATGAATGATTTTTCCTTAAAAGCAACACATTGATGGTAGCTTTTACAGAATAATAATAATAATAATAATAATAATAATAATAATAATAAAAAAAATAATGGGAATAATAATTGGTCAAATATAAAGAATATAAAGAACTAAATTTTTGAATAAAAATGTGGGTGGTTTCTAATATTTTAACATTTTAACATTTGTTAAAGTAACATGTGTGGGTGGATGGGTGGCAGGGCTAACATGACATAGTATTTCCATTACACAACTTGCTTTGTAGAGTGTATTATTTCGTATTGCCTTCATGTGGTGCCTGGCTGGTGGAGTCTTGCCCTCTTATGCGTCAATATATGTGCCCTGGAGACAGAATAAACAGGTTTTGAGAAGCATTTATCTGTTTTTCAGTGTGCAAGGCCAAGGGCAGATAGAGTTAGCCTTGTTCAAGGAATGGAATGAGTCTGTTTGCATGGGACAAACTGAAAGACTTTTAGCAGTGGTGGCTCTGTAGTTACGGTGCTGACTTACTGATCAGAAGGCTGGGGGTTAAAACCCCACTGACATTGACTTACCACTGCTGATGAGGTCAGAATGTTAATTTAAAAAAAAAAACCCAGAAATTGTTTTTGCTATAAAGTAATAAAGACCACACTGGCATAGTGGTTAGTATGTCTACCTCACAGCTAGAAAGTCTTGCGTTTGAGTCCTGTGCTTGGCAAGGGTTTTTTCTGTATGAAGTTTGCATATTCTTTCTGTCCCTGTGTGGGTTTCCTCTGAGTATTCCAGTTTCCTCCACAGTTCAAAGACATGTACATTAGAATAATTGGCTGTGCCAAACTGCCCATTGGTGTGTGTATGTGTAAGTGTGAGTGGTGGCATTGGCATTGGCATTGAAATAGACTGGCATGCTGTTAATGGTGTACCCCGTCTTCATCCAGGGTCAGCTGAGATTGGCTCCAGCCACAGTGCGACCCTAGTAGGATGAAGTGTTTCTACAAATCAATGAATTAATGTAAAATGGGCATAGCCAAGGTCTTAACCACAGGTGTGCCTATGTCCAGGCAGGAGTAACAACTGACAACAGAGCGGTCGTTCATGTCACCTTCACTCAAGCGCCATCTTGGACAGGTCCACCTGACGCCATCTTGGACAGGTCCACTATGCAACCAAGGTTCTCAGGTGAAAGGTATAAATAGGTACATGTAAAAAAATACTGAGAAGGTAACTGAAGATGAACTTTCACCGATCCAGGAAGAGTTGAACTAGTTGCTTCACACTAAGGAAACTGGGTATAAGCTCCAACCTGATAAGCAAGCAGGCTCAGGAGTAAAAAAAAAAAAAAACTCCCAACAGACTGTACCTATGTACCCACCTACCTGTATTTCAGTAGTGCTTCATTATGACATTTCATACTTTCAAGTTTTCCGAACAGGTAATTACACAACTAACAAGGACATTGTGCATTTTAATACGATAAAACGAATGCAGTATTGCTTTTGTTTATTAAGGGAGGGTGGCAAGTAGGTTGGTTTTAATTTTCTTGATGAGTGTAATGATACAGGCACTTATTTAGATTTTTTTTTTTTATTATTGTTCCATGTACCCCTTGTATTAAAAGCTTCAATATTTTGGTGTTTAAGCATCTCTTATTCAAGCCTGTAATTTGGGATCTGATGAAGCCATACTTGTAACTTGGTAACTGTGAGTGGTAATAGTGCTTTGCTGTTACTTGGTGAAACTGTACTTTGTCTTTCGGCCTGCATGGAGAAATCAGTTATAGCTTACATAATAGTGGTGGTAGCTTGGAGGTGTGATAGGAGTTGCCAGGGCATATCACAATACATGACTGGGTCAGATTACTTATATCTCACATCCTAAAAGTAAAACGATTGTCTTTTTTCTTTCCCACAATGTGTTCTTTGTGATCTTACGACTGCTCAGATGACCTTAGAAAGTTTCACAACCCGCACTTTCTGTGATGAGGTCAGGCCGTGACGGAGGCCTATGTGGAGGAGGAAGAAAATCACTCTGCTATTCCTTATTCACACCTGTTTGAGCCTCTTCCCTGTATACCCAGCTGATGGTCTTACAATCTGACACAGATCCAGCAAGGCAGCCAGCTGATTTTCCACAAATAGTGCCTAGTGCACCAACTATAATACAGCGCACCACTCAACACTACACACTTATAGAACCCGACATGCATGTAAGCATGGAGGAAGCAGCATGTTGCGTAGCTGTGTCACTGCACCACCCTCACCAGCTGTAGAGTATCTACTTCCAGCTTTGTGTGTGTGTGTGTGTGTGTGTGTGTGTGAGAGAGAGAGGGAGGGAGAGGGAGAGAGAGAGAGAGAGAATGATAGACTGCAGATAAGGCAACTGAACCTTTTACCTGGAATAATATTTCATAATTTTTGAAGTGAGGCCTAAATTTAGGAGTCTAATTTTCATGGGTTAGTCAGAATGTTCTGGAAGTCCAGTCTAATCCAGTGTTGACCCTTTGACTCATGCTGTAATCAGATACATGATCATATTAGTCTCTCCCTTCCTGTACCATTCACATGACTGAAACCGTAATGTGATCTGGTCCTTCAGCGCTGGTTCTGATAGTATGGCTATATGTACTGTATGTAGCAGAATGTATGTATGTAATGTCCTTTCTCACCCAGATGAAATTGAATCCGTGAAGAATGTTAGCAATTCATCAGAGAGATGCAGCCTAGTAGGTGCAGCATATTACTATAACTGCTGATTCATTTTATATAACAAGAAGCAGAACTTATGCATTCGTTTTATATGTCACTTTCACTGTGTAAAAAAGCAAAGGTCGAGGTTTACAGTATGCTCATATGTTACCCAAACAAAGTTAATCACAATGACTGGGCATGAGTTATTCCCTTTAGATTCCCAAACTACTATGATCAAAATGTACAAAATCATGCATGTTTACTGTTTCATGTTTTTCATGTTCGTCGACATGACCAGAACCAGAACAAAGCAGTATCATAAATATTTGCTCTACTTTATTCTTATCATTGATATGTTATAGTTGTGGTATTTTTATTCAAAGAATCTTCTTCTTCTTCTTCTTCTCCTTTTTCTTTCGGCTGTTCCCTTCAGGGATCGCCACAGCAAATGATCTGCCTCCATATCTCCCTATCCTCTGCATCTTCTACTCTTACTCCAACGACCTTCATGTCCGCCTTCACCACATCCATAAATCTTCTCTTTGGTCTTCCTCTGGGCCTTCTGCCTGGTAGTTCCAACCTCAGCATCCTACTACCAATATACTCACTATCCCTCCTCTGTACATGTCCAAACCATCTCAATCTAGCCTCTCTGACTTTGTCTCCAAAACATCTAACATGTGCTGTCCCTCTGATGTACTCGTTTCTGATCCTATCCATCCTCGTTACTCCCAAAGAGAACCTCAACATTTTCATGTTTGTCTACCTCCAACTCTGACTCCTGTCTTTTCCCCAGGGCCACTGTCTCTAAACCATACAACATCGCTGGCCTTATCATCGTTTTGTACACTTGTCCCTTCATTCTTGCCGATAGTCTCCTATCACACATCACACCAGACACTTTTCTCCATCCATTCAAACCTGCCTGCACACGCTTCTTCACCTCTTTTCCACACTCTCCATTGCTCTGGATTGTTGAGCCTAAGTACTTAAAATCCTCCACCTTCCTTATCTCTGCCCCCTGTAACCTCACCATTCCTCTTGAGTCCTTGTCGTTCACACACATGTATTCTGTCTTACTGAGACTAACCTTCATTCCTCTCCTTTCCAGGGCATACCTCCACCTCTCTAGATTTTCCTCCACTTGTTCTCTGCTCTCACTACAGATCACGATGTCATGTGCAAACATCATAGTCCATGGAGATTCTTGTCTAACCTCGTCTGTCAGCCTGTCCATCACCATAGCAAACAAGAAGGGGCTGAGAGCTGACCCTTGATGCAGTCCCACCTCCACCTCGAACTCTTTTGTCACACCGACAGCACACCTCACCACTGTCTTAATATAATGTCAAAAATACTTTTAACAAGCTATTTATCTCAGCTCTGGCCCTACTGTGGGGCTTTATTTTGAGAAAAGAATAAATATCAGTCATTATAATAATGTGTATTTGTTTGTGCAACAGGCAGGATCACACTGTTAAAATAATACATCACCAAAAATATTCAACATTATTTATGGATTACTATTAATATTCTATTATATATTTGGGCCAATTACCACCCATTAGTTGTACAGTGATCCCTCGCTACTTCCTGCTTCAGGTTCTGCGGCTTCAGTGTATCGCGGGGTTTTCAAAAATATTCATCGAAAAATTAAAAAATAAGGAAATTAAGGAAAAATAGGGAATAAGTTAAGGAAAAATGCCGCAAAACAAGGCCAATTATGCAAAAAAAAAAAAAAACCCAAAAAACCCAAACAAAACAAAAACAAAAAAACAACCCAACAAAACTACTTACATTTTTATGTGAGGTTCGCAGCTGAGTGTGTGTGTGTGCATCTATGTGTGCACGTGTCTGTATTTGCGTGTATTTATATTTTATTTACATCTTATGCATTATTTTTGAATGTTTATTCGTTATTGTAAGCATTTATAGCATTGTATATGTATATATATGTCAGTCAGGGGGGTGGATACTACTTCTCGGAAATCGGTGTCGTGGGGGGGGTTAATAGTCCCCATTAACCGCGGAAAGTAAGGGATCCCTGTATATGTATATATAGTATATAATATACACATTATCATATAACTTTTTTAAAGTAATAAAATAAATAGACAAATGAATGCAATAATACAAAATAAAAATTAGCAGTGGGAATATATTAATAATATGTACTTCTGTGTTTTCTTGTACAAGCACACACTGTGGTTTGCACTTCAAAGTTTCTAATTATGAAATTCCAAATAAATGACTGGACAGGTTTGGTTCAGTGGTTAAGGCTCTGGGTTACTGATCAAAAGGTCAGGCATTCAAGCTTTAGTAGCACACTGTTGGCCCCTTGGGCAAGGCCCTTATCCCTCAATTGCTCAGCTGTATAAAAATATAAGTTAATCTGGATGAGGGTGTCGGCCAGATGCCATAAATGTACATTCATGGTTAGGGCTCTGGGTTATTGAATTGAATGTCAGGGGTTCCACCCCCAGTGCAACAAAGCTGCCACTGTTGTACCCTTGAGTAAGACCCTTAATGGTTAACTGCTCAGTCTGTCTGTCTTCCTTTCGGCTTTTTCCCTTTTACTCGGAAGTCGCCACAGCGAATCATCTGATTCGCACGTTTGATTTGGCAGAGGTTTTTACGTCGGATGCCCTTCCTGACACAACCCTTTTAGCAAGG
>CM045747.1:23953081-23960581 GCA_024760905.1 Plotosus lineatus | reverse complement strand
AAACTGTTGTTCACAAATGCTGACCTCTGCCCTTAGTCTAACTTCCACTATTCTTTCCCATAACTTCATCGTATGGCTCATCAACTTTATCCCTCTGTAGTTGCCACAACTCTGCACGTCTCCCTTGTTCTTAAAAATGGGCACCAACACACTTCTCTTCCATTCCTCCGGCATCTGCTCACTTTCTAAGACCTTGTTGAATATTCTTGTCAGAAAATTTACTGCTACCTCCCCTAGACACTTCCATACCTCCATAGGTATATCATCGGGACCAGCTACCTTTCCACTCTTCATCCTTTTCAATGCCCTCCTCACTTCACCCTTACTAATCTTTGCTACTTTCTGGTCTTCAACAGTCACCCCTTCTACTCTTTTTTCTCTCTCATTTTCCTCATTCATCAGCTCTTCAAAGTACTCTTTCCATCTTCCCAGCACACTTCTGTCATCAGTCAATACATTTCCCTCTCTGTCCTTTATCACTCTAACTTGCTGCACATCTTTCCCATCTCCATTTCTCTGCTGTGCCAACCTGTATAAATCATTTTCTCCCTCCTTACTGTCCAACCTATCATACAAGTCATCATACATCATACATGTTTGGCCTTTGACACCGCTACCTTCGGCTTACGCTGTATCTCCCCGTACTCCTGTTTACTCTTTTCAGTCCTCTCTATGTCCCACTTCTTCTTAGCTAACCTCTTCTTTTGTACACACTCCTGCACTTCTTCATTCCATCACCAAGTCTCCTGATCTACTTTTCTTCGAGAGGACACACCAAGTACTCTCCTACAGCTTCCTGATCACATTGGCTGTGGTTGTCCAGTCATCTGGAAGCACTTCCTGACTACACAAAGCCTGTTTCAACTCCTCCTTGAAGACAACACGACACTCTTCCTTTTTCAGCTTCTACCATTTTGTCTTCTGCTCTGCCTTTGCCTTCTTCACCTTCCTCACCATCAGCGTCATCCTACACACCACCATCCTATGCTGTTTGGCAACACTCTCACCCACTACTACTTTGCAGTCACTGACTTCCTTCAAACAGCATCGTCTACACAAGACGTAGTCTACCTGTGTGCTCCTACCTCCACTTTTATAAGTCACCCTATGCTCCTCTCTCTTCTTGAAGAAAGTATTCACCACAGCCATTTCTATCCTTTTTGCAAAATCGATCACTATCTGTCCTTCTGTGTTCCTGTCCTGGATACCAAACCTGCCCATGACTTTCTCATCCCCTCTGTTTCCTGCACCAACATGTCCATTGAAGTCTGCACCAATGACCACTCTTTCACCTCTGGGGATACTCTGCATCACTTCATCTAACTCACTCCAGAATCTCTCCTCTTCTAGCTCACATCCTGCCTGTGGGGCATAAGCACTGACAACATTGAACATCACGCCTTCAGTTTCTAACTTGAGACTCATCACTGTCTGACACTTTTTTCACTTCTAGAACATTCCTGACAAACCCCTCCTTCAAGATGACTCCTATTCCATTTCTCTTTCCATCCACACCATGAAAAAACAGCTTAAACCCTGCTCCTAAGCTTCTCGCCTTGCTATCTTGCCACCTGGTCTCCTGAACACACAATATGTCCACCTTCCTCCTCTGCATCATGTCAGCCAGCTCTCTAGCTTTTTCTTTCATAGTTCCAACATTCAAAGTCCCCATTCTCAGTCCTAGACTCATGCCTTTCCTCTTCTCTCTCTGCCTACGGACACACCTCCCGCCTCTCCTTCTTCGATGTCTTCGACCAACAGTAGTCCAATTTCCACCAGCACCCTGTTGATTAGCAGCACTGATTGCGGTTGTTGTTAACCCAGGCCTCGACCGATCTGGTATGGATTTGGTTTTGATCATTTGCATGAGAATTTTGACAGAAGTTTTATGCCGGATGCCCTTCCTGTCATAACCCTGTGCATTTATCCGGGCTTGGGACTGGCGTGAGGGTGAACACTGGCTTGTGCCCCCCCCCCCCAGGGCTGCATTCATTTATTCATTATCTGAACCACAAAATTCTACTAGGGTTGCAGGTTGGCTGGAGCCTATATCAGCTGACTCCTGACCGAGGCAGAATAAACCCTCAACAGCTCACCAGTCCATTGCGAGGTCAACACCTAGACAACCATTCACGCTCACCCCATAAACAGTTTGGAATTATTAGTCTAATGTGTCTTTGGACTACGGGAGGAAACGTGGGTACCTGGAGGAAACCCATGAACACAGCAAGAACACAAACTCCACACAAACATTTTCGCCAAGCCTGGAACTTTAACCCACAACTTTCTAGCCGTGAGTTGAATATGCCACTCCTTTAAGCTATTTTTTCCATGTAAATCAATTTAGAGCTATGGTTTTATTGTGAAGGAAACATTGAGTGGCTTTTGTAAAAGAATAATAGCAAATGGCATCTGTAAGACTTTAGTCTTAATAAACAGGAAATAACTTCAAAGTGAACTCACGAGATTTACTCATCATGAATTGGAGCATAAAAAGAATAAAGGCAGCATGTGAAACCTTTACTGGTTTTCAAATAAAAATAAGCTGAAATGATTCTTGGCATGTGGAATATGATGGTGTTGCATATGTGGGATAAAAAATAAATAAAAAGGATAACAATTTGAATTATACTACCACAATCTTCTTATTTTCTATTTTCCTATAACAGACTAAATAAAATTATATAAATGAACATGAAGATTGGCTGTTGAACAAACATCTGGCTAAACCTAATGAGTTTAACAAATTTAATGGCATTATACAGGCTGGCTTTTGCTCATAACTTTATCATGAATGAAATTCTCCACTAGATGGCAGTGTAAGCATAGACACCAGCAAAGTCTTTCGTCATGCCAGTTTTTCATGTTGTAATACATTTTATGCCATAAGGCATTACATTTTGGTTATATAAAAATAGTCAACCCAATTTTGTCCATTTGCCATGGAAAAGAAATCTTGGATTTGCCTACCCATGGGCTGATTCCCACTGCAGATTTAATGAGATCTCCATTGAAAAGAAAATGGAATATCCAAGTAAAACATCACATCTTGTTAGGAGTTAAATCAATTTTACCTCTGTGCATTGAGACGACACAATTATTGTCATTCTAACTTCTCTCTAAAGGGCAAGTTAATTAAACCAATCAAATTACACTATTAACTCTTCCCAGCCATTCTAGGTACTGGCTATTTGAAAAGGTTTTAAACACAAATAGCATATCATGGCTGCATAATAAATTGTTTTCAAGGTCTGGTGGTGTTCTGGATTTTTTTTTTTTTTAAACATGAAGCAGATCTGGTAAATAATTTATTTGTACTTAAAAGAGGAACTTCTGGGTTTAGGGGTCACTGAACTTTACCAGAGTTTAATAGGTTAGAACATAATTTACAGAGACAGTTGCAGCCAGTCAAACTCACAAACATTTACTCTGTGCTGACCGCAGTTTAGATCTTTGTTGAAGAATTGAAGATTGGTTATCATGAAAAGAAATTAGAAAATAAATAACCTGATGTGCTTATTTAATAGCTTAAATCTGGACAGCATCCATTCACAATTCAGTTTTAATTCAATTTAAATAATTAAATGTCACTCTTGTATATCATTTCAAATCAACGTCTTTAATTAATTTCCTTCTTCGAGCATGTTGATAATCAAACAAAAACAGATTTGGCAGGAACATTGTGTTACAAATTGTGAAAATAATAATAATTTTTTTTTTTTTAAATGCTGACACACCAGTGTTTTCAGAAGAAAAAAAAACCCAGAAGCTATTTTGACCCATCACAATAGGAATGTTACAACCCTGCAACCTTAGTGTGGTCTACGAAACCCCAGTAATCCTAACAACTACTTAGACACAACATAACATCACACAACAAGGCAATTATAAATATCCCAGCAGTCTCACAGAATTATAGCACAAATTCAGTGGCCTCATGATAACATTACAGCGCATTACTCCACCTTCCAGAAGCTGCACATACTAAGACCATGAACTCATGGAAAATTCAGCTTTTTATCATTTTACATGCAGGGTTTTGTGATGGCAGTGAGATTCAGCAACAAACAGTCGCCATTCAGATGTAGGCAAGGAACTGATGTACGAATGAGATACATGAAGCACCATGTAAATCATGAACCGTAAAAGCCCTGTCACATGACTACTTCTCTAGCATACAGTAAAGTGCTTGACTCATTCACTTCGAGTCTTCTGTATAAAAGTAATTGTAAATATCTGCTCCCAAAAAGTTCCAAACTGTATGTCAGTTATCATCATCTGGTATAAGACCTCTGCCAGTTGTAGATTGTATGGATGTGTGAGCAGACTGGTAACTTTTTGTAGGTGCTAACGCTGCGATGGCGGAAAGCCTTGACACCCATACTCACACCACGACGCCTAGTGGTCAGCTTGGCTCGCTCTTCAGCAGCAAAGAAGTCGTTGGTAGCCCTGAAGAACTCAAGAAGGGCTTGGTGGCTCCAGAGCACAGAGCCGTCATTGGCAGTGGAGAAGCCACAGTGGCCTCCGCTTTCCGACAACAGCAGGAAGAAATGAGGGTTGCTTTCAAACAGCTCTAAGGGCAGAGTTGCTTGAGTTTCACCACGGATTGGATCATCGCGGCTGCACACGCATAGCACAGGGATTGCTACCTCGTCCACGTCCCTCAATGCATCATTGCGTTCCCAGTATGCCTCCCAGGCTCCTTCAGCTTGCCCCTCCTTCAGGCCAGATTGACAGAACAATGTCTCTTCCATGGCCCTGAGTGATCGGCTGGAGAGCAGGCTGTCGATATGGACCAGCTCCCCCAGCACTGTTCTGTACCTGTTGGAAAATTGTAACCCAATCAGTAAAGATTTTTGTCTAGCCAATAAAACAACAACAACAACAACAACAACCACAAAAAAACCCCATGAGATATGAATGGAAATTAATTAGATTACCGATAAACTCAGGTCTAAGAATAAGAACAATGTACATTGGTAATTAAAAGACTGAGGAATAATGATAAGTGTTTTATCTCAATTATGATTTGTCAGAGAGTCTTAGATAATTATCCGTAGCAGCTCCGAGAAAAAATGAAAACTGCCTAACAAATCAAGGTTATATTAAATGTAGTCTTTCTAATGTGTCTGGCTTTCCACTAAATGACAAACTATGTCTAGACAACAGGAATTAGCTCGTCTCACAAATATTACTAATTTAAACACAAGTATAATTATTTTTAAAACCATAGCATTCATTAATAAAACAAAGACTACAATCATATTAAAGAACATCTACATATAATGGGGTGGGCACAGACTATAGGGATCCCTCACTTTCCGCAGTTAATGGGAACCGAGACACACACTCCCTACAACACACACACACACACACACACACACACACACACACCCCGGTTTCCACAAAGTAGGATCAACCCCCCTGACTGATGTACTGTATACATGTATGTGTATATAATATCAATAAATACACATTCAACACTATAAATGCTTATAATAATAATTATACATTCAAAAAATTATGCATAAGATGTAAATAAATTATAAATACTCACACATACAGATGCGGGCACGTGCACACACACACACACCTCTCATAAAAATGTAAGTAGTTTTGTTGGGGGGTTTGGGGTTTTTTGTTTTTGTTTGTTTCGAAGTTTTTTTTTTTTTTTTTTTTTGGGGGGGGGGGGTGAATAATTGGCCATATTTTGCGACATTTTTCTTAACTTTCCCCCTTTCCCCCCTTAATTTGCTTATTTTTCGATGAATATTCTTGAAAACACACGACGCACTGAAGCCGCAGAAACTGAAGCACACAGTGGCGCGGGATCACTGTATTCCACGTTACTGCTCTGCAATTACACTTTAAACTTGATGTGAACTAGTCACTGATCACCTGATTAACATGCACGGGATTTTTCTTTCTGGCCTTTTAATACCATCATGCCTTCATCCTGTCAACGTTTATGCCCTAGACATTAAAATGTTGCTTCGTTGCAACAAACAAGTCACTGGTTGGATTTAAATAGTCGAATACGTAAGTGCCTTTGATTGGATAATTTAAGGGCTGACAGACACAGTGGTCTAAACACCCCCCCCCCCCCCCCCCCCCATCCCAAGGAAACCTGATAAATGAAACAGGGTCATATTTTGACAGATGTGGATAAGGCGTGCCAGAATTATCCTCATATTCCTTATTCATATTTAATCATATGAGGATTACTTCTGATCTTTTTTTATAGTTTTCAAAACTTTCATGTCATTTTTCTCAAAAGCTCTCTGTTGGTTCGACCACTCTAGGTCTCGGCCCTTCAATTAATGCTTCAATTAATGCTTTGATTTATATGGTTCGGTTGGTAACTTTTTTTTTTTTTTTGCAGTGAGTAGCTTCTAATTTTTTAAATAACCATATCAGAGCATGTGTCCCATGTCTGAAGAAATAAAATGTTATTGGTCAAATTAATGACCTACAACAGGCAAAGCTAAAACGAATGGAGTGATTAAGAATCGTCCGCCGCATTATTAAAGTCTGGAAGGATAGTGCTGACCTTTCAACTTCGTGGAAAAAATGTGGTCAGAAAAAAAAAGGCTTGACTGCCCATGAATGGAGATCACTTTTTTTAAACAATTGATAACAGAATATCATTTACATGTTTAAGTTAAAGTAAGACCACGAACAATATGATGAGAACTCAGAACTTGAACTAACCAGCTGTGTGCCCATAGGAAAACTGCTGGATAAAAAAGGCTAATTGAAAGAAAATAGTGAAATTTTTCAGAAGCATTAAGATTGAACTCTATCTTTATGCAATGGGAAACGGTCATGTGATCTTATGAATCCAGATTTACCCTTTTCCATGGGTGTGTCAGAGTAAGATTACATTAAGCGATGCGTCTGTAATGCATGGCGTTCGCCGTACAAGCAATTGCAGGCAGCATTATGATCAGGGGTTACTTCAGTTGGTCAGGTCAAGGCTCAGCAGCATTATGTGGCAGTAAAATGAAGTTGACTTCAATATTATATGGAATGGTCAAGTTCTCCAGAAGGCACAGATATAAAAATTTGAGCTCAAATGATGAGAGTTGTTGAGCGAGTGTGAGGAATCATTTTCACACATGAATTTGCCAGGAGAGAAGCGTGACCTTCGCCCTCTTTAAGGTGTTTGGGATGAGTTGGAGAAGAGTTTAGTGTGGTTCAACACTCCCATCATCAAAACAAGGATACTCTGGATAAAAATAGACGTGATAATTTTGCATACGGTTGTGAAAACAATGCCACAACAAATGTGTATAATGTGTGACTATTCAAAGGTAGTTCAACTAATTATTAGTGTGTGAGACTTTTTTTGGCCAGATGAATGTGTGTGTGTGTGGTTATATTGTCTACATAATACACCCTGCTGCTTTCTTGATATGCAAATGAAGTGTCTGTCAGCATATAAATCAAGTTTTGCAAATAACTCACAAAAAAAAAAAAAAAACGTGCTGCAAAGCCTTC
>CM045747.1:23945581-23950581 GCA_024760905.1 Plotosus lineatus | reverse complement strand
TTGTACACTTTTCCCCTCATTCTTGCCGATACTCTCCTATCACACATCACACCGGACAGGTGTTCATATACCTGAGAACATTATATGGAGAAGGGGTCTCCGATCCTGGTCCTGCTGAGCTACTTCTTGAACATTTTGTTTCCAACCCTAATTATGCACCTGACCATTTTATTATAACCTTAAGAAGTTTGTGATCAGCTAAAACAGGCAAGTTAGATTTTATTTGAAAACCTGCAGGAAGGTAGCGGTCTATGAACACAGGTTTGGAATGACCCTGATATAGAGGGACTAGTAGCTGCATTGTTTCTAGGTGATCTTGTTGATCTAGCTCTTTGACAATTGGTTTGGCTGACACGATGTTCTGAGACACGCTTCAGAGAATGAATAAAATTCTGAACTGCTTCATCCTAATTAGGGTTGTATGGATGCTAGTGCTCATCTCAGCTGACTCTGGGTGAGGGCAGAGTACATCATGGACAGCTCACCAGGCCAGAATCATGGCAAACCCATGGCATACTCTTTACAGACAACAGCAATGGGTTTTATTAATGCCTGTCAACACAGACAGTGAGACACATGGCTGGCCTTTGATAAGCCAGTTAGCTGCACTGGGGGACGGGTGAATACATAATGATAGAAATAGCCGGCATCGGGACACATGTGCGTTTTTAGTTTAGCCTCCTAGTAGTTTGCCTAAATTAAGCTTTACCTTTCCATATCTAAAACATCACAACTGCCCATTGCTACAAACTATGCTGGAAATCAACACCCCTCCTCTGGTTCAAGTCTCGCAGATGTTGCAGCGTAAACAGAAATAAAAGGTTAAGATCTCAGAGCCGGATCTCTCCAGGTCTGTGCTCAAAAATAGCCACATTTCAAAACTTAACTTTTAATACTTTCTCATGAGATACTGTGACCTACTTGAAATTACATGTAGCAGTCATCTGATTGAAGAATTCTCTTCACAGAATCAGCTTGAGTACCAAGAATTTTTTAGCGTTACACCAATGCTAACTACTCATGAGCCGAAACACTGAAAAGCTCTTTATTCAATAAAAAAAATTAATTGTGTACCCTTGCACACTCAAAGCTTTAGTACTTTGGCTTGCCTACCAAAGCGTATATGTTGCTCAATGGGCTGCACCCAAAACATGACTAATTTTTTTAATGGTAATACAGGGATCCCTCACTATGTGGTGACCATCACGCAGTGGTGGTCTAGTGGTATAGGGCGCAGGATCGCTGATCCAAAGGTTGGGGGTTCGAGTCCCACTCTCCACAAGGTTGTCACTGTCCTCCCCAGTGCAGCTAACTGGGTTATCAAATTCCTCTCACTGTCTATGGTGTGAGGCATGTAAAAGAACCATTGCTGACTTTCGTAAAGAGTAGCTGCAAAGTCGTCAGCGTGTTTCTGTCCCTTGCTAAAAAGGTTGTGACAGGAAGGGCATCCGACGTAAAAACCTCTGCCAAATCAAACATGCGAATCAGATGATTCGCTGTGGCGACTCCCGAGTAAAGGGGAAAAAGCCGAAAGGAAGACAGACAGGGATCCTTCACTACCTCAATTAACCGCGGAAAGTGAGGGATCCCTGTATTCTGTATGTTATATATAGTGGTACATCACCTTACGAAAGTAATCCGTTCCAGAATTTTTTTCGTAACCTGCATTTTTCGTAAGTTGAACCGCATTTTACATGTAAAACGTGTGATTCATTCCAAGGCTCCCAATACTACCCCTAAACCCTTTAATTTGGCGACCGCAGGGAGATCTTGGTCCCAATTAACCGCGGAAAGTGAGGGATCCCTGTATTCTGTATGTTATATATAGTGGTATATCACCTTACGAAAGTAATCCGTTCCAGAATTTTTTTCGTAACCTGCATTTTTCGTAAGTTGAACGGCATTTTACATGTAAAACGTGTGATTCGTTCCAAGGCTCCCAATACTACCCCTAAACCCTTTAAAAATTATAAAAGCGTACCTTTTAAAGACCTCGTTCTGCTTCAATATCATACCGATGGTAGACGGGTTTGGCCATATTCCTTTGTGATATCACTCGAGCCCGTTTCTTCTTCTCACGTGTGTGTGTGTGTGTGTGAGTGTGCACGCGTGTTGACCATGTCTTCTTAGCAGAGTTATAATCTTACAAATGTTTATGGAAGGTTAAAAGCCTGAGTCAAGAAATAAAGCATAAACAACAGTAACTCTGTCCTTTACACGAAAAGCATCATGGTGGATTCAGCTCTATAATAGGCAATGGGAGGTAGATGCGTCATTCCTCCTAGGCAATGGGATCCCTGTCCAAGATGACTTCAGGTGGACCTGTCCAAGATGGCGCTTGGGTGAAGGCGACATAAACAATAGCTCAGTTGTTAGCCAATGGGAGGCCAGTGGGGCGGGATGTTTGAACGTCATTGATGTGAGAGCAGCTCGTGCATTGTTTGAATGGCGCGTTTTAATGTTTGAATGGCGCGTTTGAATTTTTAAGATGGCGCTTTCGTAACGTTAACTTGTTTCGTATCCTGAGACAAAAATTTTAGGAAAATGCTTTTCGTAACCTGCATTTTTCGTTTGGTGAGACTTTCGTAAAGTGAGGTACCACTGTATAAAAGAAACACCATGAGTCATCAATTCCCAGCATAAACGCATCAAAGTCTTCCTGCTGATAAAATCTAATTGTCATGTCAATGTAGGGGACTTCAGCAAGAACATGTGATTTCATGGTGGAACAATGCAATTTCTAGTCCCTCTATGCACACACGTGGTGTCTATTTTTTATGCTCAAGAGATCAGAAATTTCTAGAACACTGTGGTCAGTGAATTCATAATGTAATGGAATAATGTTTTGAAAGACAGCATTTAAAATTTTACTTTACCTGCTGAGGCAGGCCTTCTGATAGAGCAGGAGAACCCAGTGGAAGGGCCAGCTAGGACCACTCTCAAACCAGCTCTGACAGCGGAATATGGGTGACAGGCAGGCAGCAGCAGTCATATAACTGGAGGAGCCACACTCACCCAAGTAGGACAAGAGCAGGCCCGAGCCAGTGCTCTCACTCACTGCGTAGAGACGGCCCACAGGCTGCCGGTAGCGTATGTAGCGTACAGCTTCACGTAGATCAGCAGGATCACCAAACTCTTGTAGTTTGATGGTGCTGAGTGGCGTACCATTCTGACTTCGCCGGTTAAACACCACGGGAAGGTAGCCATAACTCAGAGCTGCCTCACAGAGCTATAGAGAAAAAGCATACACAATTACATGCCAGTTGGAGTCAGAGAGAGGTCCAAGATTCACAACAATATCATAAATAAAGATTAGTCTCTTCCACATGTAAAGGATTTTTGGCTTTGAGAAAATAAACATTCTATCATATACGAGCCCTGTTTCCAGAAAGGGTAGGAGGTTTTTCCAAAAAATTTGAAATGTTGGATTTGTAATTTCACGTGAACCTTGAACCGACTAAAGTACAAAGAAATGACTTTCAATATTTTTATGAACCAACGTAATTATATTTTGTAAATAAAAACAGAACATTTCTGACTGGTAAACAGGCCAGTACATCGTCTACAAAGCCATAGTTCTGAGTGTGTGCAGAATGAGACCTGGCATTGTCCTGCAGAAACAGACATAATCTTCACCAGAAGGAGACATTTCACTGATGTTTCTCTAATAATCCTAATACATGCTTCCATATTTTTCACCTTTTCTTATAACTGTCTGTCTTCCTTTCGGCTTTTTCCCTTTTACTCGGGAGTCGCCACAGCGAATCATTTTGATTCGCACGTTTAATTTGGCAGAGGTTTTTACGTCGGATGCCCTTCCTGTCACAACCCTTTTAGCAAGGGATAGAAACACGCTGACGACTTTGCAGCTACTCTTTACGAAAGTCAGCAATGGTTCTTTTACATGCCTCTCACCATAGACAGTGAGAGACATGGCCCGCCTTTGATAACCCAGTAAGCCGCACTGGGGGGACAGTGACAACCTTGTGGAGAGTGGGATTCGAACCGCCAACCTTTGGATCAGCGATCCAGCGCCCTATACCACTAGACCACCACTGCCCCTTCACCTTTTCTTATAACTATCTGGTCATTTTCATCTTTGGCACAGAGAATTTTTCTATCTGTTTTTCATGAAAACAACATGAAATGAGGTCCCGTCTGACCACAGTAGATGGTTGCACTGTGCTTTGCCGCATCTGAGATGAGCTTTGGGCCAAATAACTCAGTCAGGGTTCTACAAATAATTGGTGTATGGCTTCCTCCTTGCGGAACACAGCTTCAAGTTCTAGAAACAGCAGCAGACTCTGTTAAGTGACAGTTTCAAATTCTCCTCAACCAATGTTTGTATATTTGTCACAATAGCATGACGTTCCTCAGGCAATGAAACCTGAGGGCTCACAGGTCTCACACATCCATCAGTGGTTTTTGGTTTTGCTCGTTACACATTAAGATTTCTCTGAATTTCCTAACAGAGGCACATCCTCCTTGCAGCAGTAGTGTCTTGGGTTTGACTGCTGAGGTTGGCCTAGTCGTTTCCGTGTGAAGTTTACATGCTCTCCCCATGCTTGCTTGAAGTACTCTGGTTCCCCTTCCCCCGCCACCACACACACACACACACACACACACACACACACACACACACACACACACACACACTCCAAAGATGTACACATTGAGCTAATTTTCTGTTCCACAGTCGTGTGTGTTAGCCCAGCATTGGATTGGTGAACCCCACCTTTGTCTAATGTTGGCTGAAATGGACTCCAGTCGTTCTGTAACCCTATTAGGACGCTGGCATTCCATTCAGCAGATGAATTCTCCGAATTTCTTTACAACATTATGTGTTGTGAGTGTGGAAAGTTACTAAATTCTCTGAAATCTTGCATTGTGGAATGTATTTTTGTTCTGAACTGACTGACTCTAACCGGGGATTGAGTTGGTAGAGCGTCCGCGTTATCCTCCAGAAGGTCAGAGTTCGAATCCGGCCATGTCATACCATG
>CM045747.1:23895581-23940581 GCA_024760905.1 Plotosus lineatus | reverse complement strand
ACATCAAAAATTTCAAACCAGTTTTTTTTTTTTTTACCTCTGCCATGGAGCTTGTGGTTTGTTTGTTTGTTTGTTTTTGTCTGTTTTTTAGCACCTTTTTGTAAAAAAAAAAAAAAAAATCAATGTCAATTTAATTCTCAATAAAGATTTTTTTTGGTGGGGTGGTCTAAATTAGCATTTCATTAGATGTTGGTGGTTATCCAAATCACCATCCAAATCTGGGAAATCTTTTATGGAGGTGTTACCAATACATGATAAGGGCAACTGTGATAACATGATAAGGGCCGCCGTAAGGCTTACGAAACATCTTCAACATAAGATCTATCACAGACCAGTGTCTAGTTAGAATCCAAATAGCAATAGGGTAGGCCCTCGATATTTGTGTGGGTTCGATTCCGAGCCCTCCCGCGAATGAAGATAATCCGCAAGTTCTGTACCTGGAAGTAAAACTCCATGTATCATATTACATGTGTGAATGAGCAACCAGAAGTAAAATACTATGTATCTATTACATGCACTAAAATATGCTTCTTAAACACATTCTATAGACAGCCTTACTCATTAATGTAGTAAAATATAGTAATGTTTAAGAAAAACTTTTCAATTTTTACTGTTATATTTATTGATGATAGAATATAAACATTATACGGCATATACTGTTGTAAAGCACTCGTTTTAAAGTCTTTTTCAATTATTATTCCAGTACAGTACCTAAGTTAATGTTTAGAATGTTTGTGCGTGGGATTTTATGTTCTGTAGCATGTTTAACAAATTATGCCAAAAGGATAAACTATATCACACTTCATGTCCATTTACATTGAACTTGGAGTGACGTCTTGGAGTGACATCTCCAAGATGGCGCTACCTAGAGGACGACGTCACGGAGTTCTCAGAGTCAAATTGTTTCTTTGTTCATTTTAATTTGTTCATGTTTTGCACTATGCTCGTCTATGACCAGTCGACCCTACTACAGCTATGAGATCAGAGTCTTCTGAAGTTCAGCACCTTCATATCGTGAGCTAATATACTATGGTAGCTTGATGCTAGCCGCACCCCGGCTAACAATAAGCCCAGGTGAGAAGGGGCCGAACGACAACTCCAGCGCTTGGGATCGCAGGGGATGAAGGCCGTGTAGCCGGCTGGTGCAATCGCCCCGTCGGGTGTACTCTCCTCGAGCCATGTTTCACAGAAACACAGCATGGAGCAGTCCTGTAAATCCCTCTGCGCTGCAATCTGAGCATGAATCTTGTTTTGCAGGGACTGAACATTTTCAAGCAGTATGACCGGAAGTGCTAACCTTCCACTTCTAACCAAGCACTGGAGACTCTGAGAACTCCGCCTGGGCTTATTGTTAGCCGGAGTGCGGCTAGCATTGAGCTACCATAGCATATTAGCTCAGGATAGGAAGGTGCTAAACTTCAGAAGACTCCGATTTTGATAGCTGTAGTAGGGTCGACTGGTCATAGACATGAACAAACAAAACAACAAATAAAACAAATTAAAACAAACAAATAAATAACTTGACTCGGAGAACTCTGCAACGTCGCCCTCTAGGCAGTGCTGTCTTGGAGACGTCACTCCAAGACCTCATTCCAAGTTCAATGTAAAAGGACATGAAGCGTAATAAAGTTTAATCCTTTTGGTATCGTTTATTAAACATGCTACAGAACCTAAAATCTCACGCACAAACGTTCAAAACATTAACTTAGATACTGTACTGGAATAATAATTGAAAAAGACTTTAATACAACAGTTCAGAGGAAACTGTCGTTTCTTCAGGAGAAAGTCTTATTTCTTCAGAAGACACATCCAGCGTTTTCTATCGCTTAGCCAGAGAAGATGCATAGCATTTTAGTGGCAAGATAGAGATTAACTGGTAATTAAAACACACACAAAAAAGAGGCTCATTGACAACTTGTACACGAATGAGGAAAAAGGGTCGTTACATCATCTCAACCAATCAGCAGGAAGGAGGACAGCCATTGGCTGAATTTGAGTGACTTGTCAGTTGCTTGGCAGTCCGCGAATACTCAAACCATGAGTGCAAAACCGCGAATAGTCAAGGGCCTACTGTAAACATCTGGTAATCTGGAATGCTGAATTTTACAGAACATGCTCAAAAAAGAATACTGAAAGTAATATTTAACAGAAATGGGAATAATAGAAGAGTTGAGCTGCCTTGGAGGAGGTTTGCACTCTGCCTCTAGTTGTTTGTTTGTTTCTTGGCTTGTTTGTTTGTTTGTTTGAGCTATGTCAATGTTTTCGTTTTTCAATTATAGCCTAAGGATTTTTACAGCAACCACTCATCATTATAACAATAGACAGAAATGTGTAAAGAAGTGAGCCTGGGCTTAATTTCTTTCTAGCTCAGACTGTATTCATTCAGCATCAGCAATGGTCATGTCAGTTGATTACACTGAGTGAAATTACTCCTGCATTTGATATCCATTTGTGATAATATTTTGTTTAACCCATGTCACTGACATGCCTGTACTGTCATCAGCTCTGTAATGAAAGAGTAATGAAAGAGTTGGATTATATAATCTTTCATCCTTTTTCCTCAAAATGCCTTTAAAGGAAAAAAAGAGTAGCAGACACACACATACTGTGAAAACAAATTACAAATGATATAAAAGGTTAGAGCTGTAAGATTACTTTTGTTCGAACAGCTTTCCATATATAGCATTCAAATTGAAATGAAGAATGAACTCAGTAGATGCAATTCATTGCATGTGATATGTTTTAAAATATGTAAAAATCTTGAATGCATTTGCCATTCAGTGTATATGTACATATAAACAATTAGCCCACATAGGTTTTGTTATACTATTGATGAGAACGCACGATGTAATGCATTACCCTAATAACTTTATTTTCAAGATATTGATAGATATTAGATTTGAGATCTTATTTAATACTCATAAAATACATCATTATTGCATCAGTGTGTGTGTATGTATGTATATATACAGTATAGGAAGAAGTGAAGAAGCGTGCGCAGGCAGGTTGGAAAGGTTGGAGAAAAGGGTCTGGTGTGATGTGTGATAGGAAGGTATCGGCAAGAATGAAAGGAAAAGTGTACAAGACAGTGTTGAGGCCAGCGATGTTGTATGGTTTAGAAACAGTTGCACTGGGGAAAAGACAGGAGGCAGAGCTGGAGGTAGCAGAGATGAAAATGTTGAGGCTTTCCTTGGGAGTAACGAGGATGGATAGGATCAGGAATGAGTACATCAGAGGGACAGCACATGTAAGAGGTTTTGGAAACAAAGTCAGAGAGACTAGATTGAGATGGTTTGGACATGTACAGAGGAGGGAGAGTGAATATATTGGTATTAGGATGCTGAGCTTGGAACTACCAGGCAGAAGGCCTAGAGGAAGACCAAAGAGACGATTGATGGATGTGGTGAAGGAGGACATGAAGGTAGTTGGAGTAAGAGTAGAAGATGCAGAGGATAGGGTGAGATGGTGGCAGATCATTCGCTGTGGCGACCAATGAAGGGAACAACCGAAAGGAAAAGAAGATATGTGTGTGTGTATATATATATATATATATATATATATATATATATAGGGCGCAGGATCGCTGAACCTAAGGCTGGGGGTTTGAGTCCCACTCTCCGCAAGGTTGCCACCGCCACCAGAGTATCACCAGCTGGGATACCATCCAGAGCGCAGCCACAGTCCTTCGGGACTGACGAAGGCCTACTACTACATATATATATATATATATATATATATATATATATATATATATATATATAAGTCATCAGCGTGTTTCTGTCCCTTGCTAAAAGGGTTGTGACAGGAAGGGCATCCAATGTAAAAACCTCTGTCAAATCAAATGTGCGAATCAGATGATTCGCTGTGGCGACTCCTGAGTAAAGGGGGAAAAGCCAAAATGAAGACAGACAGACAATTAAATATATATATATATATATATATATATATATATATATATATATATATATATATATAAACAAAAATAAAAGGACAGGACAAAGACTTTCTATTGAAACTCCATTTATCACTACAGATCTGTTTCGAGGGGTGATGAAACCATCCTCTCTCTTCAGGTGATTATAGAAGAATCAATGCTTTCTTCTATAATCACCTGAAGAGAGAGGATGGTTTCACCACCCCTCGAAACAGATCTGTAGAGATAAATGGAGTTTCAATAGAAAGTCTTTGTCCTGTCCTTTTATTTCTGTTATTTGCTCTACCAAAAAGTATTGAGCACTCTCCTACGGAAGGATCTACTCAGAAAATCATATATATATATATATATATATATATATATATATATATACACACACAGTCGGCCCTCTACTTACTTTTTCCCCCTCTGGGTATGAAAACTCCAGGTTACGAACAACATTTTCCTCTTTTTACGAAAACACCCTCTTTTTACGAAAAACGCCAAAAGCGCCATTCAAAAATTCAAATGCGTCATTCAAAATTCAAACCATGCGCAAGTTGCTTTCTCATTGGCTGTCTCCCAACATCTCGCCCCGCTGGCCTCCCATTGGCCAGGAGGCAGCTGAACTGTACCCATCCTTCCTGTTTGTCACACACACAAAGGAGGGTTGAACAGGACTGTTGGCTTGTTTTGAGATCATTGCAGCGTTATATTTCGTTATCACTGAAACCCCTCTACAATAGGGACAATATTGAAGCAGAGGTCTCCCTTTACGCAGAAATATAGTGACGGAGGCGATTATTTCAGCACGATATTGAAGCAGAAGGAGCATGAGCAGAGTGCTCCGTGGGACAAGACCTCCGATCTCGCAAGCAAGCAAGTTAATATTGAATCAGGACCTCTGATCTTTCAAACAGGTACTGTAATTCCGCTTTAAATACAACATCCCTTCCATTTAAACATTTAAATAGAATTGCTTCGTCGGTTGTGCATTGCATATGGGCGGAGCCCGCATTTGCATTCGGCAAAACACACCAGACAGAGTTGTGTGTGTGTGTGTGTGTGTGTGTGTGTGTGTGTGTATGTGTGTGCGTGTGTGTGAGAGAGAGAGACAGACAGAGAGACAGAGAGATAGAGAGACAGTGTGTGTGTATGTGTGTGTGTGTGTGTGTGTGTGTGTGTGTGTGTGTGTTTATGTGTGAGAGAGAGAGAGAGAGAGCAAGAGATAGAGAGAGACTGCATACAGAGACAGTCAGAGATGAAAGGAGGCATTCTTTTAACTGTCTTTCGAGAGAGCACATTGCAGCTTATTTTTCAGTTTTTAAGTTGTTTAATTCAGTAAATGTTTAATAAATGTGGCGCGCTCCGCCGAATGTGAGCAAAACGTGGCTCATCTGGACCTCCAATCCCTCAAGGAATCAAGTTGAGTTTGGACCTCCGATCTGTCAAACAAGAACAATTTGAGATCAAAGAATCAGATCTATTTATTACAAACAGCAAAAGCATACACAGGAGGTTGTAAACTACGTACAATTAGAGATTCTCTGCAGCATTACTTGTACCTAGTGCAAGGACATTCAAGAAAACATGATCAATTTTATGTGAAGTCCTGGTTTTTGTCTCGCTTAGCTGTGCTGTGTGTGTGTGTGTGTGTGTTTGGCTTTACTCAAATGTTTCAGAGAAAGCAACATGCCAGCTGCACATGGTGCTTAAAAAAACTATTAGGTCAGCTTTGGTACCTCAGTGAAGAATTGGTTGCATTAGCATTCTTTGATTCAGATATTAATTTTACTGAGAAGCAGGCAATGGCTGGGGCACTTGATCGGAAAGGATTCACCAAGAAGGATCTCCTTGAAGACTTCAGATATATCTGGGATGAGGCTATGTGACTTTGTGACACTCAATTTCTTCAAAATACGACATCTTCCTGATAGTTTCTTGCAGAAGGACCCACAAACCTGGGAAGAAGATTTGGATTTCAACAAAGCTTTGAAAGTTGTGTCTGAACTGCGTGTTGTGAATGACACGGCAGAACGCGGTATTGCCCTTGTACAGGAGTACAGTGGCGTTCTATCTAAAGATGAAGAACAGCATCAGTTCCTCCTTCAGATCATTCAGGACCACTGGAAAAGATTCCCTGATGCCAGAAAAGAGACAATTGTTCATGAGCTACAAAACTAAAAGAACCTCACATTTCAAACTTGACATTGTTTTTTTGTTCGAATAGTATTATACTTCAAAATGTCATTGTTTTTGAGCATAGCCTAAAAGTGATTAAATTTTCATGATTTTTTTGTACAAGGTGGCTTCTTATTAAATGGAACAAAATGCCGGGGTGAGAGGTCGCAAATTAAAAACTTTATAAATAAGGGCCACCCTAGTATGCATAAAACAAAACACAAACAATTTCCATGTATCATTGTACAGTATGGGAAACGTATCAGACTGAAGTTGAATATATAGTATACTTATGTGAGTCAATTATGGACAGAGCTTAATTTCAGGACATGCCGATCAAAGTAATGTTCATGCATTTCAGTTTAATTCTATTCTAAAATATATTACTGAATACTGATTAAAACATTTGTCAAGACAGCATACTTTGAGCACATGAAGCCATGTTTATGATAGTATTTGTTTAGTTAATATTGGTATTTGTCCACTAAATATTTTACAGCAATTATACATTTAAATATACTGTAATACAAACATTGTTCAGGGTGGCATGTTGGCGTAGTGGTGAGCACGTCTGCCTCAGGACAAGGCGGTATCGATTTTTATGAAAAACAGTTGTTGATGTTTCTCTTATATACACATAAACATCACAGGATCCGAATGTAAAGCGTTAGCCATTGGCGTGTAGCCAATGCTAGGAGACTCACATTCTCCTTCAGACAATTCACTGAGGCTTTTTCTTTTTGTATGTGTGTTTAGGAGTTTACTGATTCTACATTGGAAACAATGTTTTAGACACAAACCGGATCATATACAATTATTTACACTGTAAAAAAAAAAAAGTCAGTAGATTTTACAGTAAAAAAATGTAAACAATGACAGTAAAAAACTTCAAACGGTAAATACGTTTTAAACCTTTTTTTAAAATATGGAATTGCCAAAAACAAGTTAATCAGGGGAAAATGATCCCCCGACCGACATATACATATGTGTATATAATATCAATAAATACATATTCAATGCTATAAATGCTTATAATAACAATTAAACATTAAAAAAGAATGCATAAGATGTAAATAAAATATAAACAAACACACATACAGACATGCGCATGCAGATACAAACACACTCAGATGCGCACCTTACAACAATGTAAGTAGTTTTGATGGGAGGTTTTGGGTTGTTTTTTTGTTTTGTGTTGGTTTATAGGTTTTTTGGTTGTTTTTTTTTTGCATAATTGTCCTTGTCTTTGCAGCATTTTCCTTAACTTTTTCCCCATTCTTCCATAATTTCCTTATTTTTTAATTCTATGAATATTTGAAAAAAAAAAACTCTCATGAATTGAAGTGTGAAGTAACAAGGGATCCCTGTAACAGAAACACTGTATACAGTACCTTGAGGTTCTGAAAGACCACTATTGCAACCCTTGTTTTACTTTCTTGTAAAGACTACTGCAGTAAAGGGTGCTGTGGTTGTTTAGTGGATAAGGCGACGGGTTACTGATCCATAGATCAGTGGTCCAATCCCCACTGTCAAAGTGGTTTGGCCCCTGAGAAAGGTCCTTAACTCTCAATTGCTCAGTTGAATAAAAATGTAATTGTCAGTCGCTCTGGAAAAGGTAAGTCTGTTGGGGGTTTTTACACCTGAGCCTCGTGGCTCATCAGGCCGGTGCTTATCCTGGGTTTCCATAGTGTGAAGCGACCAGGAATTCAACTCCCCTGGATGGGAATACTGCAGGTTACCTTCCCAGTATATTTTACTGGTACCCATTTATACTGCTGGGTGAACAGAGGCACACTTGTGGTTGAGACCTTGCCCAGGGGTCTTAGCACAGTGAGGGTCTCAGTGGGATTCGAACTCACAACCTCCCGATCATGAGCGCAGCACCCTAACCAATACACCACCGGCCCCACCTCTGGAGAAGATCATCTGCCAAATTTTGTAAATGTACTACCGTCTCTAACTGCTAAATGTGCATCCTGGTGGGCATTTTACAGTAATATGTTGCAGTATTTATTTTATATTGAAATTTGATGTTTAGTTTAAGACTAAATTAGGTATTTTAATGGTAAAAAACATTTATTCTCACAGCAAAGTGTGAACTCAAATATCAGTCTTAACTGTGGAATGAGCAATACCAGTGCTCATTTACCATCATTGTAAAAAATGTCGAATACTAATTTTAATGGTGAAGTTCTGGCAGCCACAGCTGCCAGTATTTTACCATAAAACCAACAGAATTTTTTATTTTTTATTTTTTTTGCAGGGTATTCCGAACGTTTCAGGGCTAAGCTGTCACAACTTCACTTGGTTTCTGAATTATATAATGAGTCACAAAACCCTTATACTATAGTAATCGTTCATGTTCCTCTTAATGATAACATGAAATGCTAAGAGTTCTTGTAATTTCTATATCAAATCAATTCAGAAATCAGGAAATGAAGCTTTTCGATTGTGGACGCTAAGCGCTGCTCATTTCACTACTGTTGCTCAGGCTTAGAATCCAACAGAAAACCATGGCATTTTAGTCAGTTAGCACAGATCTAGTACAAAAGACTCCTGATAATATTTTAATTAATTGTTTTTCCATCCTTAGAAATATCTCCAGTCGTACCAGCAGCTGGGGGCCGAACCATATACCAGGGGTTTGGGTTGATTTTGCGAAGGGAATGATTTCTTTCTGAAATTCCTGCACAGTTTTCAGGTGAACTTTTATCTCCTGTTGTACCACACCCCAAACGTATTTACTCAATGGTATGTTCATGAAAACAGTTTGAGACAACTTTTGATATAAAATATTGCCGGAAATAGCCATGAGAAGATGCCTCAGTTGTAAACATGAAGGGATGCACATGTGTAGCAACAATACTCAATTTATAGCATCAAAATGATGAGTGGTTGGTATTAACAGGTCCAAAGTGTGCCAATAAAGCATCCACTACACTATTACACCACCCCTGCAAGCCTAGACAGTTGTCAAAGAGCAGGTTGAGTTCATGGATTCATGCAATCAATGCCAAATTCTTACCCTAATAGGAAAACCCCAATCAGGTTACATGTTTAAAGTCTTTACCTTTCCAGTTTTACTGAGCCATTGACCAGTGCAGCCTCAGCTTTATGCAGTTTACTGACATAAATGCAGCCTCCACCTTGAGATTTGATGTGTTGTGCATTCTGAGATGTCTTCTACATACCCTAGTTGTATTGAGTGTTTTACTTTAGTGCAATGCTTTGAGGAAACTTTAAAGACCGTTGTGCTTGAAAATCACAGGAAATCAGTAGTACCAGAAATACTCAGGCCAGTCTGTCTGGCACCGACAATCATACCACAGTCAAAATCACTAAGATCACATTCTGATGGTTGATGTGAGCATAACCTGAAGTTGATGGCCCATATCGACATGATTCAGGCGCTGCACCATTGCTACACAATTGGTTAAGTAAATAATTACAGGAATGAGTAGGTGGACTGATATCCCTAATAAAGTGACTTTAAATATCACAGAATTCATGAATATGTTAAACATAATCTGTTTATGTGTCTTGCTATCTTGTATTGCCCCAGCCGGCTTTTTCTTTGGGATGTAACAGCCTATAGGTGGCATTGGGCCATTTGGGTGTATTGCAGTCAGAGATGTCTGGCAACCTCACAGCTATTGTTCTCTATGTATTGTTACCACTTTGAGAATAGATACCAAAATAACTTCCACTCCCTTTTTTGTCTATTAATTTTGAATAGAGGACAATCCAGGCAACAGAATTAGAAAACAAATCTGACACAAAGGCTCTTCATAACCTTTGAATTATAGTATTCTGTGAAAACACTCCCTTACATACTCGGTGTTGTTTTAAAAGCATGATGGATGTGTTTATGTGGGGAAAGCAGGATATGAATTAGATTTTAGACATGGCCATGTGTTTATAGTCTATTGAGAGTCTGTGTGGGTGAATTATTGTTGAACCTGATAAAAAAAAAAAAAGGGAGGGAGAGAAGCTTTGAGCTATTGCTGCCATCTTTAACCTTCATGAAATAGGCCATTAAGGGACTAGGGCAGGAAACCTAAAGTCAAGAATGACATAATAACGGTCGTGAATGAGGCCGAATCACTAACAAATAAAGACATGAAAGAGCAATGTTTATCAAGAGGCTCGAACATGGATGGCCTAATTCAGGCTTAATTCAAACTTTTGGATAAAAATTGTCTGTCATTTATCAGGTTCTTGGTTCTTCTCATCTTTTCTGATGAAGAATTCTATTTTCCATTACATAAAGTAACAACCTTGTATTGTTCCTTTTGTTGTCCATTGAATTAGATTACTGGGTCACATAGTTGTAAGTGTTACCCCTTTACCGTTTGCTCATTCATTCATTTTCTGAGCCATTTAATCCCAATTAGGGTTGCGGGGAGGCTGGCGCCCATCTCACCTGACTCCCGGTGAGGGCGGGATACACCCTGGACAGCTTGCCAGGCCATCGCAGGGACAAGACTCACACAACCATTCATACTCACACTTAGACCTAGGGGAGATTTGGAACTGCCATGGAACTGTACATGTTTTTGGACTGTCTGAGGACACTGGATTAACCATGCAAGGACAGAACATGCAGACTCCACACAGAAACTTCCAGGCTGGAAATTGAACCCAGGCCTTCTTGCTGTGAGGCAGATGTGCTAACTAATACACCAAAAAAAAAAAAAAAAGCAATCCCAGGGCAGTTTTGTAGCATCTATTCTCAAACCATTTATATTGTCTTTCAACAGTCAAAGGACTTGTTCTTTGGCGGGAAAATTGGCTCTAGGGTGGCACCAAGTCTTTGCTATGCTAAAATTAAAATCCACGTATGTTTGGGGCTCAAGAACAATAAAAACTTTGTGAACGCCATTTAAAAAGAAATCCCAGTGAGCCACTAATACGAGCTGCCATCAGTGTTGTCCATCAACATGCATTCATTCATTTTCTAATTAGGGTTACAGGGAGGCTGGCAAGGGCAGTCTATTCCCTGGACAGCTTGTCAGGCCATCTCAGGGCAGAAACATGCTCGACAGCAATCCAGTGGTCTACTCTTTCTGAATGACAGCAATGTTTTTTATATGCTTCTCCCCACAGACTGTGAGAGACATGGCCAGCCTTTGATAATCCAGTTAGCTGCCCTGGAGGAGGGGAAAGCAGTGACAACTCTGTGATAGTGGGACTTGGGACCTTCGGGTCAGTAACCGGGCACCTTAACCACTAAGCCACCCCTGCCCATCAACAATCAACAATTTTTTCTTTTTATTTTATTTACTGTGAATTTAAAGTCTGAGTTCAGATAAAAAAAATACACAAACCCACTCACTTATATGCTAAATACAGTGGTACCTCACCTTACGATAGTCCCAGCAAACGAAAAATCCAGGTTACGAAAAACATTTTCCAAAATTTTTTGTCTCTGCATACGAAACAAGTTCTCCTTACGAAACGTGCCAAACACGCCATTCAAACGTTCAAACAATGCACGAGTTGCTCTCCATTGACTATCTCACAACATCCCGTCCTGCTGGCCTCCCATTGGCTGGGAGGGATGATGCAGCTCCCTTGAGCAGTTTCATGGAGTTTTTCGAGTGTGCTCATTGCAACTTTATTTTTTGGCTCAGGCTTTTCACCTTGCATAAACATTTGTAAGATCATAACTCTGCTAAGAAGACATGGTCAACACGAAGTAAGTACCTTAAAAGGTATGATTTTATCATTTTTAAAGGGTAGTATTGGGGGCCTTGGAACGAATCATGCATTTTACATGTAAAATGCGGTTCTATTTACGAAAAATCCAGGTTACGAAAAAAGGCTCTGGAATGGATTAATTTCGTAAGGTGAGGTACCACTGTACTTTAATGCAGAGGTGCCCAATCCTGTTCCTGGTGCTCTACCTTCCTGAAGAAATTCACTTGCACCCTAATTATGACCATCTGACCATACGATCATCTAATGAAGACTAAAAACTTGCAAATGATGACTTAAACTTTCCGATAATAAGGTTTGTCAGATAGGTCCCATTCGTGTTGAAGTTCAAATCTTTAAGAATGTAGATCACTGGGAACAGGATGAGGCATCCCTTGTATAATCCTTTAATCCAACTAGGGTCACTGGGAGACTGACTGGTGCCTGTCTCAGTTGACAATGGGCAAAGGCGACATTCTGAACATCTGGCCACACACCATAGCAGGGCAACATGCATACAACCATTCATACTCGCATCGACATCTAGATCCAACTAGGAACAGTCAGTTCACTCAATGTAACAAGTCATTAGACATCTCAGGAAAGCGGACTACCTAAAGGAAACTCACTGAAGCATTGGGAGAACATGCAAATTCCACACAGAAATGTCCGAGCACGGGACTCAAATCCAGAACCTTCTTGATGTAATGCAGACAGGCAAACCACTGAACCACCGTTCTGTCCAAAAAAACCTCTTAATGTCTTTTTGTATAATCAGTTAAATAGGCTCAGAAAAGTACTAATAAAAAGCTGAATGCACTTGGTGAGCTCACATGCACAGTATGTTACAACACAATTAAATGTAGAGACTGATTACAACGGGGCCGGTGGCATAGTGGTTATGGTGCTGCACTCATGATCGGGAGGTTGTGTGTTCAAATCCCAGTGAAACCCTCACTGTGCTAAGACCCCTGGGCAAGGTCTTAACCACAAGTGTGCCTCTGTTCACCCAGCGGTATAATTGGGTACCAGTAAGAATATACTGTACTGGGAAGGTTAGCTGTGATGGACTAGGGTCCCATCCAGGGGGAGTTGAACTCCTAGTCGCTTCTCACTATGGAAACTGGGGATAAGCACCGGTCCGATGAGCCTCTGGATTGGGTGTAAAAAGCCCAAAGGACTTTACTGATTACAACAGTTCTTTTTGCTCTGTGGCTCATCATTACAGCAAAACTCAGTGCTTTTCATTATATAATGGTTTAGGTTACAATACTTTAAGGTTAATATTTCTCATCTTTCGTCTCATTATTCAGGCTTATTTGCTAAGATGGGTTTTAATATACTTGAGAAGCTTGTAATGCTTCCATTTATTTACCGTAGCCGGCTAGCTTTTGGAAAAGCAAACCAGCTTGTAAAAAGTTTGCATTTGAACCAAAACTGAACCGGAAGTAGCATTAGCCCAGAATTAGCAACTGGTGTGTACCGATAGAGACAGAGTAACAGAGTCATGTTGCTGAATTCTTGCTCATCTGTCAACTATCCGACAAAGGTTTGGAGTTAAATTGTCTCCATGCCTAAGTGCCGACTCCCAAGGAAACTCCTAAAATGACCATAAGCCTATATTATTATTTGAATTTTGAGTGATATCATATATACAATCATGGGGGCAATCAATCAATGGGGGCAGTGGTGGTCTAGTGGTATAGGGCGCTGGATCGCTGATCCAAAGGTTGGGGGTTCGAGTCCCACTCTCCACAAGGTTGTCACTGTCCTCCCCAGTGCGGCTAACTGGGTTATCAAAGGCGGGCCACGTTTCTCACTGTCTATGGTGAGAGGCATGTAAAAGAACCATTGCTGACTTTCGTAAAGAGTAGCTGCAAAGTCGTCAGCGTGTTTCTGTCCCTTGCTAAAAAAAAGGGTTGTGACAGGAAGGGCATCCGACGTAAAAAACCTCTGCCAAATCAAACGTGCGAATCAGATGATTCGGTGTGGCTACTCCCGAGTAAAAGGGAAAAAGCCGAAAGGAAGACAGACATCATATATACAATCAGATGGATTATAGATGATGTCCAACACAGGCGGTTGACAGTTACTACAAATCATGTGACACATTTTGGTTGTTGCAACATAGTCGATGATGTATTGAGAGAACCGAAGAAAGGTATTATAATATCATCCACCCCCCCACACATCCCCACACCCCCACCCCAAGGAAAAAGGAAGTGCACAGGGGTTTCGGCTCTGACTTTCTGTACTTCAGTCTGCACTTTTGGTGTGCTAAATTCCTGAATTTGATAGGTTTCATTGCCGGTTCTTAATGGAAACCAGCTGTGGCTTTGCTGAATGCATTGACTGAGCTCCTGGTTTTGGGTTCACACTAACTCAATAAGACTCATGCTCCTGCTCTCACTCTCAGCTGAGAGATCACTATCTCATTACCATTTACTGCAAGTGTGAGACAGAGCTGTCTCGATCTTTTATTCTTTCATGGCCAATGTGGCAATGTTATCTGATCTCTTAGTCTCAGTGTATGCTACATACAGCACAATGACTCTTGAATGTTCCTTATAGCATTTAGTTCCTGAATATTTTCGCTCTGTGGACACAGTATAACAAGACTCTACAAATATAAAGTGCCCCATAAAGAGGGGGAGGTGAAGAGACGGATCTCTGCTCAGGCAGGAACTATGACGTCAAGCTCCAGACACACTCCAAGTCTAGAGAGACATGATCTTGAACTGTGTGCTGTGCACTTGTAAATAAACACTACCGAAATGATGGACTCATTCTGCTCCAAGGGCTTGACTGTTTTGATTTCAGTGCTGCAGCTGCCATGAAAGGATTGAAACTGTGCTACATGTACAGTATTATTACCTTTACAGCATATTTGTACACACCTCAGAGCTCTGCTGAAACATCATGAAAAGATAGAAACACACTCATGCAATGTCAGCTGTGGCTCTGTAAAGGAACGTGGCTGACTGCATCAGCTTCGTGTAATAACACCACAATGCCTCGCAGTGAATTTTGAAGCAGTAACACATTCAACCACATCCTCTGTGGCCTTCTTCTACATCTTCCTGTCCTTTTAATACTTCCTGCTTTGCAATACAAAACACTTTAATTTACTGAGGTTTTACACATAAAACATGCAGTGAAAACATGCAAGTTCTTCGAAATGTCAAAGCATGAGTGTGATTATATTGACAGTTTGTAATATAGGTACATACAGTGACTTACAAAAGTATTCACACCCCTTTAACTTTTCCACATATCACGTTACAACCACAAATTCATACTACACTTTACAGATTTTTTTAAACTATCAATTTCCTTCCACTTCACAAAACATATTGATCCTCATTGAAAAATCTAGTTTGGTCTGACCAGATACCAAAACAGCTAATTTCTGGTTTATGAAAATTCCTGTTACTAATGTAACATTGCAGGCAAATATTGGTTTACGAGTTGTAATCAGAAAGCAGAAAAAAAAAAAAAAAACTTGACTGATCAGTTCAGGCTGAGATGTTGAGCATAACATGTTTGGGTTTTTTCCATTATGGTGATCAACAAAATATCTATTTTTTAATTGCCTTACTGTGGTGTAATTTTACTCAAAATAATTTGCCTATAGTACAGCACTACTTACTCCTTCACTCATTTGCCAAACTACTGAATTACCTAACATTAATTAACTAAATACTTAATTCAAAATTTGCTAATAGTGACACAGGACAGCTGGAGCCTATCTCAGCCAACAATGGTACACCCTGAGCAACCCACCAGACCAGCACACGCAGCCGCTCACACTCATACCCAGCATCAATTTTGAATAACAAAATAGTCTATTGTACATGTCTTTGGAAACTGAAGTACCCAGAGGAGACTCCACTTAAGAAACTCGAGGACATACAGACTCCACACAAAATGGCCCGATCTTGGGATTCAAACCCAGGATCTTTTTGCTGTGAGGTGGACAGGCTAAGCGCTACGTCACTATGATGCCCAGAACTGCATTAGTAGCGATAATTTTCCCGACCATCATGTAGCTGTGTTTTGGCAGCTGGAGGCTAATCAGACTAAGCTGAATTTGTAAGTAGGTAAGTAATTCATTATTTTTTTTATAGGTCTGTTGATAGTGATAGTGGAGTGGAGTTGATAGTGAAGTGATACCTCACTTTACGAAAGTCTTACCAAACGAAAAATGCAAGTTACGAAATGCATTTTCCTAAATTTTTTGTCTCTGTATACAAAACACGTTCACGTTACGAAAGCGCCATCTTAAAAATTCAACCGCGCCATTCAAAACATTAAAACGCACCATTCAAACATTGCACGAGCTGCTCTCCCATCAATGATGTTCAAACATCCCCATTGGCTAACAACTGAGCTGTCATTCATGTCGCCTTCACTCGAGCGCCATCTTGGATAGGTTCACCTGATGCCATCTTGGACAGGGATCCCATTGGCTAGGAGGGATGACACAGCTACCTCCCATTGCCTATTATGGAGCTGAATCCACCATGATGCTTTTCGTGTAAAGGACAGAGTTACGGTTGCTTTATTTCTTGACTCAGGCTTTTAACCTTCCATAAACATTTGTAAGATTATAACTGCTAAGAAGACATGTTCAACACACACACACACACACACACACACACACACACACACACACACACACACACACACACACGCTTGTCATTTCCGGTGCGAGTAAGAAGAATAAACGGGCTCAAGTGATATCACAAAGGAATATGGCCAAACCTGTCTACCATCAGGAAGCAGAATGAGGTGTTAAAAGGTATGCTTTTATAATTTGTAAAGGGTTTAGGGGGTAGTATTGGGAGCCTTGGAACGAATCACGTGTTTTACATGTAAAATGCGGTTCAATTTACAAAAAATGCAGGTTACGAAAAAGGCTCTGGAACGGATTAATTTCGTTACGTGAGGTACCACTGTATTTGATTTATTAGCATTAACATTTCCATGTTGAACATGGAACATGAACATACGTCAAAGATAATTCCTGTTGAACAGTGTGTTATTCTGGATTCCCTTTATCTCAGGCTTGACAAACTCAGAAGTAGGTCAAGTCAATGAACCAAAAATTATTAATAAGTATCTTACGTCTTTAATTTTGACTTTGTAATTTATAGGTCAAGGTAACAGTAATCTGTATTAGATCCCTAAAACGGCTTTGTATGTCTATGAGAAAACGTAGTCAAATGCTCCTTCCTCCTAACTGCCATGCATGGCCAGTAAAGCTGCCACTATATGATAGATTACTTTTTAATGGTATGGTGAATTATCTCTCCTACAGGAGTTCCCCTTAGTACCACTCAGCCTGTACCGCCTGGCTGTCAAGACCAATGTAATGATGTAAAAGTGATTGATGACAGTATCTTTTTGGATGGTTATACTGCCTCTTGCTGTTCTTAATAGGCTGTGATGTTGTGCAACAAGATGCTGCAGCACATTAAATATGGATTATGTCTAATCTTCAGAGACCTATCTACCCACTCTGTAACTTGTCAGTGCGAATGCTGGTCTTCGTAGTTTTCAGGATCTCACAAACGTCTATAATTTCTCTTAAGTATCACAGTTGAATCCACTGCATGTACAGTATTGGCATTTTATTGTTGAGTATTTTCCTGATTCTCATTTAAAACAATAACTGGCTCAAACTTGAAACTGTATGGGCCCAGGAAAGTCTTTGAGAGGACTGATCGCATCAGAGCCAGTAAACATGTGGGGGAAATAACGCATGAGCAAGGGGCATAGTAGCATAGCGGTTAGCATTCTTACTTCAGCAAGAGGGTCCTGGATTTGAGCCCTGTGGTTAGCAAGGGCATTTCTTTGAGGATCATGTTCTTCCCACGTTTTTATGGGTTTCCTCTGGGTGTTCCACTTTCATCCAACATGCCAGCTCCAGGTCAGGGTAATTTGGGAAAGAGCTAGTGACCTGCCCTTTAAAAAAAAAAAAAAAAAAAAAACTGAGAAAACCCTCAGAAAAAATAACAAGAATCAGATTCGACTAAGTGAGGTGAAGTGAGTGAGTGAAGAGGTGAACAAGGGTCACTAGAAAAATACAGTTTTAGTTTTCTTGGTCCAAAATATTGAATCTTTGCAGTATTGTTGAATATCTTATGAATAATTACAATAACTAAGTTACTGACGTGATGACTTTTTTATGAGTAACAGTAATTTGGGAGATTTCACACACTCTTGTTTGTTTCAGCTCGCTGAAACCAGCCAGTACAGAGGGACTAGAATCTCCTCCCCCTCCCCCGCCGCCGTCCACCATCATAAAATCACATGCTTGTGTTGAACTCCAGTTTAGTGATGTGACAGTGTGAGATTTTGCAGTGGTGGCTCAGTGGCTGAAGCTCTGATTTAACCAAAGTTTGAGAGTTTCTGATCCAAAGCTTGTTGGTTCAACTCTCAGTGCCATCAAGCTGCCACTGTTGGGCCATAACCCTCAATTGTGTTAAAAAAAATATGAAATGTATATTGCACTGGAAAAGGTTGAGGGGCCAATGGCGTAGTGGTTAGGGTTCTGCACTCATGATCAGGAGGTTGTGTGTTCAAATCCCAGTTAGACCCCCACTGTGCTAAGACTCCTGGGCAAGGTCTTAATCAGAAGTGTGCCTCTGTTCACCCAGCAGTATAAATGGGTACCAGTAAAAATATACTCTGAAGGTAACCTGCGATGGACTAGCGTCCCATCCAGGGGGAGTTGTACTCCTAGTCGCTTCTCACTATGGAAACCGGGAATAAGCACCGGCCTGATGAGCCACTAATGGCTCGGGTGTAGAAGGCAAGTAAAGCACTGGAAAAGGGCGTATGCTATAAAAGTTCAACGTGAACACTTTGGAGCATTCCTGATGGGAATTTCGGAGTATATTTAATATTTTTTCTTTTTTTTCTTGTGAACAACAGTTTGGTTTCATGCCAAGAAAGAGCACCACAGATGCAGTGTTTGCTTTGAGGATGTTAATAGAGAAGTACAGAGAAGGTCAGAAGGAGCTGCATTGTGCCTTTGTGGATCTGGAGAAAGCATATGACAGGGTGCCGAGAGAAGAACTGTGGTATTGCATGAGGAAGTCTGGAGTGGCAGAGAAGTATGTTAGAGTGGTGCAGGACATGTATGAGAGATGTAAGACAGTGGTGAGGTGTGCTGTCGGTGTGACAGAAGAGTTCAAGGTGGAGGTGGGACTGCATCAAGGGTCAGCTCTCAGCCCCTTCTTGTTTGCTATGGTGATGGACAGGCTAACAGATGAGGTTAGACAAGAATCTCCATGGACTATGATGTTTGCAGATGACATCGTGATCTGTAGTGAGAGCAGAGACCAAGTGGAGGAAAATATAGAGAGGTGGAGGTATGCCCTGGAAAGGAGGGGATTGAAGGTTAGTCTTAGTAAGACAGAATACATGTGTGTGAACGACAAGGACCCAAGAGGAATAGGCTCAACAATCCAGAGCAATGGAGAGTGTGTAAAAGAGGTAGAGAAACACGTGCAGGCAGGTTGGAATGGATGGAGAAAAGTGTCTGGTGTGATGTGTGATAGGAGAGTATCGGCAAGAATGAAGGGAAAAGTGTACAAGACGGTGATGAGGCCAGCAATGTTGTATGGTTTAGAGACAGTGGCCCTGGGGAAAAGACAGGAGTCAGAGTTGGAGGTAGCAGAGATGAAAATGTTGAGGTTCTCTTTGGGAGTAACGAGGATGGATAGGATCAGAAATGAGTACATCAGAGGGACAGCACATGTTAGATGTTTTGGAGACAAAGTCAGAGAGGCTAGATTGAGATGGTTTGGACATGTACAGAGGAGGGATAGTGAGTATATTGGTCGTAGGATGCTGAGGTTGGAACTACCAGGCAAAAGGCCCAGAGGAAGACCAAAGAGAAGATTTATGGATGCGGTGAAGGCGGACATGAAGGTCGTTGGAGTTAGAGTAGAAGATGCAGAGGATAGGGAGAGATGGAGGCAGATCATTTGCTGTGGCGACCCCTGAAGGGAAAAGCCGAAAGGAAAAGAAGAAGATTTAATATTTTTTCTTATCAGTCATCAACCAGACATCATAGAAGATCAATAGTCTTAATGTTGAAAAACATACATGATTGTTTTAAGCTACAAATCTCTAAGATTTTTACAAAATATTACCCATTGGCCGGTTTTGAGCTCAGACCACTGAGCTCGGTATTCAACTCTGTGCTTCAGCAAGCAAGCAAGAATGTTAAAGCTTTGAGTGCACCAGGCTAAATGCATGTACTCATGAGAATACATGTTTCTTTACTTTCAAATGTGATTCATTTTTTACTTGGAAAAAGTGCTTTTCACTGTTATGACTCATGAGCAGTTCGCGGTAGGGCAACAATAAAACTTTTTTCTTGGTTGTAAAGTTGATTTTGTGAATAAATTTCTTCAAGATGCACTGAAGATGACGACTGTGTGTAACTTTCAAATATTTTACAGTGTCTGTATTAAAAATAAAATTTAAGCATCGACATGGAGAGAGTCAGCTCTGAGATCTCATCTCTTTATTTCTGTTTGCAATGTTAATGCCCTCGAAGCTAGTGCGAACAGGGGAGTTGATTTCCGATGTAGTTTGCAGTAACGAAAAGTTACGATGCTTTCGAGAAAATAAAGTAATGTTTAGTTTATTCAATCTAGCAAGTCATTGCAAATAAAAAAATTTAGTATGCCCCACTGTGTTAGCTATTTCCTGCATTATGTGTTTACATGAGTGTTTCCAATGAGTGTGTTCTAGTGTCACATGACCTAAATCAATAGTGAGAGTGAGACAAGCAACACTGCCTAGAAACAATGCATTTACTAGTCGCTCTATGTACTCGTGCCAGGTTTTGACTTTATAACCAGTTACAGATTTGTGAGAAAAGTTGGAATTGCTTGTGCAGTTAAGATCATGTAATAAAAAAAAAAAAATAAATAAAAAAAAAAACTATTGGTAAATATTGGTTTCACTACACAGTGAAACATTCATTCATTCATTCATTTTCTGAGCCACTTAATCCTAATTAGGGTTGTGGGAGGCTGGAGCCCAAATCAGCCAACTTTGGGCGAGGGCAGAGTACACCCTTGACAGCTCACCAGGCCATCAGAGGGCAGAAACATGTTGACGGCTATGCACCTACTCTTGATAAGAGTCAACAATGGTTCTTTTACATGCCTCGTACCACACACAGCGAGAGACATGACCGGCCAATGATAAGCAAGTTAGCTGCACTGGGGGGGGGGGGGGTGGGGGTGGGGGGGGGGGTGTCGCAGCAGTGACAACTCGCTGGTAGTGGGGTTTGAATCCCTAACCTTGAGATACAGCACCCTACCACCAGGCCACCACTGCCAGAGAGAAAAATACAAAAGAATCTTCCTCCTGAAAATAAAATCCAAAAATCTCCTTTCAGTAGTTTAAAAGATTTGAAATTAAATAAACATTCAGTAGAATTTTATATGACTTTACGAACAGAAGGAATTTCCAAGAGTGTGTGCTATGCTGCTGTATAGTGAAAATCTAAAAGTGATTTTTTTTTTTCAGCTGATACAGATAATGATTATTTTAATGTCATCTTTGATTAAGATGGTCAAATTAATTTGGCTAAATAATCTATGACTTTGAGATAATTTGATCTGATTCTAAAATAAAATTACTGTGTGTGTGTGTGTGTGTGTGTGTGTGTGTGTGTGTGTGTGTGTGTGTGTGTTTTAGCATTGTAGACCAGTGGTTCCCAACCTGGGTTCGATCGAACCCTAGGGGTTCGGTGAGTGGGTCTCAGGGGTTCGGCGGAGCCTCTGCCACGGAGATCAGGACACACCCGACTCATCATGTCAATTAGTGATGACACGCCCCGCTTGGCCATCACTGGCTGCAGATGATCGCATTACAATGCTTGGCCAATCAGTGCCGCGGGGAATTTAGCACGCTCAGTAGTCAATGTGTGAAGTCGTGAGATTTTTTTTCGGAATATTTTAATCCATACTAACTATGTCAAGCAAATAAAGAAAGTGGTTGGACGAATATTCACAACATGGATTCACATGCATCACGGAACGTGATGGGACTCAGCATCCTATCTGAATGATTTGCAATGCCAAGTTGAGCAACTCTAGTCTCACACCGGCAAAACTAAAGGAATACTTTGTGAAACTGCATGGAGATGGGAATACAAGAACACAACAGTACCTGTGTCTTGAATTTGTAAAAAATCATATTTTTATTTTTCACTGATGAAGGGTTCGGTGAATGTGCATATGAAACTGGTGGGGTTCGGTACCTCCAACAAGGTTAAGAACCACTGCTTGTAGACTAATGTTTACTGTTTTGATCCAGCTAGCTATGAGTAATTAAAAGTCAATAAAGTGTCCATTTGTAGTCTAACAGAAAAACAGGAAGTGTGACCTTTTACTCTCCGCTTCGTCTAAAAAAAAAGTTTACCTACAGAAATGCTCTGAAAGCCAGTCCATGCAGTGTGACTGGTGTCGGTTACCATGGAGATATGAGCAGATGTTTCCACATAGTGGCAATGAGGGCAGAGGTTGGCTATAAAACAATGCAATAAATTGCATCAGTGAGCAATTTAATGTCTCTGCTCTAAATTTAGGTGAACCTGACATTAACCCTTTCTAAGTTGGAAGCTTTTTTCGAGTCAAACCAATTGAATTAAGTGACCAGAAAATGATGATAGATACCCGGCATGTCACAGAAAAGTGATAGAAAGTAGGGACAGTCTGGAGAGCTTTCTGCTGTCAGTCATCTTCATGCCTCTTTGGTTCGCATGTATGGAAGACTGTTTCTATACTTGAGTGGGATGCATGGAAATTAAGTGGCATTTCACACATCAGCTGTAGGATTTGGAATTGGATAAATGTGCAAAAGTGCCCCAGGCTTTTTATTTTCACCCAGGTGCCTTTAAAGAGAAAATGTAACTATGACCACACTGAAGGAACACTATTCTGTTCATGTGCACACATGCTCCTTTGTTCAGCTACTTTTTTTATGTTGTTTCCTGATAAAGGGAAAAAGCCAAAAGCAAATCTCTCTCTCTATGTATAATTGTCAAAACAGAACAGGCTGGAGAGCATGAGGATGCAATTGCAGATAAAAGAGTTTATTTAATAACCCAAGAACAGATATCCAAGTTAAGGATGATGGGAGAAACAGGAGAGCACAGTTCAGGGTTAAGTTTAAACCCGGCTGAACAGGACTATCCAAGGCCAACCCAATCCACAGCTTCCAGAGTTCGAATCTGGTCAGACACTAGGCAAACCAGAAGTACAGTAAAACCTCCGCTGACGAACGCTTAAGCTCACGAACTTTTCGCCTCAAGAACATTAAATTTGCGAGCATATTGTCTCTGCTGACGAACTAGTTTTCGGCGGACGAATCAAACCACGCGGTCGAACAGCGCCACGGTGGCGGCCACGAGAAGCTGACGCACGCTCACGGCGTCACAGTTAAATCACACCCCTTTCTTTGAATGCGGAAGTGGTTTGTGTTTGCTAGACATTTTGGACCATATTGAGTGTACTTTTGCTATTATGGGACCGAAAAGACCCACCACAGGCGGAGATCATTGAAAAACACGAACGAGGTGTGCGTTTGTGTGACTCAGCGTCCCAGTACCAGTACGCTAAGTCTACCATTGCTCCCATCCTTAAGAACAAGGAAGCTATTAAGGGTGCGTGTGTGGCTATGCGTGTTTCCAAACAGTAGGCGTTTCCAAACTCTCCTTCCAAACAGTAAGTCCCTCCCTCCCTCCTCCTCCCACTCCATTCCATCAAGCCATCAACTACCATCACAAAGGTAAATAAAACCACTTTATTATACAGTACAGTTTATTTCTTTAATTACAATACAATAGCACATTTATTATACATAAAATAAGGTATATTTTTGTGTAGTTTTAAGGCTTATTTAGTAGAAAATTATGTTTTATGGGGACCTGGGAACGGATTATTCTCATTTTAATGGTTTCTTATGGGAAATAAATGTTCGGAAGACGAACTTTTCGCCTTACACACACTTTCTGGGAACCAATTATGTTCGTGAGCTGAGGTATCACTGTACTTGGGAAACGCAGTGCACTGCTGGTCATCTGATGATGTTTTAAAGCCCTATACAGAGATCCCTCGCTACTTTGCGCATCGGTTTCTGCGGCTTCAGTGCATCGCAGGTTTTTCAAAAATATTAATCAAAAAAGCCGCGAAAAACCAAAACAACAACCCCCCCCCCCACACACACACACACACACACACACACACACACAAACCAACTTACATTTTTATGTGAGGTGCGCATCTGAGTGTGTGTGTGCACATCTGTATGTGTTTATTTATATTTTATTTACATCTTATGCATTATTTTTGAATGTTTGATTGTTATTATAAGCATTTATAGTGTTGAATATGTATTTATTGACATTATGTACTGTACACATATACATGTACGTATACGTCAGTCAGACGGGGTCGATCCTACTTCGTGGAAATCGGTGGTCGCCGGAGGGAGGGGGGGTCTCGGTCCCCATTAACCGCGGAAAATGAGGGATCCCTGTACATCTAAATATCATCAACATAAAAGAATTTCAGTCAACTTCTAAATAATGTCTAAGTACCTACACACAGGTGTAACATGGGAAATAACAGGAAATATTTAGACAAACAGGCTATTTCAACAGAGGTAAGCAAATATAGCATATGCAAATTCAATTCCAGCTAAATTCCAGTCTATGGACTGGCAAATAAGACAACAGTTGATAAACAAAACCAGATACAATACCAGAAGCGAGCGAGTTCCCGTCTGCTCTTTAACCGAAGACTCACAAGTGAAGAAAACGTACTCATGCTGTTCAATCATTCATCCATTCATTCATTTTATGAACCGCTCAATTCTAATTAGGGTCGCAGGGAGGCTGGCGCCCATCTCAGCCAACTCGGGATGGGTGCAGAGTACACGCTGAACAGCTTGCCAGGCCATCGCAGGGCAGAAACACATATGCAGTCTACTCTTTACAAAAGTCAGCAATGGTTCTTTCACATGAACCTCTCACCATAGACAGTGCCAGCCTTTGATAAACCAGTTAACTGCACTGCGGGGGGGCAACATTGACAGTTGGGTTTAAACCTCCAACCTTGAGATGGGTAATCCAGCACAGTACCACCGGGCCACCGCTGCCTGCTCATGCTGCTCGCAGCATAAATGCATTTGGTTTATTGAAATGGATGGAAACTAATCAATATTTTCAAAAATATTTACTTGAAATGATTATAACATTTCAGTTGTACACTGAAGAAGAAAAAATATTTATTTTTGCAAGACCTTGAATGGCCACCAACATTTTATGAGACCACCAATTGAGCATTGTTGCCTTATGTAATGCCGGCAGTAATGTGCTGCACCCAGTGAGGAACCGATGCCAAACCACAGTGCCTTGTGTTGCCAGTATTCTCCCAATAGACGTAATAAGCAGAGAGCAGAGGAATAACGACGATTTTTTTTCTATTGTTCTATAAATCAAAAAAAGCATCACGAGACTTGAACAGGCTTAAACGTGTGTGCTTTAGAACATCAACACATTCTTTGTATTTCAAATTGTACAGTCTGTATTCATTTACAGCAGTAAAAACAAAGGAGGAATGACAGGAGCCAGTAATTTAATTGGATTTACTACAACCATTTTAGACTTTATTTTTTGACATCTCACTACTATGCCGTTTCCCTCCCATTTTTCCCACGTGCTCAAAACGTCTGGAAGCTTTTATAAACGCAGGTCACATAAAAGCCATGCCACATCATCGTCTGAATACAAAGCCCCTTTGATTCGAATGGAAACCTGGCTCAGGATCTGTATATGTTTAAATGAGTGTTATGTCATACTGATACTGTATCTTAAGTCAGTTGAGATAAAATGAATCAAAGCGGCGGCATATTGGTATAATGGTCAGCACGTCCGTCTAACAGCGAGAAGGTCCTGGGTTTCATTCCCAGCTCGGGAGTTTTTGTGTGGAGTTTGCATATTCTCCCAGTGCTTGCATGGGTTTCCTCTGGGTACTTCAGTTTCCTCCCACAATCCAAAAACATGCGCAGTAGGTTAATGGGCTGTTCCAAATCACCCCTAAGTATGAGTGTCGCCCCTGAAATGGCCTGGTGAGCTGCCCAGGGTGTACCCTGCCCTCGCCTGGAGTGGGACGATAAGCCGAAGCCCCCCTGCAACCCTATTTAGAATTAAGTAGTTCAGAAAATGAATGAATGAATTAAAGCTACAATGAGTAAAAATGCACACATTTTCAAGTAAGTGGAGAGAAAGATGTGAGAAAATATATTGTTTCTGACCAGTCATGAGTCACAGCTTTTCAGTGTGAGAACCCCCCAACCCACCCTCCTTCACGAGGTCCTTAAATATGACGGTTGCTTTTTCTGAAATAATCAGCTCCGTCACTGTATCTCCGCTTTTAATGTCTCCTTCTGCTTCAATATCGTTCCGATTGTAGAGGGGTTTCAGCCATACTCCTTTGCGATTTCACTCAACCGAATCCCACTTTCATATTTTTTTATCATCTCCTGTTTTACTTTTATTGATAACGGAGCCCGCGTCTTCTTTTCAGTCTCACCGGGAATCACTTTCTTGGGGCTCATGATTAATAACGAAAAATAACGCTGCAATGAGCACATTCAAAAAACTCACGAAACTCAGGAACCAACAGTACAACTCTCCTTCACGTGTGTGTCGAACAATGGGTCGAAGACACACGAAAAGCATTATGGGTACAGTACTGTGTTATGGAGATTCAGCTCCCTCCTAGCCAATGGGAGGCCAGCGGGGTGGGGTGTTGTGAGACAACCAATGGGAAAGCAACTCGCCCATTGTTTGAATGTTTGAATGGCGCGTTTGAATTTTTGAGATGGCGCTTTTGTAACGTGAACTTGTTTCGTATCCAGAGACAAAAAATATATATATACTGTACTTGCCCAGTTGGAAAGCTCTTTAGTTAAAGAACTGATGTTAGCCTGCCGGGTTTTTGATGTATTTGTGAGTCTTATTACAATTAAAAGTTCAATAAATTGTTCAAGTAGGTTGAGAATTATAATCACACTTGGGTGCATTTTCCTAACACTCCATTCATCCAACCACCTTATTTATATCAGTTATCTATATCATTTTTCCATCAGGAAGCTTGCATGACGTTAGATGAGAGGTGGGATACCCTTCGAACGGTAATTGTGTAATTACCATCAACAGGCTGGGAACGTGTGTTGCACTGACACTTTGTGGCTCATATGAAGGTGGATTTGTGGACTTTTCATAAATACCAATGTTTCCTTACGCACACACAGCTGGTAGATCATCTGGTAGAGCATTTCCACAGACACAAGGTATCAGTATATCTTGAGAAGATTCAGTAGTTAGGGTTAGAATTAGGGTGAGGGTAAGAGTTAGTGTTAGAATTAGGAGTTTGGTAAAAGTTAATCCAATAATTTTTGGTAATTAGCCCTGTACTGACCTCCGAAAAACGTATACAGTTTGTCTGACAATTTCAGGGCTAACACAAAGAGAAACCACCAATCATGCTTATGGTCATACAGTGCCTGTGAGCAAGCTAAATGTAGCCAGTTAGCCAAATACACATGTACGTATCTATGGATTGTAGAAGGAAACTGGAGTACACAGTTGAAACCGAAGCAAGCAAAAGGAGGACATAGGAACTCCACACATAAAGGCCTCAGCTGGCCACGAACTCACAACCCTCTTGCTGTGAGGTCAGAGTGCTAAGACTACCAATCTGCCTGATTAAACGAGTGCATCGATGCAGGCCCGCTACGGCCTAACAGGTATTTCAGTGTTGGCTTCTGGGCACTTTTAAATGTTTATTGTGAAGAAAATGTGAAAAAACATGTGTGTAACTTTATTTTTGGTGTTTAAGATTTGTAGTATTTTATATTTATTTTGCAGATGTGTTTCATTGATAATAATGTAGTTAGTACTGTATCATAAATGGAAATTTGGTATTCATTCTTCATTATTTTAATCCATTAAGGCATGTTTATTTAAATACACATAACAAATTACACACATAATACATTACGCCACTTGTATTTAAATAAGAGGACAAAATTTTACTGTTTTTGAACAATATGTAAATAAGCTTATCAACATTTTGTATATTTAATCAATTTATTTTTATTCTTAATTTTTAAATATTTTATTTATTTATTATTATTATTTATTTTTATTTTTTTTTTACAAAATTTAACATCAGGTGGTGTTGTGTAGTGGTTAGCATGTCCACCTCACAGCAAGAAAGACTGGGTTTGATTCCTATCTCTGTGAGGAGTTTGCATGTTCTCCCCGCGCTTGTGTGGGTTTCCTCCGGGTACACCGGTTTCCTCTCATAGTACACAAACATGCACAGTAGGTTAATTGGCTGTGCCAAATCACGCCTAGGTGTGAGTGTGAATGATTGTGTGAGTGTTGGCTCTGCGATGGCCTGGTCAGCTGTCCAGGGTGTACCCCGACTCGGCTAAGATGAGCGCCAGCCTTCCCGTGACTATACTTAGGATTTTGTGGTTCAGAAAGTGAACGAATGAGAATAGTTCGACTTGTTTAGCCATTACAATGAGGCCTTTGTGAAGTCACGCACACTTGCGCATTTTTCAACATATCAACTTCAAGTATTGAAGTTTCTCTCCAATAAATCCCACTCATTGGCTGGTGCCAGTGTAATGAGATAATCAATGTTATTCACTTCACCTCTCAGTGATCAATTGTTCTGGCAGATTGAAGTATATGGATTTTCTACAAATTGTGCAAACTTTCCCAGAACAGTGGCGTTTAGGCACAAGGGAAATACAAGAATAGTGTTTTAAAAAGCACATAAACGTGGAATGATCAGGTGTCAGCATATATTGATCCATAAAGTGTAATTGTTACAAATTGGTTGAGGCTTATAATATGAAATAGTTTTATATAGATTTTACTTTTTCTGAAGACCTAGTATGATCATATCTGCCTTATCCGCACTGCTAGCACTTAAACTATAAATACAGACACTCAACGCTTTACGTTCATTCCTTTTACGTATTTTTCGATTTTACATTTTTTTAAAAATTGTCAAATTTTGAGTTTAGCGTGCTCTCTGTAGTACGAGACGTACCTACGTACTACACTGATGTGATACGCTACTTCCGCATGTCGCTGCATCTATTTTTTACAAACGACAGACTGAATGTGCCCTCCTTCTTCCCAGTTCACCGTGTGCTACCCTTGTGTTAAGATGTCGTCTCTGTGATCTTTGTGTTTACACTGTTTTGCGAACTTTTGCAACCCTAAGCAAATATGGTTGGTCAGGTGATAGCGGTAATCAGAAAAAGCGGCAAGTCATGTTGTTAGAAACGAAGATGGCTATTATCAAGAAAATCGATGCTGGTGAAAAACATGTGACTGTTGCACGTTTCTTCCAAATGGCTCCGTCGACCATCGGAACCATTTACAAGCAGAAAGATCACATCACAGAGCATGTTAAAGGTTATATTTGATACTGTATTTGATATTTGATAAGTGAATTTGACTAAAATTTATCTATTTGAAATTATTTCGCTTGAATTTAATTTATTTGAAATTAATGTTGATGTCATTTGATATTATTTTATAATGTTATGTTTATCATAATTGATTTAGGGGTGTTTTATGAGATACGGTAATGGTATTTATGGATGTATAGTACAGTGTAAACGTCATACGTCACTGGAACATGCAGTAACAACTTAAGTTTTTTTTCACCTTACGTTCGGCCGTCCGGAACCGAACTAAAACGTAAGTCCGGGAGCGTCTGTACAAGTCTTTTATAAAGTGAAAATTTGCTACTAAGAATAGTGTGACGTTTATTTGACAATTTGCTGTTGTAGACTGTATAAATTTGGCCAAGAAATCCTGCATTTACAAACCGAATTCCAAAAAACACGACATAAATTGTGAATAACAATAGTACTGTAGAGTTTCAGTTGGCATCGGCGGTTGACACGGTGGATTACGTTCACCGACAATGGTTTCTGGAAGTCTTTCTGCCATTTAAGGGCCTGAAGATCACGGGCATCCAGTATGGTTTCACGGCCTTGACCTTTATGCACAGTGATTGTTCCAGATTCTCTGTATCTTTGGATGATGTTATGCACTGTAGATGATGACAACTTCAAACTCTACAATTTTTCGCTGGAAAATACCTTTCTGATGTTGCACAACATTGGAGGAATTGGTGATCCTCTACCCATCGTCACTTCCGAGAGATACTGTCACTCTGAGAAGTTCTTTTTATACTCAGTCATGTTGCCAATTGACCTCGTTAGTGGTAATTGGCCTTCCAGCTGTTCGTTATAAGTGCAGTTGACTTCCAGCCTCTTATTGCTACTTGTCCCAACTTTGTTTAGATTTGTTGACACCATGACATTTAAAATCAACATATTTTTCTCTTAAAATGATACATTTTATAAGTTTAAACTTTTGACTTTTAAATGTCATCTATGTTCTACTCAGAATAAAATATTGAAGTTTGGCACTTCCACATCATTGCATTCAGTTTTTATTCACAATTTGTATAGTGTCCCAACTTTTTTGGAATCTGGTTTGTATATGAAAATCTTTTTCATCCCTAATATAGACTGGTAACCTACTGGTAACCTGTTCAAATTGTACCCCTCCTTTCACTTGAATTCAACCAGGATTGGATCCAGCTTTCCTTATGACCCAAACAGAATAAATAGTACATATAATGAATAAAAATTACTTTTGTGTAACTTGTGTATTTACATGCAACTGGAATTCTGGCTGGCGGTGCAGTAGTTGCACTGGCAATGGTTGGCAATGGTTAGCACCACTTAGCGGTACATGCTCCGTTTACATTTATCCCTCTGTCTGTCATAATATCCTGCTACAGGTGGCTGTAAAGCTAAAAAGAACAAACATTCTGATTTTTTTGGGGGGTGGACATCCCACCCACAGAGCACTGCTGCTAGTTCATAAGGCACACAATGTATTAGCAATTGCATGAGTAAACATCTTGTGTGACAGTGACCTTTCAAAAAAAATTATGCCTTAGATTTATGGTTGCAGTCGCACGCCTGAAAGATGTTTAGACACACACTCTCAAAAAATATACAAAGCATACTGCCACATTTTGACTACATAAAAACATTAGTTTCTATATATCAATAGTGTATGAAGTACTAGGTGTCTTTTTGTCATCTTGTGTCAACACCAAATTTATTTTCACTTTTTTTGAAAGAAAATTCTGAGAGATTTGTGGCACCTACAACCCTTTACTATAAACATATGTCAACGGACTTTCCCTGTAACTGAGATGTATTCCAGCTGACCCAGTCACTTCAGGAGATGCTGGCAGTTGGCCAGAAGCAACACAGCTCTGTGCTTCCATTCCTCTTCTCTAAAAACTTGGACCCTTCCTTTTATGCCAACTGCAATTGTGCCAACCGAGCATCCCACAAATGAAACAAATCAATTTCAGTACTTGTATTAACTACAAGCTGGCCTTTACTTTACTACAGATTTCTACTAAGGGGATTATACTTTGTACCAGAACAGGTCAGCACAGTTACATGCCATGATTTTAGAAAAACACATTTTTGGGGGTACTCCGGACCATTGAGTTTAGAATTTGCTTATTCAGCATTATTATTATTGTAGACTAAATCTAGTCGATCTATTCTTTCCTTCACAACTCTCAGACAATCTAGTTCAGGGGTCGGCAACCTTTGCCATTCAAAGAGCCATTTGAACTCGTTTTCTACATTAAAAGAAAACACTGGGAGCCACAAATCCTTTTTTGACATTTAAAATCAATTAACACTGCATATGATGTTTTTCCACTTTTCTCTTCGTGTTAATATAAAACAACAATGTGTTGCATTGATTTGAATCACTGCAATTAAATTACAATTCCGCTTGTAACAAAAATATTTAGATTAAAAAAAAATAAATAAAAAAAAAAAAAAACGCCAGCCGTCCCGTAACCCTAATTAGGATTAAGTGGTTCAGAAAATGAATGAATGTGTTCGAGTCCTTGTATTTTTACAAAGAAAAAGAATATCTATCCCATGAAATGAGGGATGTGGTGCAGCCAGATGTGTGTGTTCTTGTGGACACACACACACACACACACACACACAAAATCACCCCGCCCACACTAAATAAATATCTGCCCACACCCATGACTGTTAATTTTTATCTCTGTAATTTTCAACCCTCAAAGAGCATTTTTGGAAGGGTACTCACATCATTCAGGTGAAAGCTGGTTTAACGCTCTAAACCCTGGAAGCCCGAAGTGCTTCCGATGTGAGTAAATAAACACCGTGTGGTCCACCCGTCAGCCACCGTAAAGTACAACATTACAGTGGTACCTCACCTTACGAAAGTCTCACCAAATGAAAAATTCAGGTTACAAAAGGCATTTTCCAAAAAATTTTGTCTCAGGATACGAAACAATTTAACGTTACAAAAGCGCCATCTTAAAAATTCAAACGCGCCATTCAAACGTTAACATGCACGATTCAAACATTCAAACAATGCACGAGCTGCTCTCCCATCAATGATGTTCAAACATTCCGTCCCATTGGCCTCCCATTGGCTAACAACTGAGCTGTCGTTCATGTCACCTTCACTCGAGCGCCATCTTGGACAGGGATCCCATTGGCTAGGAGGGATGATGCGGCTACCTTCCATTGCCTATTATAGAGCTGAATCCACCATGATGATTTTCGTGTAAAGTACAGAGTTACTGTTGTTTTATTCTTTATTTCTTGAGTCAGGCTTTTAACCTTCCATAAACATTTGTAAGATTATAACTCTGCTAAGAAGACATGTTCAACATGTCCGCGCGTGCACACACACACGCGCGTATGTGATTTCTGGTGCGAGAAAGGAGAAGAAACGGGCTCGAGTGATATCACCTGTCTACCTCGGTATGATATTGAAGCAGAAGGAGGTCTTAAAGGTATACTTTTATAATTTTTAAATGGTTTAGGGGGTAGTATTGGGAGCCTTGGAACGAATCAGGCGTTTTACATGTAAAATGCGGTTCAACTTACGAAAAATGCAGGTTACGAAAAAAGCTCTGGAACAGATTAATCTCGTACGGTGAGGTACCATTGTATTTTGAAAAGCCACGGAGCCGCACCAGAGAAGTGAAAGAGCCACATGCGGCTCGGGAGCCACGGGTTGCCAACCCCTGATCTAGACAGATGCAAATGACTCTTCTTCTGATTAACAAACTACTTCACATTTGAAATTGGACCCACCTCCAATTATAAAAAAATGATAGAGCAAACCAAATTGTATTTTAACATGAGATATGCCTGTGTGTCAGACAGTACTTTAATCAAACTCTAAAATGAAATAGAACATTCATCATAAAATACTGCTGACAGCAATATTGTATGAGAAAAGTAGCACTACGTGACTGGTCTGTGGGTAGGCAGCTTCATACACAGAAACCTATACAGTAATACTTTTGTAATGTGTTTTGACGTCCTTCTATCATAATAGTATTAACAGTTTCACCAGGTTGTGCTACAGTAGCACCTCTGTGGGATCAGACCAGACATACTAGTCTTTGCATCCCACATACTAGTACATCAGCGAGCCTTGGGCATTCGTAATATTTTAACCATTTTTTTCTGGTTCCAACACATCAACTTCAAAAACTGACTGTTTTCTGTTTAATACATTCAACTCCTTTACAGGTGCCACTGTAGCATGATAATCAATGCTATCCAGTTCACCTCTCAGTGGCCATAATGGTTTTAATGTTATGGCTGATTGGTGTATAATATACAAGGTGTAATAAACATTTAAACTTATGAGCATCCTTTGTTGTCTGGGGTTGAGGGGCGGGGCATATTACATATATATTAGATCAATAAATATAATAAAATTATTAGCATATTAGATTTGGTTGGTAAATCAAAACATTACACAAGTGTTATTCATTCATTCATTTTCTGTAACCGCTTAATCCTAATTAGAGTTGCTGGGAGGCTGGCGCCCATCCCAGCCAACTTCGGGCGATGGCAGAGTACATCCTGGACAGCTCGCCAGGCCATCGCAGGGCGGAAACACACTCACGGCTATGCAGCCAGCCTACTCTTGTCGAAAGTCAGCAATGGTTCTTGTACATGCCTCACACCATACACATTGAGAGACATGGCTGGCCTTTGATAACCCAGTTAGCTGCACCAGGGGAAGGGGGGGGGGGGGGAGAGACACAGTGTCATCCCGTGGAGAGTGAGGCTTGAACCCCCAACCTTGGGATCAGTGATCCAGCACCTTTACCAAGAGCCCACCACTGCCCACTAAGCTATACAGTATATGAAAAATAAATCTGCTGAATAAGTCCACACATTTGTGCCAGCATCAAACTTTGCATTGGAGAACACAGGATTCAGAGATGTCTCCAGGGCTACATGGAGCCGTGTGATTTAGTATAGCTAGCTACCATAAGAATTTAAATAAATAAAACTCCTTTAAAAGACACTCCAGGAATATAAAATAAAAATTTTATTAGTCCTAAAGGAAATTATTGAGTGCAGAAGTGAACACAATCTGTTATATAGTCTGTGAGTCTTCTGTATCCTCTTCATGTACATTGCTGTGCACATCCCACCCCGATGTCTTCACAGCTTCCTGGGACTCCTGTGTCTACTGGCAGTTAGCTATATAGAGGTGTTTGGTTTCAGGTTAGGATCTGACCTGCCTGCATTAAAGTCGGTAGAGTTGATTCCAAGTAGTCGAGAACATGCCCACATTACAGCAAAAAGATCCTGAGTGTGATGGTGCTACTCTGCGGAGTTCTCGTGCTCTTCCATGCTTGCGTTGGTTGTCTCTAGATAATCTGGTTTCCTATCACAGTCCAAAGACGTGCACATTAGGCTAATTGGTTGTTTCAGATTGCCCTCGGTATGGATGTGAGTGTAAATTTCTGTATGTGTTGGCCCTGTGAAGGTCTGGCAAACAGTCCAGGGATAAGTTACCTTCATCTATTGTTGGATGAGATAGACTCCAGCTTTCCCACATACGTACCGTTGGACTAGGATTAAGCAAAAGAGTGAGAGAGAGAGAAATTCGACTATTTTCATACAGCTTCTTCTTCTTCTTCTTCTTCTTTTCCTTTCGGCTGCTCCCTTCAGGGGTCGCCACAGCGAATCATCTGTCTCCATCTCACCCTATCCTCTGCATCTTTTTCTCTTACCCCATCTACCTTCATGTCTTCCTTCAACACATCCATAAATCTTCTCTTTGGTCTTCCTCTAGGCCTTCTGCTTGGTCGTTCAAACCTCAGCATCCTACTACCAATATATTCACTATCCCTCCTCTGTACATGTCCAAACCATCTCAATCTAGCCTCTCTGACTTTGTCTCCAAAACGTCTTACATGTGCTGTCCCTCTGATGTCCTCATTCCTGATCCTATCCATCCTTGTTACTCCCAAAGAGAACCTCAACATTTTCATCTCAGAAGTGTATTTTGATATTTTTGTTATTTGATAATTTAATCTAGCTCCCTGGAACAATTTGATGAACACTTTGAAAATGTATAATAAAGAAAGTACGAATGTACAGAAAATAAAATGTGAAACAAAATTAATTAACCCACACTAAAACTAAAATTGACAAGGGATCTGAACCCAATTTAAAAAGCTAATTAAGTGCATAACAGTATTATAACTTTCTGCTGAACTTGAGCTAAAGGGCATGCTGTTTCCATCTGGATAGCCATCTCTCTGGCCTTTCTGTAGAGTGCGTCCCAGACTGACGTCATAGCTGAGATGCACCCCCCTCTCCACTCTCACACTGGGGTGGGAATCTATAAATACCATTTCTGATGGAGCCCTGTGGCTTCTTGCCACCCTGTGTCATAGGATGTGGACAAAAACGCTGCTTGCTGAAGTGATCTTTACGTCTAATACAGTACGTCCTGTCAATGCCTATGCAGACCTATCGCAGTGCACATGCACACTTTCACATCTTCTACAGTACCATGAATCACAAGCACTTCTTTTCTAAATTCCATTGAACACATGACAACATGAACAGATTACATTTTTTGAGCTAAACGACAACAAATGTCAGTCTTATGGACATATGACATAAACATAGAAGACATGAATTTACTTCCTGAGCCACTTAATCCTTCTCGGGGAGGCTGGAATGTATCTTAGCCTGCAGGGCTACACCCTGAACGGCTTGCACATTTACCATTTGGGACAGCCAGTTAGCCAAAAGAGCATGTCTTAGGTCTGTGGAAGAAAATCAAAGTACCTACAGGAAACCCACAAAAATAAGGGGGGAACATGCATAAGCCACACAAAAGTGCCTTCACTGGGTTCAGGACCTTCCGGCTGTGAGGTGGCAGTGGATGGAAGTGGGTAAAGTCCTGGATTACTGATTGGAGGATCATGGTTCAAGCACCAATCCCACCAATCTACCACTGCTGGGTACCTGAGCAAGGCCCTTAACCCCCACCATAGACAGCTTGTCAGGTGATCTTAGACACAACTGCGAAGAAACACACACACAACCATTCACACTCACTCTCTCAATTAGGGGAGTACAGTACTCAGAGGAAACTCACACAAGCACAGAAAGAACATGCAAACTCCACACAGAAATCGTCCAAACCCATAAATCGAACCCAGAGCCTTCTTGCTGTGTAGCGGACATGATAACCACGGCATCACCGTGTTTTGTTTTTCGGATTAAATTTTGAGCTTACTGTCAACACATAAAAAAAAAAGTAAAGTCCGTTGGGCTTTTTACACCCGAGCCATAGTGGCTCATCGGACTGGTGCTTATCCCTGTTTTCCATAGCGTGAAGCAACGAGGTGTACAACTCCTCCTGGATGGGACGCTAGTCCATCGCAGGTTACCTTCCCAGTACAGTGGTACCTCACTTTACAAAATTAATCCGTTCCAGCGCCTTTTTCGTAACCTGCATTTTTCATAAATTGAACTGCATTTTACATGTGAAACGCGTGATTTGTTCCAAGGCTCCCAATACTACCCAATAAACCCTTTAAAAATTATAAAAGCATACCTTTTAAGACCTCCTTCTGCTTCAATATCATACCTATGGTAGACGGGTTTGGCCATATTCCTTTGCAATATCACTCGAGCCCGTTTCGAGACTTTCGTAAAGTGAGATACCACTGTATATTTTTACTGGTACCCATTTATACTGCTGAGCGAACAGAGCCACACTTGCCGGGTTTTTGATAAAGACGGGTTTGGCCATATTCCTTTGCGATATCACTCGAGCCTGTTTCTTCTTTTCATTTGCACTGGAAATCACATGTGTGTGTGTGTGTGTGTGTGTGTGTGTTGACCATGTCTTCTTTGCAGAGTTATAATCTTACAAATGTTTGTGGAAGGTTAAAAGCCTAAGTCAAGAAATAAAGCATGAAACAGTAACTCTGTCCTTTACATGAAAAGCATTATGGGAAATGCAGCTCCGTCATCCCTCCTAGCCAATGGGAGGCCAGCGGGGCAGTATGTTGGGAGATAGCCAATAAGAGGGAGCTGCGTCATCCCTCCTAGCCAATGGGAGGCCATCGGGGCGGGATGTTAGGAGATAGGCAATGGGAGGTAGGTGCGTCATCCCTCCTAGCCAATGTGATAGCAGCTTGTGTATTGTTTGAATGGTGCGTTTTAATGTTTGAATGGCGCGTTTGAATTATTAAGATGGCGCTTTTGTAACGTGAACTTGTTTCATATCCAGAGACAAAAATTTTTGGAAAATGCATTTCGTAACCTGAATTTTTCATTTGGTGAGACTTTCGTAAAGTGAGATACCACTGTATATTTTTACTGGTACCCATTTATACTGCTGGGTAAACGGAGCCACACTTGTGGTGAAGACCTTGCCCAGGGGTCTTAGCACAGTGGGGGTCTAACTGGGATTTGAACACACAACCTCCCAATCATAAGTGCAGCACCCTAACCACTACACCACTGGCCCCACACTGTGAACACATACCGGTGTCTATTTCTTGTCGGTTCACCAGGCTCCTGAATCTGGAGAGATGAGAAACGATCACCCACTAGAAACCTGAAATTATCGAATTGGACATGACAAGTATGTAATTATTTACACTGCTGAATTCTTGATTATCATTCTTAATTAGGTGTTTGTTCATTTTGTACAGCATTTTAATGTTTGTGTCGATAAAGTCTTCATAAGAATAAAATTTTAAGAGGTTTAGTTGTTGATCCTTTCTGTAAGAGGATGTCTAGTTTAAAATAAATCACAGGTAAGTATGTTCCTTTTCTGAAATTTTCTGACATGAAAAAATAAGTTTTTTTTTTTTTTTTTGTCAAAACAGAGAACAAACAGGGGCTGGTCAAGGAACCAATGTTAGAACATGGTCACAGGAATTTGTTCTTCAAAACATTAAAGAACATGAGTCAGTCCTTTAAAATTAAATAATGCTGTTGCATATTGTTGTGCTGTATGAGAGCAATAAAACATTTCATGAGATGCTGCTAAAGAAAGAAAGCAACTCTGGTCACATCACTGTATCACTGATTATTTTCCCATACCAGTGCACCACTGTGCTTTATTCCTTACTTTAGTGCTATTATTATTATTAGTAGTAGTAGTAGTAGTAGTAATGATAGTATTAGGGAGAGTGGTAGTATTCATAGTTGTATTATTTTTATTGGTAGTAGTAGTAGAAGTAGTAGTTGTAGTGATAGTGCTTGTGATAGTAGTAATAATAGTAAGCACAGTGGTACCTCACCTTATAAAATTAATCCGTTCCAGAGGCAGTTTCGTAACCTGGATTTTTCGTAAATAGAACCGCATTTTACAGTGGTACGAAAAAGTGTCTGAACCTTTTGGAATTTCTCACATTTCTGCATGAAATCACCATCAAATGTCATCTTTGTCAAAATCACACAGATGAAACAAACAGTGTCTGCTTTAACTAAAACCACCCAAACATTTATAGGTTTTCATATTTTAATGAGGATAGCATGCAAACAATGACAGAAGGGGGAGGAATAAGTAACTGAACCCTCTGCCTAAGGAGACTTAAAGAGCAATTGAAACCAATTTTTACCAAACAATTTAAGTCAGGTGTGTGCCCAATCACTGATGAGTGGCTTAAAGCTGCCCTGCCCACTATAAAACACACACCTGGTAAGAATTGTCCTGATGAGAAGCATTGTCTGATGTGCACCATGGCTCGCTCAAAAGAGCTGTCTGAAGACCTGCGATCAAGAATTGTTGATTTGTATAAAGCTGGGAAAGGATATAAAACCATCTCTAAAAGTCTGGATGTTCATCAACCGACAGTCAGAGAAGTTGTCTACAAATGGAGAGAGTTTTGCACTATTGCTTCTCTCCTAAGGAGTGGCCGTCCACCAAAGATGCTGCCAAGAGTTCAGCGCAAAATACTCAGAGAGGTAAAAAAAAAACATAGTGTGTCTGCTAAAGACTTACAGAAATCACTGGTACAATATCCAATATCTCTGTGCACACATCAACTATATGTAAAACAATGGCCAAGAATGGTGTTCATGGGAGGACTCCAAGGGGGAAGCCACTGCTGTCTAAAAAAACATTGTTGCTCATTTAATGTTCGCAAAAAGGTACTTGGACACTCCACAGAAGTTTTGGCAAAATATTTTGTGGACTGATGAAACCAAAGTTGAATTGTTTGGGAGGAACACACAACGTCATGTGTGGAGGAAAAATGGAACAGCTCACCAACATCAACACCTCATCCCCACTGTGAAGCATGATGGAGGGTGCATCATGGTTTGGGGCTGTTTTGCTGCCTCGGGGCCTGGACAAACTTGCAATCATTAATGGAAAAATGAATTCAAAAGTTTATCAGGATGTTTTGCAGGAAAACCTGAGGCCGTCTGTCAGACAGTTGAAGCTAAAAAGAGGATGGATGCTGCAACAAGACACAGAAGTAAATCAACATTAGAATGGTTTCAGAAGAACAAAATACATGTTCCGGAGTGGCCAAGTCAAAGTCCAGACTTGAACCCCATTGAGATGCTGTGGCATGACCTCAAGACAGCGATTCATGCCAGACATCCCAGGAATCTGACTGAACTACAGCAGTTTTGTAAAGAAGAATGGGCAAAGATTAGTCCTGATCGATGTGCCAGACTGATCTGCAGCTACAAGAAGCATCTGGTTGAAGTTATTGCTGCCAAAGGGGGGGCCACAAAATATTAAATGTGATAATTCAGTTACTTATTCCTCCTCCTTCTGTCATTGTTTACATGCTATCCTCATTAACTATGAAAACCTATAAATGTTTGGGTGGTTTTAGTTAAAGCAGACACTGTTTTTTCATCTGTGTGATTTTGACAAAGATCAGATCACATTTGATGGTGATTTTATGCAGAAATGTGAGAAATTCCAAAAGGTTCAGATAGTTTTTCATACCACTGTACATGTAAAATGTGTGATTCATTCCATGGCCTCCAATACTACCCCTACACCCTTTAAAACTTATAAAATCATACCTTTTAAGGTACTTACTTCGTCTTGACCATGTCTTCTCAGCAAAGTTATAATCTTACAAATGTTTATGCAAGGTTAAAAGCCTGAACCAAAAAATAAAGTTGTGCACACTCAAAAAACTCACGAAACAACAGCAACTCTGTCCTTTACATGAAAAGCATCATGGGTATTATGGAGCTACAGCTCCATAATAGCCAATGCAAGGGAGCTGCGTCATCCCTCCTAGCCAATGGGAGGCCAGTGAGGCGGGCTGTTGGGAGATAGCCAATGGGAGGCCAGCAAGGCAGGATGTTGGGAAATCAATGGTAGAGCAATTTGTGCATTGTTTGAATTTTTGAGATGGTGCTGTCGTAACGTGAACTTGTTTCGTATCCAGAGACAAAAATTTTTGGAAAATGTTTTTCGTAACCTGGATTTTTTGTTTTCTGGGATTATCATAAGGTGAGGTACCACTGTATAGGTAATAGTAGTAGGGTACTAGCTGAAGTAGTATTAGTGGTATTAGTCGTAATAGTGGTAGTTTGTAGTAGTAGAAACTTCAAGTTCACACTGTAATTGAAAAGTACTTATTGCCTGCCATTATACTACAATTTTAAAAATGTATTTACTTTTGTTATTCCTTTTTACTAAATGGTCTTATAATTTCATACACAGAAAGTGGGAAATGGTTACTGTAAAAAAAAAAAAATACTTAGCAAGGATTAACATAGGACCTCATTGTCGTCAGTGCTTTTGTAATTTTGTTGTTTTGTTAAAAGCCCTTCTGCATGCTAAGTACTACCATTGTGCCGTAGGCAACTAATCTTCCTCCACAAATGCATAAGGCACATGAGCACACTATTTATGTCCCACTACACATCCACAACTTCCTGTTTTTGACTATAAATGTCAACCTGCCGTCTCCACCTGCAGCCCTCAACCTGCCATACAGCATCTCATAAAGGCCAAATCAACACACTAGAGTGCACACAACAGCTTGAGGAACACCATTGTATGGAAGCAAAAAGTGTGTGTGTGTGTGTGTGTGTGTGGGGGGGTGCTTTTGTGGTTGAGTCTTTATTTTAAAAGAAAAGAACATTGAGTTTATTCAGTGAGCACAGTGCTTTCTAGTAATTCCAGCTCGGTAATAATGTTTCTTCTGGCTTGTTTTGTTCCTTTCACAGGTAATATCTGACCTAAAGGATAGCACATACAATCATGACAGTAATTGTTTGAGGGTTGCAGTCACGATTTCATGCTGTCATTACAGGAAATAGCTCTTAAGTGCTGGCAGCAAAGCTCGCTTGAGCGCCATAGGAGTCCTTCATAGCAAATGACCTCTGTTCTATGTAGAGACACTTATTTCTACATGTTCAGGGCGAATCAAGGACATGAACATGAGGGCTATTATAAATAATAAATGACTTCAGACACTCTAGGTGATATGTCTTGTTTTAAAAGACATTGTGAGAATTAAACAGCATTGAGATTGATTCCTATTGAAATGTACTGTAAGCTATTCACATGTTGTCTTCTTGAACTATGAGGACAAGAAAATATTCTGTTGTTGAATTGTAGTTATGCCAAAATATTACTCACAATGTTACTTCTGAAAGGAAGGCGTTTTAGCAGACAATAACCAGAGCCAGCAGTGACACCTTAATACTTGGTATTCTCTTCTTGCTGCTTTTTCTTTTTTAATTCATTCACAAATTACATTTCCTTGGTACATTTCCTTAATGGCTAGGTGCACTCTGCCTTTCACAAAGAGAGCAGACTTACATTATGCCAAAAATAGCTGATGAATCCCTATCTCTCTTGGAGGAAATGGTCTTTGTAAGTGTGTGTGTGTGTGTGTGTGTGTGTGTGTATGAGAAAGAAAGAGAGGGCAGAGAGAAAGACAGAACAAAGAGGGACAAAGAGAGGAAGACAAAAAGAAGGAAAGAGGCAGAAAGACAGAGAAAGTGAGAGAGAGGAAGAAAAGGAGAGCGAGAGAGAGAGAGAGAGGGAGAGAGAGAGGATTATGCCCTTTCTATGCTGGTCTTACACAACCACAATGATTAGAATCCAATCATAAGAACACCTGCCATTTATTAAATCATCACATTTCAACAGTGTATTTAATGTGATGTATTTATTAATCATTCGCACAGGGATTCATTATGCACAATAATACAGCAATTGTTTAGCGTGTTAGCATATCATGAGCATTCGGATCCTCTGCTGTATCATTTCCCTTTTAATTTGCTGTTCACTTGTCTTTTCTTTCACTAATTGGCACGAAATAAAACATATGCTTTCTCACAAAAAATGCAGTTCTGCACATCTCGCCTATAAATTAGGAACTTTCTATCATTTCCAAGATAAAAAATTGTTGGATGTTATTTTCAAAAAGAATTCACCACAAAGCACACGGGAACCTCAAACAAACAGACTAGTATTACTGTATATCCTGATAGACTCTGTTTCTTTACCTGAACCAACCACATGGTTTTGTGTACCTACAGTAGTCAGCAAAAAAAAAAAAAAAATCACTGACTGTTTGGTTGATGATGATGATTGATGATTGATGATTGATGGATGATGATGACGATGATGACTTACTTACTTACTTGGCTGCCTGGTTAGTTGTTATTGTTTTGCTTGTCTAGATAAAGTAAAATGATCACACATATGATAAGAGCTGTGTCCAAATTTCATGGTCAGGTATTTTCATGTATACTGTATATAGTAAAATACAAGTCCCTGCTCTATATACGGTCTATATTTAAACTTATTGTGGCATGCATACGTATTCACTTTTTTTAGAAAGGACTTTGGTTATATGGCACCGCCTCCTTTGTTTTGGGGGCTTTTGTGTGTGTGTGTGTGTGTGTGTGTGTGTGTGTGTTGGGGTTTTTTCTTTGTTGTTGTAATCTGATTATAATTGTGTTGCATGAGGTTTCTTTCTTTTTTTTTTGGGGGGGGGGGGGGGGGTTGCCACCGAAGTATTTTGTGGTGTGGCGTGTTGGTTGCGATTCAGCACAGGTTCAAATTTTTACTTCTAGCAGTTATTACAAACAATAGTCAGAAGAACATTCAAAAAGAAAACACAATATAAAACCCATATTTTATTATAAAATCAATGGAAACATTAGAAACAAAACTATTTTAATGAATAACAAGAACAAAAACACCCAGAATCAACTTAATTGGCCACTTGTGCACATAAACAAGGAATTTGACTTTGCTCTCATTTCAGTCACTGTTCAGAAAAAATCAAAATAAGGCTTAAAGGGTGCCTGTGGTGAATTGGTGTCACAAACTATTGAGTTTCACATGAGAGGTCTCATCCGACAACATCAGTCGTTGCCTACTGTCAAAGTATTGTACGTTGGAGTGCTGCAACACTGCGAATGCTAAGAAATTTGTTGCTTTCCTTATTGGCCTGGTAGTAATGATGCAAACTCGCCAGATTGGTTGGGCTGCACCATTGACGCGATGCATCATAAAAGATTATCTGCCAATCCTGAACTGCACAAACAACAAGCGCAGTAATTGTGTAAAACATTTTCATTGTTCCCAAACCAACCTTCAAATAAGTTGAGTTTGTAAAGCATTTTGGATTTATTGCCAAGCAGATTTCTGGCAGCATTCTCGTCCTCGGAGTCACTAGAATATGACCTCTTACGGTCTTCACAAGACTCTTACCTCTCTGCTTCAAGTAGGTAACCATTTATACTCATTTCCTTGAAATTGCGACCCATGATTGCTTCTGGAACATGTTTTTTTGTTTATTACCTAAAATGTGACTCATTGAATAGATCTGCTTGTTTACATGTGCTTGACAACTCCACCTAATGTGTTGACATCAGTTCTGTGGAAGAAACAACTGCTAATCATTGGTTCAACTCCTGCTAATAAGCCACAAGAAAAATCACCCAGTTTGATGCTTTTTATGGTAATTTATGTTAAAATAAGTGACTCGGTGGTATGGTGCTGGATTATTGATTCCAAGGATGGGGGTTCAAACCCCAATATCAACGGGTTGCCACTGCTGTCCCCCTCCAGTGCAATTAATTGAACCAATCAAAGGCCAGCCATGTCTCTCACTGTCTATTTTGAGAAGCATAAAAAAGAACCATTGCTTTTGTCAAGAGTAGCTGCGTTGCCATCAGCGTGATTCTACTCTGCTATGGCCTGGCAATCTGTTCAGGGTGTAATCTGCCCTCATCCAGAGTCAGCTGAGATGGGCAACAGCTTCTCCGTGACACTGATTATGATTAAGCGGTTAATAAAATGAATGAATGAAGATATTTCGACAAGAACCTGATTTAACCAAAACCAAAATTTAAGTCAACTGAGGATAAATATAACACCGAAAGGGATGTTAATAATGTTAATAGTTACTGTTAGTCTCTTGTGCATGCTTTTATACACTTGATGTAAACGGTCATGTGTACTGAAATAACTAACATTCTCCCTTTTCTTCAGTTTAACATGGAGTCTGAGGAATGCTGAAACATTAAATGGGTGTAAAATATTTTGGTTTATGTACCTTAATGTGATGTTGATGATGCTTGAAAGGTTACAAATGAAATGTGCTCAGTGATTTCTGGCATATTGGAACAGTACTTATTACTGAATCTCTTGGATTTTTAAAGATATTTTTAAACACACACACACA
>CM045747.1:23788081-23890581 GCA_024760905.1 Plotosus lineatus | reverse complement strand
GTGTAGATGTGGATATGAATGGTTGTGTGTGTTGGCCCTCCGATCATCTGGCAAGCTGTTCAGGGTATGCCTGCCTTCGCTCGATGTCGACTAAAATAGACAACAGCCCTTCCACCAATCCCAATAGTAGGATTGATCAATTTAACAAATGAGTGACGATATCTGTCAGCAAGACAAATAACACGCACGAATATCCATTCTTTATTGGTAAGTGGAAAAGGATCTTAGAATTAATAACACATCCCATGTTGAGGTAGATAAACTAAAACAGAAGAAAGTCACATCAACATGTGATATGTTATGAATTCGGAGACGCATTTCTTTATTCCATGGTTAAAGAACAAGTACAGACGCTCTCCAACTTACGTTTTAGTTCAGTTCCGGACGGCCGAACGTAAGGTGAAAAAAAATCGTAAGTTGTTACTGTATGTTCCAGTGACGTATGACATTCATACTGTACTATACATCCATAAACACCATTACCGTATCTCATAAAACACCCCTAAATCAATTATTTTAAACATAACATTGTAAAATAATATCAAATACGTATATCAAATAATATCAACATTAATTTCAAATAAATTAAATTCAAGCAAAATAATATAAAATACATAAATTTCAATCAAATTCACTCATCAAATATCAAATACAGTATCAAATATAACGTTTAACATTCTATATGATGTGATCTTTCTGCTTGTAAATGGTTCCGATGGTCGACAAAGCCATTTGGAAGAAAAGTGCAACAGTCACGTATTTTTCACCAGCATCAATTTTCTTGATAATAGCCAACTTCGTTTTTAACAAGATGGTTTGCTGCTTTTTCTGATTACCACTATCACTAGTATGCTTACACTTCTGACCAACCATATTGGCTTAGGGTTACAAAAGTCCGCAAAACTGTGTAAACATAAAGATCACGGAGACGATGTCTTAACACAAGAGTAATACGTGGTGAACTGGGAAGACGGAGGGCACATTCAGTCTGTCGTTTGTAAACAATGGATGCAGCGTCATGCGTAAGTAGCGTATTACATCAGCGTACTACGTAGGTACGTCTCGTAGTACAGAGAGCATGCTAAACTCAAAATTTGACAATTAAAAAAAAAAAAAACGTAACATCGAAAAATACGTAAAACGAATGAACGTAAAGCGAGCAGTGTCTGTACTCTACAGTGGTACCTCGGTTCTCGAACGCTTTGGAGGTCGAACAAATCGGAAGTCGAACAAAATTCAAAAGTCGAACTCGAAAAATGCGCCAGAAAAAACGAGACCAAAAGTGAGGAAAAGTGTGCGACTTCCGGAAATCGGTCTCTTTTGACTCTACTCGACCACTGTGTGCGTGTGGATGTGCTTGCTCCTGTTCTACAAAGTACAGTGCACCATGTTTTTTTTGTTTACTCGATTGATTAGCTAATAAACATGTCTCCAAAGAAAGCTACTGAGAAAGGGTCAGTTGTACGGAAAACTGTTGCGTTTAAGAAAAAGCTGACAGTTACTGATCTTGCAAAGGAATGCACATGAATGGCACATCCTGCCAAACAGGAACAGGCATGCCGAAGGATGAAAGGAATGAATGGCTAAATCAACGATATACGCGATCCTGAAGAACAAAGAGAGTGTTAAAGCCAGTGATGTGGCGAAAGGCTCGAAGGTTATCAGCCAACAAAGACCACAAGTGCTGGAGGAGATGGAAAAATTTCTGTTCCTATACATAAACGAGTAGCACTTAGCAGGAGATAGCGTTAGCGAGGATGTGATCTGCTGCAAAGCTCGTGAAATCTACGATGATTTGGTGAAAAAAGACCCGAGCTCGAATCCTGAAGGGTTCCACAAGCAAGTCAAGGCTGGTTCGAAAATAAACAAAAAACAAACAAAAAAGACAAAAAATAAATTAATCTATTAAGAATTTTGTGTGTTTTTCCTGTTGTTTCACATTTAATATACAATTTGATATACAAACGACATTATGAAATAACATTATGTTTGAAAAAGGTAGTTTTCTAGTGTCTTGGAACGGATTAAAACCGTTTACATTATTTGTAATGGGAAAAGCGGATTTGGAATTCGAACAAATCGGAATTCGAACAGCCTTCTGGAACGGATTAAGTTCGAGAACCAAGCTACCACTGTACCTGCGTTATTTTTCTTCCTGTCAACATGCTGCAGTGCTATTTTTCTTCCTGTAAGTGGTCTGCAGATTCTTCCTTAACCGTTCCCATTAACAAGGTGTTTCTGTCTGCAGTTATCCAGTGTCACTGGATATTTATTTTCACACAGAGCTTCTTCAAATATTTGTGGACATTTTCCAGTGTTTAGCCTTCAGAAAGGAATCTGAGACTACTGTGGTCACAGGTCTATTTCAACAGGACAGCTGGAGATTGTAAAGTTTGGATGTTTAAGTCACTACATTATACGGTGGTGCTTGAAGGTTTGTGAGCCCTTAGGAATTTTATACATTTCCACATAAATAGCACCTAAAACATCAGAATTCCCATAAATCCTAAAAGTCGATAAAGGGAACCCAGTTAAATAAATGAGACAAATATACTTTCCAGTTCATTGATGTTTTATTGAGGACAGTGATATAATATTATATGTGAGTGGAAAAAATTTGTGAACCTCTACGTTTAACAGGTGATTTGAAGGTGAAGTTAGAGTCAGGAATTTACAATCAATGGGATGACAGTCAGGTGTGATTGGGCACCCTGTATAATTTAAAAAAAAAAAAAAAAAAAAAAAAAAAAAGGATCTATCAAAGTGTCAACATGTTTGTTGAAGTGTAATGCTGCATGAACAAAGGAGAATTCTAAGGATCTCAGAAAAATTGATTGTTGATGCTCATCATCAAGTGGAAAAGGTTACAAAACCATCTCTAAAGAGTTTGGAATCCACCAATCCACAACAAGATGAGAGATTTCCTTTCGGATTTTCCCCTTTTTCAAGGGTCACCACAGCGTATGATTCACACATTTGATTTGGCATAGGTTTTTACGTCGGATGCCCTTCCTGACATGACCCTTTGGCAAGGGACAGAAACACGCTGACGGCTTTGCAGCTACTCTTTACGGAAGTCAGCAATGGTTCTTTTACATGAACCTCTCACCATAAACAGTGAGAGACATGGCCAGCCTTTGATAACCCAGTTAGCTGCATTGGGGGAGACAGTGACAACCTTGTGGGGAGTGGGACTCAAACCCCCAACCTTTGGATCAGCGATCCAGTGCCCTATACCACCAGGCCACCACTACCCTTAATCCACCAATCTACAATAAGACAAATTATGTATAAATGGATGAAATTTAAGACTACTGTTACCACTAAGACTACACCCAGGAGTGGCCGACCAACTAAGATCACTCCAAGAGGGTGGCATATAACAGTCGATAAAGTCACAAAGGATCCCAAAGTAACTTCTAAGAAACTGAATGCCTCTCTTGAATTGGATAATGTTAACGTTCGTGAGTCCACCATCAGAACACTGAAAAAGAGTGGTGAGATAATAAATCGAACTTTTTGGTTTGAATGAGGAGTGTTATGGTTTTTCAAAAGAAGAACATTGAATTCTAGTATTTCTGTCCTTGATATAACAATGCATTCTGAATTATTCCTGCAGATACTAAAGGAGAATTTCAGGACATCTGTTCATGAACTGAATGTCAAGAGAAAGTGGGTCATGTAGAAAGACTTTGATCCTCAGCACACAAGCCGTTCTACCAGAGAATGGTATGAAAACGATAAATATCAGTTGCTTTGAATACGTGCATCTATCAAATCCCATTAATGCTTAATCCAATTGAGATGCTGTGGAAGACTGAGAAGTGAGCAAGGAAACCCACCAACATCCCAGAGTTGAAGCTTTTGTGTGTTAAAGAATGGACCAAAATTCCATCGTGCCAATCTGCACGACTGATCAACCAGAAACATTTAGTTGCAGTTATTGCTGCAAAAGGGGTCACATTTCCACTCACAAATATGTAAGATTGGACATTTTGCTCAATAAATAAATGGCGAATTCCAATATTTTTGTCTCATTTATTTAACCCGGTGGTTCTTAATTACTTTCTGTGGCGCCCCCCATAGGAAGAAAAAACACCCCCGCCCTGTGAGCAACTATAAATAGTATTATTTTCCTATAAAATTGTTATTTGTACACCTTTGCATAATACTGTATCTTTATTAACATTAAAAACAAAAAAGAAAGAAAAAACTTCATTGATGTTGTTTTTTAATCTGCACTTGAAAAGATTTAAAGTGCACCAATGTGCCTGAAATATAAAATACATCCTTATTTAAACTCATTCAACTTACTTATGTCTTGATATCTCCGTTTCTCTCCACCTTTCTCTTAGTTCCTGTTAGAAATTTTTCCATGTTGTTTCTTGAGGGGTTGACATAGCGTGACAATGAGAGCGTTACTGCCAACTACTGGAGTGGAGGAGCAATTACACTTAATTTTCGTACACAATTCCAGAAAGCATGCTCCCCAGGGTTATAAGCACACCCCCCCCCCTCCCCCGCATCACACCGTGCCCCCCCCCCAAGGGCAGAGCGCCCCCCTGTTTGAGAAGCACTACTTTAACTGGATCTGATGAGCTTTCAGGTCTTATATATGCAGAAATTTATAAAATTCCTAAGGGTTCCCAAGCTTTCAAGCATCACCTCATGACTGGTGAGGCTTTCCTGCATGTAGTTTGCATGTTCTCTCTGTGCTTACATCGGTTTCCATGTACAGTCTGAAAACATGCACATTATCTCAACTGTCTACTTAAAGTAGCTTACAGCCCATAAGTGTGAATGTGAGTTAGAGTGTTTATGACCTAACAGATGAAAACACAAGAGGTAGGGTACACCCTGAACAGGCTGTTTATCTTCTTCTTCTTCTTTTCCTATCGGCTGTTCCCTTCAGGGGTCGCCAGAGCGAATCATCTGCCTCCACCTCACCCTAGCCGCTGCATCTTTTTCCTCTTACACCAAAGACCTTCATGTCCTCCTTCACCACATCCATAAATCTTCTCTTTGTTCTTCCTCTAGGCCTTCTGCCTGGTAGTTCCAACCTCAGCATCCTACTACCAATATATTCACTCTCCCTCCTCTGTACATGTCCAAACCATCTCAATCTAGCCTCTCTGACTTTGTCTCCAAAACATCTTACATGTGCTGTCCCTCTGATGTCCTCATTCCTGATCCTATCCATCCTCGTTACTCCCAAAGAGAACCTCAACATTTTCATCTCTGCTACCTCCAGCTCTGCCTCCTGTCTTTTCCTCAGCACCACTGTTTCTAAACCATACAACATCGCTGGCCTCATCACCGTCTTGTACACTTTTCCTTTCATTCTTGCCGATACCTTCCTATCACACATCACACCGGATACTTTTCTCCAAACATTCCAGCCTGCCTGCACACGCTTCTTCACCTCTTTTCCATACTCTCCACTGTTCTGGATTGTTGAGCCTAAGTACTTAAAATCATCTGCCTTCTTTATCTCTGCTCCCTGTAACCTCACTGTTTCTCTTGGGTCCTTCTCATTCACACACATGTCTTCTATAGGTTGTTTATCTAAGATAGAAATAAATAAATATTCACACTCACATTCACTGCTTTGGACAATTTACGTAAACCAGTTGACCCAATCTGCATGTCTTTGGTCCAGATTAATCACCCTTTTGTATTTTGTGAAATAAAACTAAATAAATTCATAAATGTCAAGGGCAGGTCCGTGCACATCTCTCGTTCCAATTAAAACACCAATTAAAAACTCAAGCTGAGGCTGAGGAACTGTCAGAGGCAGTCACAGACCTTGCAGAGAGTATTGCCATTTTTGGTTATTTCATTTTTTATGGCATAATTGGGATTATATTTAATTAAACAACAACAAAAACAATTAGAGGGCACAGTGCAAGGTGCCTCTGCCACACAGCATGGATAATGTAGCAAATAGATTATAGATGAGTGGTGGTTTTATTTACCCATATGCTCATCTTTTAATATGTTCTATAGGATATACATACACGTACAGATATACAAAATAAGCTAAAAGAAAAAACAACCCTCTCTCAATTGAAGGATTTACAAGATGGCTGGGCTTTGATCTTTCAAGTTTATTCAAAATCAAATGTAATTGTCTTATTTGAAAGTTCTTAAATAGAGATCAGTATGTATCATCTCGACCATTATATAAAGGTTCAAATGCGTTCAAATGATACTGATTGAAAAAAAACACTGTCAGGTTCAAACAATCACACTGAAATTAATAAAACTATATATAAGAAAACTATATAACACAACTCTTTGATCTCTTTAGACAAGTAAGCTTCATCAACTCTGTCCTCATCATTATTTTAATCTATATCCTGCTCAGCAGAAAGGATCACATCATCTTCACAAACACCACTCATGCACACTTTTATTAACCTCATTATATGCCTCATTATATCATATTACTGGCAGCACGGTGGCGTAGTGGTAGCACGTCCACCTCACAGCAAGAAGACCTGGGTTTGATTCCCGGCCTGGGCGTTTCTGTGTGGAGTTTGTATGTTCTCTCCGTGCTTGCGTGGGTTTCCTCTGTGTGCTCTGGTTTCCTCCCACAATCAAAAGACATGCACAGGTTAATTGGCTGTTCTAAATTGCCCGTAGGTTCGCATCGTGCAGAAGGCAATGGCAAACCACTGCACTAATCTTGCCAAGAAAACCTCAGTGAAGATGATAACCAGGGTGTTATCCTTCATGGTGGGTCGCCAATGGTCGTTGTACAACTCAGGCACTAGATAGATAGATATCATATTAACCTAATTATATGCCTCTTCTTCATTAACATCAAGATAAAAATCATCATCAACACAGCTGGCATCATCATCATCAGTTTGTTCATCTGTAAAAGGAATGAAACATTTAAGTATTTTTCAAGTCTTGACCAATTTTCATACAAAAGTAAACAACCCACGATCCAGCATGTCCAGTCCAGACAAGATTGCACACAAATCAAATGATCAAAAAAATTCCATAATCAAATTTTTCATGCAGAGAAAAATACTCACTGGCGAAATAATCTTCAAGAACGCCAAGCGCGCCGGCATCTTCAAAACTTAATTCTCGCATCAAATTTAACATCTGTACTAATGCTGCTAGACATCACAGATGACACTTCACTCTCCTTGTCCAGAAATTATGTGTATTCACAATATTATAAATAAACTTAATGATTGTTATTGAAGAGAAAGTCAGAGATAAATTCCGCATGGAGTAAACTAGATGCAGGAAGTAAACGGGAAGTTAACGTGTGACGGGCACTGCGCATGTGCAAGCCTGAACTGACCAATCAGTGTGCTCGTTTCAGATCTTCCTTAGCAACTAGCCTGCATTGTTTACGAGCAGATCGTCTTCATAATGTTTATTTTATTTGCTGAAACGGCGTGGAAGCTCATTTTAATATCAAAACAGTATCCAAAATGGAGAGACTACTTCACGGCCGTTCTTCTGGTGAATGGATTATAGTGTGTCTTTTACCAAACTCGGTGAATAATTGCAACGAAAACCAGTAAGCTTGCTACTGTTTTTATTTAGTTTTATGAGGGTACTCGCAAGAAAAATGGGGGAAAAAAGACATTTTTAGTGAGTTTTAGTCGATTTCATTTGAGCAAGTGATAGTTGAATACTCGTTTTAATAATTTATGCAAAAATCAGAATTTCGATAAGAATGGACCATTTTTACTTTTCTGGCTTTTATCTCACAACCGGTCTGTGCGACAGGCGCCTACTTTCGGTGGAGCACCTCACAAATATCTTTCTCCAAAACTTTGCGGCCTTGCTCGGACCTTGACATTTGAGGACATTCCAAAATCAAATCACCTCTGAGATCCAGGCAGGACAGTGTCCCCACCAAGTTTGGTGAAAACTCAAACTGACTCCCAAATGCCTATGATTACAAGACCTCGGCCAAAGGTCAGTTTTGTGGTGGAGGTAACAATAAAACTTTGTAGTTCAGACCACCTACACTGGGGGACTTAGTCCAAACACAGATAAATATCTGAAAATTCTGAGAAATAAGCACATACAAATACAGATAGTGGCACTGAAGTACACTGATAATCAGTGTTGCTATGGGGTTTCTAGATCCGACTGCGAGAGATTTGTCAATAGTACTTTGGCTCTGATCTTTATTGGATGTACACAGTTGTAGTGAGTTTTTTTCCGTTTATAAACTAGACTTCTGACAATAGAATAAAGAAATCCTAAGTCCGTAAAAAACATTTCACAACCCGTTCCTGATTCAACAGTCGCGTTCCTGATTCCCTGTGTATTCTCTTTGAATTAGAATAAGCTGGATTAGAGTATCAATGTTTACAGTATAGTTCAAACATATACACATACATGTGCTATCAGTGACAAGAGAAACAGACCTGGAGATGATTGAGAGAGTTTTAATAAAGATCAGGAAATACAGTACAGTACAAGTGTGGGGGGCAGTGGTGGTCTAGTGGTATAGGACACTGGATCGCTGATCCAAAGGTTGGGGGTTCGAGTCCCACTCTCGACAAGGTTGTCACTGTCCCCCCCAGTGCGGCTAACTGGGTTATCAAAGGCGGGCCATGTCTCTCACTGTCTATGGTGAGAGGTTCATGTAAAAGAACCATTGCTGGCTTTCGTAAAGAGTAGCTGCAAAGCCGTCAGCGTGTTTCTGTCCCTTGCTAAAAAGGGTTGTGACAGGAAGGGCATCCGACATAAAAACCCTAACCTGCCAAATCAAACGTGCGAATCAGATGATTTGCTGTGGCGACTCCCGAGTAAAAGGGAAAAAGCCGAAAGGAAGACAGACAGACAGACAGGAAATACAGTACAAGTCAAGTGTCATTGACATTTCAGACTTTTTCTTGCTAAAGAGTCAAGAAGTGTATTCATTTTTTCATCAGTGGAAAGCGAATGAATGCCACTTTTCTAATTTATCCTAATTATGAGATGCTTAACATTACCCAGTTTATTCAACTACACAATTACTACATCCATAATTCCTCAAAAAATCTGTATTTTAAAAATGAATATGGTTGCTTTTGTTTGTTTGATTAGTTGTTTTTCTGTATGCAGTATCATAGCCATGTAGCTAAAGTTAGCAGATTATCTTACTACCATGTGATGCACTGGCCTGGTGGTATAGGGCGCTGGATCGCTGATCCTAAGGTTAGGGGTTCGAGTTCCACTCCCCACAAGGTAGTGACTGTCCCCCCCCCAGTGCAGCTAACTGGGTTATCAAAGGCCGGCCATGTCTCTCACTGTCTATGGTGAGAGGTTCATGTAGAAGAACCATTACTGATTTTCGTAAAGAGTAGCTGCAAAGCCGTCAGCGTGTTTCTGTCCCTTGCTAAAGGGTTGTGTCAGGAAGGGCATCCGACGTAAAAACCTCTGCCAAATCAAACGTGTGAATCATTCGCTGTGGCGACCCCTGAGAAAGGGAAAAAGCAGAAAGGAAATCTCTCATGTATAATGCACTGAGCCTCAGGAAAAGTGTTGACATTCACTCTGCTGTCCATCAGAAACATGCTGTGAGATTACAGCAGGCCAATCCAGTGTTCTTCCAACAGAGTTTATAATTTCGCTGCTGACTAACTCAATTATCTTGGTGGTTAATTAAATTCAGTTAAGTCCCATTAAGTTTTGCTATTTTATCCAATATTCAGTGTCACTCACACTGTGGATCTTGTAGCTTTATAATTTTACTTCACTCAATAGAATGTTACTTTGAAGAAAACTATGGTGAAGAATGGTGTCGACAGCACCTCACCGTGGGGTAATTTCTCTCCAGCAGGGACTGGTGCTGTAGTCAAGATAAATTAAATCATTCATGACATGGGGCAGTGGTGGTCTAGTGGTATAGGGCACTGGATCGCATGAGCCAAAGGTTGGGGGTCCGAGTCCCACTCTCCACAAGGTTGTCACTGTCCTCCCCAGTGCAGCTAACTGGGTTATCAAAGGCTGGCCATGTCTCTCACTGTCTATGGTGAGAGGCATGTAAAAGAACCATTGCTGACTTTCGACAAGAGTAGGCTGCAAAGCCGTTGGCGTGTTTCCGCCCTGCAATGGCCTGGCGAGCTGTCCAGGGTGTACTCTGCCCTCGCCCGAAGTTGGCTGGGATGGGCGCCAGCCTCCCCGCGACCCTAATTAGGATTAAGCGGTTACAGAAAATGAACTGGACTGAACATTCATGACATCAAATACCAATCTACCCCGGCACAAAACTTATAACCTTCTCTCAGACAGCTGAAGACAAAGAAGCTTCACCTTAACAATTCATTATTTTCTGTAACCGCGTAATCCTAATTAGGGTCGCAGGGAGGCTGGCGCCCATGCCAGCTGACTCCGGGCAAGGGCAGAGTACACCCTGGACAGCTCGCGAGGCCATCGCAGGGCGGAAACACGCTGATGGCTTTGCAGCTACTCTTGTCGAAAGTCAGCAATGTTTTTTTTCTATGAACCTCTCACCATAGACAGTGAGAGACATGACCGGCCCTTGATAATCCAGTGAGCTGCACATGGGGGGGGGGCAGTGACAACCTTGTGGCGAGTGCGACTCAAACCCCTAACCTTTGGATCAGCAATCCAGCGCCCTATACCACTAGGCCAGTGCTTCTCAATTATTTTATGTGGCGCCCCCTCTAGGAATAAAAAAATTTCACCACCCCACGAGCGACTATAAATAGTATTATTTGTCTTTAAAATTATTAGTACACCTCTGCATAACATTGTATCTTTATTAACATTAAAACCAAAAAAAGCACGAAATATAGTTCAACGTACAATAATGAAAAACTTCATTAACAGTTTTTAAATCTGTAACCGAAAAAGATTTAAAGTGAACCAATGTGCCTGAAATTAAAAAAACACATCCTTATTTAAACTCATTCAACTTATTTTAATCGTGTCTTAATATCTCCGTTTCTCCCTCCACCTTTCTCTTCGTTCCTGTTCGAAACGCTTCCATGCTGTTTCTTGAAGGGTCGTTTCCTGCACTTCATATCGTTTGCTCAAGCGAAAAACCTCTACACCATAGCGCGAAAATGAGCGCTACTGCCAACTAGTGGAGTGGGGGTGCAATTACACTTAATTCTAGTATAACCCTTTTAAAAACCTGAATGACTTAAAAAGGGTGTTCATCTTGTGCAACGAGATTATTCATTCAATTACCGTATTCATTTGCTGAATCGCTTATACCAGGGTCATAGGGAGGCTGGAGCCTATCTCAGCCAACTGTGGAAAAAGGTGGCTTTAATTAAAATGAAAAGTATGTCAATTTTTTTATATATAAAACTAGATTTATTCGTCAAATATAAAAACATGGTTTCAGTATATTTTTCCACACATTAATATTTTTAGTCTTTTTAAAGCAATCTTTGTTTTAAAAATAAGTAAAAGTACAATTTATAAATTACACATTAAATACACTGCATGATATTTAGAACCAACACCATATACTTATTTTAAAAAAACATTAAAAACTGAAAATAAAAATATAAAGTGTTAGTTACAATATTTAAATTCAGACAGGATACTTTCATTAACATAACTTATTTGAACAAAAGGACTACATGTCAGGTTGTAGTGACTCTCTTCCTGGTGTGAAGACTCTCAACGACCTGAGAACTACTTTGTCTCCAGTCACAGATCTCCTCATAGGGACATGATGTGCATTTCCAGGCCTCTTCGATATCCACCCCCTTTGGCTCCCTCTGTCCTTTCCAGTATTCGAAGTATCTCTGGAGCTCGACCCTTAACTGGGTCTCGTCAAACTGTACCAGTACAGTATCAATAATACTGCCAGATCCCTGGTGACAGTACTCCAGCTGGAGCACATCAACACATGGTAGATCAGAACAAGACAACGTGATGAAGAAAGCATCCAGCAGTTCACTGAGGGTAATTACATCTATCCCGACATTTGCAGCATGAGTTATGACCTCAGCTCCAAGGGGCAGGTATGCTCGGAGTTTGAGGTGCCCCAGAATGTGCTCTTTCGTCAGTTCTCGCCTCACCAGGCTATCAAAGAGAAGCTTATACAAGCCCACCTAATACACATATACAGAAAATACAGTCAACAGACCAAACACATATTTTTGAACATGTGAGAAATACAACAGGTCAGCAGCAGTCTCTGTCTGCAAATTATTTCAATAATCTGGTCAATTAAACAGGGCAGCAAGGTGGCGTAGTGCTTAATGCGTCTGCCTCCCAGCAAGCCGATCCTGGGTTCGGGTCCTGGGTGTTTCTGTGTGGAGTTTGCAGGTTCTACCTCGTGCTTGGGCAGGTTTTCTCCCGATATTATAGTTTCCTCTCTCTAGCCAAAGACATGCACATGAGGCTAACTGGCTGTTTTTAAGTTGACGTTGTCTCCTAGGTGCGAGTGTGAATGCGAACGGTTGTTTGTGTTAGCCCTCTGATGACCTGGTGTTGTTCATGGTGCACCCTGCCTTCATCCAGTGTTGGCTAAGATAGGCATTAAACTGTAATATATATATATGTATGTATGTATGTATATATATATATATATATATATATATATATATATATATGTGTGTGTATATATGTATATATATATATATATATATATATATATATATATATATATATATATATATATATATATATACATACACACACACACACACACATATAGGGATCTCTCACTTTCCGCGGTTAATTGGGACCAAGACCTCCGTGACCGCCGAATTCCACAAAGTAGGATCAAACCACCCCCGACTGACATATATGTACAAGTATGTGTATATAATATGAATAAATACATATTCAACGCTATAAATGCTTATAATAACAAACATTCAAAAATAATGCATAAGATGTAAATAAAATATAAATACAGGGATCGCTCACTACTTCGCGCTTCAATGCATGCGGCTTCACGTGTTTTTTTTTTTTTTTTTTAAATATTCAGCTGCAAAAACAAGGCCAATTATGCAAAAAAAAAAACTCCAAACAAACAAAAACAAAAAACAACCCAAAACCGCCCATCAAAATGACTTAGATTTTTATGTGAGGTGCGCATCTGAGTGTGTCCACGCACACACAGATACACGTGCACATACTCAGATGCACACCTCACATAAAAATGTATGTGTATTTACATTTTATTTACATCTTGTGCATTATTTTTTAATGTTTAATTGTTATTATAAGCATTTATAGCATTGAATATGTATTTATTGATATTATATACACCTATACATGTACGTAACATCAGTCGGGGGGGGGGGTTTTGATCCTACTTCGCGGAATCTCGGTCCCAATTAACCGTGGAAAGTGAGGGATCCCTGTACACACACACACACACACACACACACACACACACACACACACACACACACACAGATGTGTAGCTCACATAAAAATGTAAGTAGTTTTGATGGGGGGTTTTGGGTTGTTTATTGTTTTTGTTTGTTTAGGGTTATTTTTTGCATAATTAGAATTGTTTTTGCAGCATTTTCCTTAACTTTTCCCCCTATTCTACCTTAATTTCCTTATTTTTTTAATTCGATGAATATTAAAAAAAAAAAAGAAAAAAAAAAAAGCAGCATGAATTGAAGCATGAAGTAGCGAGGGATCCCTGTGTGTGTGTTTATATATATATATATATATATATATATATATATATATATATTCTTGTTTAAAAATTCTTGAGACGATGAGCAAGTGATTTAATCATTTTTACATTAATTTGTTCATTGGAACTTTGGGATCAGTACGTGTATATTTTATCTAACCATTTTATCGGACGAGTGACTGCAGTTTTTTTGGTGTTTATGGTATTTCAGGTCAACTTACAGGGCACATTAAGAAGAAAGAAAGATTGTGGGAGAGAAAATATTTCACACACCTGAAATCGATGGCCGAGAGCCTGGGCCTCAACAGGCAAAGAGTCATGCATGCGAGTCTTCAACTCCTTCAACACTAGCTCCCCCTTCTGGTTATAATTCAGCTCATCAATGACACCCTTAAGACACACACCTTCCAGTATACCAAACACTGGGAACTCACGCACGCACTGCCCTAAAATCACATAAAATTGTGCACAAACAGATGTTTGAACAGATAAAGACAGCAAACCAACTTAAACAATCCAAGCTGGTGCTCCACGGTTAAACCTTGTTTTGATTTAGGCAGCATGGTGGCAAGCATGTACCGTACTGTACTCCTCACAACAAGAAGGCCCTGTCCTGGGTTCGAGTTCTGTGTGGAATTTTAAGGTTTCCCAATGCTTGTGTGGGTTTCCTCCGGGTACTCCGGTTTTATCCCACAGTCTAAAAACATAAGTACAGTCGACCATCTACTTACGAAATTAATCCGTTCCAGAGCCTTTTTCGTAGCCTGGAGTTTTCGTAAGCAGAGGTGCATTTTACATGTAAAACGTGTGATTCGTTCCAAGGCTCCCAAGACTACCCCATAAACCCTTTAAAAAGTATAAACGTACACAAATTTTCTATGAAATACAAATATGTGTTAAAAGTAAAAGAAAATTATTTACTTTTTTTAAAATCTCTCGAACCACCCATGCGACGCTTTAAAGTGCGGGGGTTGCTGGTCTGAAGAACCCCCACCCCCACCCTCCTTCACGAGGTCCTTAAATATGGCGGCTGCTTTTTATGAAATATTCGCCTCCGTCACTGTATCTCCGCTTTTAATGCCTCCTTCTGCTTCAATATCGTCCCGATTGTAGAGGGGTTTCGGCTATACTCCTTTGCGATTTCGCTCAACCGCATCCCACTTTCGTATTTTTTTTATTATCTCCTGCTTCACTTCGATTGATAACGGAGCCCGCTTCTTCTTTTCGGTGTCACCGGGAATCGCTTTCTTGGGGTCCATAATGGATAACGAAATATAAAGCTGCAATGATCACTCTCAAAAAAACTCACGAGCCAACAGTCCTGTTCAACTCTCCTTCACGCGTTTGACAAACAGGAAGTATGGGTACAGGAAGTATGAGTACAGTTCAGCTCCCTCCTGGCTAATGGGAGGCCAGCGGGGCGGGATGTTGGGAGACAGCCAATGAGAGAGCAACTCGCGCATTGTTTGAATTTCTGAATGGTGCGCTTGGTGCTTTTTCGTAAAAAGAGGTTGTTTCGTATACAGGGGGCGAAAATTTAGGAAAATGTTTTTCGTAACCTGGATTTTTCGTATTCAGAGGGTTTCGTAAGTAGAGGGCCGACTGTACTTGACTGCTGAGTGTGTCAACTTGCCATTACCCCACTTTCATCCAGTGTTTAATGAAATACGCATTCTCCTCCTGACCTTAACGGTAGGATTAAGTGGTACAGCAAACGAGAGACGACATGAGAAATGCTTTGACTTACCCGTCTCTAAACTCGGAATCATGTTTAGCATGTTGATCAGATTAACAGCAAATCTATCCTCTTGTGTGTAAGTACTAATCTGTATGACATCATGAACCTCCAGCTCTGTGTGAATATAGATATACAGTATATAATAGTAGACCAAGACAACATCTTACAGAAGTATAAATTATCCACCAAAATTAAAGAGCGATGTTAAACACCAAGGTTTTCACCTCTTGCTAGATGGATGCTTAATCCGGTCTGCATCTCCGTCCTCTCTCGATCTTTTTTCCTGATATGAGGTTTGAGGAAGCCATACACCACTTTCTTCTCACACCAGGTTTGCTCAGACAGCAAACTGACACTCAGGTGAAGTTTCCCAAAACGAAGAATTGGGGTACGCTTGTCTGCAGCATTTCTCTTCCTATTCATGCTGGTCTCCGCGTTTTTTGAAACAGGACTCTGTTTTTTCTCCAAAGTGCTACAAGTTAGGATAAAGAACAGGAGAGTTCTATTTTCTCCGTGCACATCAAGTTTGTTCATTATTTCATTCATTCATTTTTTTTTTTGAACCACTTAATCTTAATTGGAGTGACGGGGAGGCCGGCGCCTATCTCCGCTGACTCTGGGCAAGGGCGGGGTACACCCTGGACGGCTCACCAGGCCATCGCAGGGCAAACACTCACAACCATTCACCACTCACTCTCACACCTAGCTAGGGGTGATTTGGAACAGCCAATTAACCAATTAACTGCATGTTTTTGGACTGTGGGAGGAAACCAGAGTACCAAAAGGAAACCAACGGGAGGACATGCAAACTCCACACGGAAACACCCAAGCTGGGAATCGAACCCAGGACCTTCTTGATGTGAGACGGACATGCTAAAACTACACCACCATGTACAGTACACTGGCGCCACTACAGAAATTTGTGCAGAGGTAATTTGTTCGTCAGTGAATACGTACACATGACCGATAACGTTAAGGATGATGTAGTTAGTTTAGACTACAGTGAGCTTGGAATAGACCTGCATCCCCAATAATCAGTTATAAATTCACATAGGTGATCTCAGTAGTGAGTCTGAATGGTTATATGCCCTGTCGAACTGTCCAGGGTGTAACCCGATCTCGCCCTCAGTCAGCCTCCCCGTAACCCTATTTAGGATGGAACCGCTTAAAGAGTAAATAAATTAATGATCGATCGATCTCACTCCGGCTCATTCAGCATTCAGCATGGCGCTGTCTGCAAATTTTTAATAATGAAATAACTAGCTAAAACTATTTTGGCTCTCTGGAGAGATGCAGTACAGAGAATCCATCTCTTAAACCATGTTTGTATTATCATTCTAATCAACTACAAGTAGGAGGTGGGCCTCGCACTGGGCATGTTCCACTCCCCTCTCTTCTGAGCAAAATCGGGAAGGAGAACGTAACTACTGCATGGACTCTAGATGAAAATTTGTCAAGAAGGCAGAGGAAGTTTTGATTCAATTCTATAGAGTGGACCGGAATGGACACATACTGTACCCAGTAACATACCAGGAACCCTGTACCAGCTGTTGAACATCTGTTAAGCATGGTTAAACGTTGTGAAATGAGGAAAGAAGGAGGACCTGTGATTACCATCATCATCATCATTATTATTATTATTATTATTATTCATTCCTTCATTTTCTGAACCGTTTAATCTTAATTAGGGTTGCAGGGAGGCTGGCGCCCATCTGAGCCGACTCTGTGCAAGGGCAGAACACACCCTTGAATACACAGCTCGCCAGGCCATTGCAGGACATTATTATTATTATTATTATTATTATTATTATTATGATGACTTACGTGTGAACTGATGCCATGGAACTATTATTCTGAGTGTCATCCTGTTTGGCACTAGAGCTGGATGGCTGAGAGGCCTCTTCTGAAATTTTTTCAAACACATAGCAAAGCAAAAACTGAAGAAGGTTTATTGTATCAATAACTAAACACTGTATTTTATATTTATGACTTTTGGTAGGCATCCGTATCTAGAACAATTCATATTTAATGACAAATTTGTACAACTGATTGATTGAGGGTGAAGGTCTTTGTTTAAAAAAAATGGTGACACTGGGATTCGAACCACCAACCGAGTAAGTAGAAGTAGACGAACCCAGAGCTTGAACCACTTGAGCCACAACTACCACAAGTTCAGATTGTTTATGACAATAAAAATGGCACAAGGCTGTGATCTCAGCATGTGCATCTTACGAATACACAAATACCACAAAACCTACTTCTTCACTTCACTTATCCCTTAACATCCGGGGATGTCGTTGGGGCGCCTTCATGGCGAGACTCGGGCTGATTTGGCCTGGCGCCGCCCATCCGTCTCCAGGTCGTAGAAACACGCTGACGGCTTTGCAGCCCACTCTTTATGAAAGTCAGCAATGGTTCTTTTACATGAACCTCTCACCATAGACAGTGAGAGACATGGCCTGCCTTTGATAACCCAGTTAGCTGCAGTGTGTGGGGGGGGCAGTGACAACCCTGTGGGGACTCGAACCCCCAACCTTACGATCAACAATCCTGCGCCCTAACCACTAGACCACGACTGCCCAAACTTAAAATAATAACAACAACAGAAAAAGTAGTTTTACTTTTTATTTAAGAATTAACGACAGAGATCACGTGATAAGCGCTACAAAATATCACACCTGCGCCATCTAGCGTTCAAGCAGATTCATTAAAATGTATTCATGGCGCAGTTAAAAATTACACCCTCGCAATTATTGCACGACTTGTTTACCTTCTGAAGTAAACAAAGAAAAGCAGATCGATAAAATCAGTAAACAGACAGATCTGTACATTAATAAGGATCAACATTGATGATTTTATACAGGATGTGGAAGAAAACGTTTACTGTATGCTTTCATAAAAAATGTTCCATAAACACAATTCTTTAATTACCGGTGAAGAAGTGTTCTGATTGGATATTCAGAAGCTCCGAGTCGCTGATACCGTCCCAGTCTCGATCCTGCTCCATGTCTGTGCTCACGTGACACAACAAAAACAAAACAAGCGCCTATGATTAATATAAGAGGATGCACGTGGCATCTGTAAAAATACTCAGCATGAGACGTTATTCCTCTGTAAAGCCTGATGTTTGAAAATCAGACAGTGAAATGATTTCATATAATCGCGACCACATCTCTCCGACTTTGTTCTTTATAGCATTCTAACGCCATTATCGGGGAGGAATTTGCCCGGACTTGGTTCCTCCGAAGACACGCCCATTCTTACAGGACACGCCCATTTGGTTTTCAGTGTGTTTACAGGAGAGGCGTGGTGACGCGGTGTTGAACACATCTACGTCACAGCAAGGTCGTGGGTTTGAGTCCAGGGTTCAGATGGTGTTTCTGTGTGGGGGGGTTATTCTGGTTACTCCGGTGTCCTCCCACAGGCCAAAAAACATGGCGTTTCAAACTGACTGTTGATGCAGTCAATCCTTTTTCTGATGGTGGATTGTTTACAACCCATATGCCATATGTTTATATTGTAAATAGAATCTATTTAGTTCTTCTTTTCCTTTCGGCATCTTCCCTTTTTCAGGAGTCACCACATTATTATTATTATTATTATTAATTATAATAATCTTCTTTCTTTTCCTTTCGGCTGTTCCCTTCAGGGGTCGCCACAGCAAATCATCTGCCTTCATTTCACCCTATCCTCTGCATCTTCTCTTATAATAATAATAATAATAATAATAATCATAATCATAATAAACACTCCATATATGTTATTTTTCAACAGCTGATATAAAGTTGGTTGGGAAGTTAGAGCTTGAACAGAACAAAACAAAACAAAACAAAAAAAATCACAGGTGATGATGCACCAGGTGGGAGATTGAAGGCTCAGCCTCACCCAAAATCCCCACTATTGTTTGAAACATGTCCAACTCGTCTCTGGTCACACGCCCCCTTGTGGGTCACATTTTAGCGCTCAAATTACCGACATGTCACAGAGAATCCGGTCGTTTTTCAAAATAAAAGATTTTTCAAAAATAAAGTTCGTTCAGACTCAGATAATAAATAAAACGGAAATAATTAATTATTCTGCGCCTGGTACCAATTGAGCCACGGCCCGGTACCGGTCCGCGGCCCGGTGGTTGAGGACCCCTGCACTAGACTAACAATAGCAGACATTTTTGAGTGTTTATCGACGCCCAGTTAATGTTCGAGACTCAGACACAGTCTGTATTTTTAATTCGAGGGTAAAAAATTATTTGTTTAGTGGAGAATTTAGTTTAAAGGCTTTTACTATGTAAAGGAGCAGATCTGGGGGTATCAGGCATAGAAAGTTCCGGCAAACTGTGATGTTGGGATATCTACATTCATATCTGGCCATATCTATACATATATATTCATATATATTATATGTGTATATATATATATATATATATATATATATATATATATATATATATTCATATCTATACCATATCATATGGTATAGGGTGCTGGATCTCTGATCCTTGGGTTGAAGGTTCGTGTCCCACTCCCTGCAAGGTTGTCACTGCCCCCCCCCAGTGCAGCTAACTGGGTTATCAAAGGCGGGTCATGTCGCTCACTGTCTATGGTGAGAGGTTCATGTAAAAGAACCATTGCTGACTTTCGTCAAGAGTAGCTGCAAAGCCGTCAGCGTGTTTCTGTCCCTTGCTAAAGGGTTGTGTCCGGAAGGGCATCGGACGTAAAAACAAACCTAGGCCAAATCAAATGTGTGAATCGGATGATTCGCTGTGGCGACCCCTGAAAAGGGGAGAAAGCCGAAAGAAGATGATATAGACTTTCCAAACCACTCCGCAGATCGGTTAGCTATGCCTTGTGTTTCACTTAAACCTCGTGTGGTTCACTTTGGCAAAGGTAAACTCAGGAGCAGTGAAGCGTGACAAAACTACAACTCATCATATTCTCAGGAGTCTGTGAACAGAGGTAGAGAAACTTCCCTCTCAAACGTTTTAATCTTTTCGGACAGTAAGGTGGTGAGGTTGGTATGAAAGTCTTGGAGTTGTGAAGAGGTGTTGCTGAACTCGAAGGTTTCTGGGACTGTACTGTGAGTGAGCTGTTCAGTGATGATCATGTCAGTTGAACAAAGGGGATCCTTAAACTGTTAGGCAAAAGATATTCAACATTATTATTTTTTTTAATCAAAACCTGGTGGAGGGAGGCGTGCAGGCCTGGAAAGAACATGTAACATTTTGGATCAGATCTTTATTACAGTCTGGATACAGGAATTTATTCAATTCTTTTTAACAAGCATTTATTTAAAAAGGACCTTCGGTGTTAATGGGATTCCATCTGATGGTGAAGTTGATGGATGGGTGGGGCCTGGAATAAATCCATTTCATTCTCAATTTTGGGAAGGATTTTGGGGAATCTTTAAAATGTGCCAAAATAATCTAATGCCCAATAAAAAAGGGAGACATTCCATTATAATAATGCCAAGTTACCATATTCCATTTGTGCCTGGCGGAAGTACATTGCATTCTCGGAAATCCCGACTAGTTCTGTTTTGCAAAGTTTGGGACAGATGTTTACAGGTTTAACCTCGCCTCTCTATAGGGTGGGAGAAGTCGAACAAGTTTGTTTGCTTGTGGTCAGTTTGAAAGCCTATTTAAAAAAATTATTATTATTATACACGTGTAGTGTTTCAATACATCCAAAATTGAAATACCAATCTAAGATTAAATAATTTCATGAAACAACTTTAATGATTAACAGCTGAAACCTTTAAATAAATATTCTGCTACAGTGAATTTTTTATATCTATACATAACTATAATGAAGTGCCATTGAACGAGTCACTGCCAAAAATAATAACTCCGAGTTCTGCAAGCAAGATTTGCAGTAACATTCAAAACAGTTTAGTTCCCCTCAGAACAAATCCTCACATTTTGCTGGCAGCAGTGCCAAAAAAAAAAAAAAAAAAAAAAAAATTGGTGCAAATCATTTGAAAAACTGAAGGGAAGTAGAGAATGAAAAAAGAAAAATTACATTAAAATGGGGAAAAAAAAAAAAAAATTGGTGCAAATCATTTGAAAAACTGAAGGGAAGTAGAGAATGAAAAAAGAAAAATTACATTAAAATGGGGGGGAAAAAAAAAAATTGGTGCAAATCATTTGAAAAACTGAAGGGAAGTAGAGAATGAAAAAAGAAAAATTACATTAAAATGGGGAAAAAAAAAATTGGTGCAAATCATTTGAAAAACTGAAGGGAAGTAGAGAATGAAAAAAGAAAAATTACATTAAAATGGGGAAAAAAAAAATTGGTGCAAATCATTTGAAAAACTGAAGGGAAGTAGAAAATGAAAAAGAAAAATTACATTAAATGGGGAAAAAAAAAAAAAAAAAAAAAAAAAGTTCAGCCCTTATGTGAACTTACAGTAGTAGACCGACAACCTCAGCCAAATTCCTCCATCAAACCCTTTTCCAGGTGCCAATATATAAGCACACCTACGAGACTGCAATATTTCATGATATTCCAAAACCATGTACAGTACTCACCCCAAAATACTCAGATACAAATTGTGATCTTCTATATCAATGACAACCCAGTATGAACACACCCAAAAGAAAAACCCTGAACATTTCATCAAAGGTTGTAAAGAATTTCAGACTTTTTCATGTCTTTCCTAACTCATCACTTTCATCACTTTCCTGTTTCACATACAGCTGCTCAATGCTTTCGCTCCTAAAAATCACAATAAAAACATCCAGTACGTGATGGGTCAACATCACTGTGCAGAATCTTAAAACCAATAGGGCTGCAAATGTTGTTATGTAGAATATGTAATACCCATTTGTAGACCATTAAAACCCATCGAAACCTCCAGCTGCATAAAAACCAATCCATCTGAAAACACAATGTGCTAGTTCAGGGGTGGGCAATCTTATCCGCAAAGGGCCGGTGTGGGTGCAGGTTTTCACTTCAACCAAACAATAGCCACCACACCTTCCACCCGTTTCCACCAATCACTGATCATCAAAGAATTAAAAACCTAGATTGGACATTACGGTTTCAATTCTGAAGTTGGGCCATCTTGATGAGATCACATTACTGTTTAAGACTGAAAGCAAGGTGATCTCACCAAGATGGCCCCACTTCAGAATTGAAACTGTAATGTCCAACCTAGGGTTTTTTCCCCCCCCTTTTCTTTTGATGATCTGTGATTGGTGGAAACAGGTGGAAGGTGTGGTGGCTATTGTTTGGTTGAAGTGAAAACCTGCACCCACACCGGCCAATTGCGGATAAGATTGCCCACCCCTGTGCTATAGTTAAACAATTAAGTAATCCAACCCACCCAGTTCTGAACAGCCTGAATGCTGAAGATAAGTTTTAATGAATAAGGATGGGCATATTTTGTTAGCAACTCTCCAAAATGTCCAGCTTCTTTTAACATCAATTGGCCTTACGGTTAGAAACCTCTAGTTCTACACTAGACAGGAAGCGTTTGGCTAGCTTGCGTCCATCGTAGCTGAGCTGGGTGGTGTACTGGGTCCGGGCATGTTTAGGATACACAATGGTGGTGCTTCGGTAGCACTGTACCCGCTGACGGGGCTCGAGCTCCAACTGGGTTTTATATCGTCTCCATGTGCTCTCCGAGATAGCGATGATGGTCTGGCTGTACATCTCCAGGCCCAAACCTGTGGGCTGTAAACATACGTCTTGGATGTAGTGTCGATCCGAGTCATAGCGAACCGATGATGTGTATCTGAAATGATGAGAAGTTTGATTGATGGTAATGATCACACAATCTCAACAAAAATGTACACAGCTTCAGTCAGCTGACCTCAAATGAGCATCACCTTAATTCCTTCGGAGGCAGAGGATCAAGTTCAATTCCTTCACCGTAGGAAAAGGGGTGTACTTGTAACACACCTCGAACAAGCTTATGAGGAACCTGGAAGAAGAAAGAAAGAAAAAAAAAAAAAAAAATTTCCACACTTTTGATAGAATGATTTTAGAATGTTGATAATTTTAATGATACATCAGTGACATCATTATTAAAGTGTGCATTGTTTCAGTGAAAGATTTTCAGCAACCACGGCTGAAGACTGAAATTAACTGAACACCATCCATCCATCCATCCAATATCTATACTGTTTATCTATCAATCAGAGTGGATGAACATGGGTGATTTTGGAATCGAATCCTATCTGACTTTGTGTGAGAGGCGCCATGCACCCTGAAAAAACCATCACAGGACTAACAACCTGAATGAACAATTCATGCTCATTTATTTCACCTATGAGCAAGCATTTGATCTAATCTGCACGGTTTTGGGTTATGAGAGGAAATCAGAGCATCTGGAGGGAAAGTAGGCAATTAGGAAAAACATGTAAACACACATGGCTTTAGACTTGGAACCTTCTTTGTCTGATATGAGAGTGCTTCCCCACTGGACAGAACATAGAATCCAATTCAGCTTTGCTAAACCTCATCTCTCTCTCTCTCTCTCTCTTGGTCTGTGTGTGTTGTATGTTTAATTTGACAAAAATTGGTCAAAAATGTTGTGTTTCAGGGGTCAATACACATTGTTCTCTGCAGGACATTACATTTTCCCACCAATATTAACAGCCTTTAAGGTCAGAGGTCCTCATTAACAGTTAAATAATATATTTTTATTTACAGAATACTGGATCTTTGGGCTTCTAGATGGAAGGCCGAGTTCAAATCTTTGCCCAACGCTGGGTCTCCAATCTCAAAAAAGGTTTCCAACAACCCATCAGAATATTTCATTTCTTTTTACACCCGTTTTCAGGTCATGCAGCACTGTTAATGAGATCATTAGTTAATTCAGGTGTATTGGGGTAACAAGTAAAACACTAGATTGTATTGTGTAGGGCAAGGATCCTTCAGAACCAGAGTTCGGAACCTCTGACTTAAATGCTGTTTCAGATCAAAGCTGATGAAAGCAGATGTGTGTGTGTGTGTGGGTGTATAAAAAACTCACTGCAACTGGTGTTGCAGCTCTGTTGTCTTCACACACATGGCTGGCGGTGTTCCTGTCCCCACTGCGGTCCCCGATCAGCCATGGACTCGGACTCACACTGGGACTTGGAGGCAGCCCAGAGTCAGGACTGTCCAGTAGTCTCTCCGCTTTCAGATTCATCTCCAGCAGGTCTTCATCACACACATTCCGCAGATTGAGCCTCCGCACCATTGCCAGCACGTATGAAACAGCTTTAAATCCAAGTCTTTCCACAGACCCTGATCAACCCGCCTGCTCTTATACTCTCCCTGACGGTCTGTCCTTTAAATCCACGTGGTTCCTCTCTACTTCTCTCCCTTGATGAAGTTCTCCTCACATGAAAAGCTTGGAGGAGCTCTTACAGTACCTGGTCAGCAGAGCATCACAGGTTCAACATGATCATCAGTCCACCTCCAGACTTTATCTGCAGGCAGGATCAACTACTGTCCAGACAAAACTTCCTTTGTGTCTGGAGTCACCTGGATTTTAAACGTGTCCAACCTCAGACACTCTCATTGTTTCAGCCTCAGCAGGAGAAACGGAAACGCCTTTATAACAGCCTCCGCACGACAGAGGTTCGAAAAAAGTGCTCCAGTTTACAGAACAAGCTCCACCCCCTTCAGACAGTCACACCAGGGGGTGGAGTCTGAATTCATTCATCACTCAGTTTGGCTAATCATGTCCTCAGGTTTATGTATCTCGTCTAGATTTCAGATCCACCCACCCTGCTTCCACCCTTCATCTGTTGCTTCCTGTAATCTTATCTTTCTAACCCAGTCTCATTTTTTTCACTTCCACTCAAACCTGCTACTGTCATCTTCCTCTCTTCACTCTCTGCTTCTATAGATCTCCTCTGCCCTTCATCTACAAAATCCAAAAGGACTTCTTGTTCTGCTTCTTGGCTCTCTGAGGTGCTCCTAAGCAATCAGTAGACAACTCTGAGCAGCTGAGAGTGGAAGAAATCTCAACTTGAATCAGATCTGGTCTCCTACCATCTTCTCCTCTGCACATTTTCATCTGATGTGATGTGACTGCTGCCAAGAAAGCCCTTGTCCAAGAAAAAGTTGGACACTGCTTCACAAAATCCATGCAAACTCCACAACATCTTTTCATCCTTACTCCATCTGCTCCACCTGCCCCATTCTCCCTGACCACTGAAGACTTGACCAATTTCTTTGATCGGATCAAGCAAATGTGTCCCCATTTACCCCAACTCACCCCAACTCTAGATTCCACTTCCTTTTCCCTTGCACAGTTTTCCAATCTCACAAATGAACACATCCAGTCATCTCATTATGCAATCTTATCACCTGCTTGTTGGAAAAAAATTCCTTCCACGATACTTGGCACTATCTCTCAAGACCTTCTTCCCTTTACAGCCACTATCATCAATAACTCCATATCATCTGGTCAGGTGCCAACAGCATTCAAAAGATTTTACCCATCTTAAAAAAAAAAACACATCTCTGGATCCATCAGACATCAGCAACTGCAGACCTTCACTTCTTTCTTTCCTTTCTAAAATCCTTGTAGGCACTATTTTTAACCAAATGTCTTTCTATCTTTTGCAGAATAGCCTCCCTGACCCTAATCAATCTGGCCTCAAAGCAGCACATTCCACACAGACAGCACTCTTGGCTGTTGCAGAGAAGCTACTTACTACAAGAAAGATATCAGTCCTCATCCTCCTCAACTTTTCAGCAGCATTTGACACGGTCAAACACAAGGCTCTCTTGTCCATCTTCAGGAGTCTCGAAATTTGTCATGCAGTATGCTAGTGGTTTGCTTCCTACCTGGAAGGTCATTTATATGAGGTCACATGGAGGGGATACACATCTTCTCCACACCAACTTTTCACTGGTGTTCCTCAGGGCTCACTTCTTGGTCGACTTCTGTTCTCTCTTTACACTAGGTCCCATGGTGATGCCATATCCTCACATGCTATGACTTGTTCTTTCTTTTCATCCCTCAGACACTGATGTTTCTGCCCAGATCTCTGCATGTCTGAAAAGTATCTCCTCATGGATGGCAGCTCAACCAGGTGACGCTTAATCTCAGCAAGACTGAGTTGGTGCTTATGACAGCTGATTCATCCTCACATCAAGGTCTTGTAATCTCCATGGACAATGCTGTGATGTCTTCTTCGGGCACTGCATAAAGCATTGGATTAGCCATGGACAATTATCTGTCCTCTTCTCAGATCACTAATCTTTCTCGATCATGTCAATTTCTTGTCTTTTAACATCCAAAGGATTCGTCCATTTCTTTCCACTAAGGCCCTCAGATACTTGTTCAATCCCTTGCCATCTCAAGATTAGATTACTGCAACTCACTCCTGGCAGGTCTACCTTTTGAGCGCTATTCTAGCTCTGCAAATTATCCAGAATGCAGCTGCACGGCCTGTTTACAACCTTCCCAAATTTTCCCACACTACTGCTAGAATCTCTCCACTGGCTTCCTGTAGTTGCTCACATTTGATTTATAACACTAATGCTTGCCTACAAAGCCAAAAATGGACCTGCACCTTCCAACCTCAAAGGTCTTATCACACCCTGTACTGCACCTCATTCTCTCAGATCTTCTAGTATTGCTAGATTCATCCTACCCTCTACCAAGAGATAAGAAGAAAATGCATCTAAACTCTTCTCTGTTCTGGCTCCAAGGTGGTAGAAAGAACTTCCTCTCAACGTCCGGGCAAACGCCGACTGAAAACTTACCTTTTTCGGTGGTACTTAGATTATAAACACACGTGTGCACACAAAACCTACTGACTGAGCTTGACTGAAGGTGTTCTAATAAACCAGTGTTAGAATATATTCACCCATGGTGACTTTAAAGCACTTCTGTAAGTCTCTCTGGATAAGAACGTCTGCTAAATGTTGTAAATGAAAAAATTAAACAAATGAATGCAGTTCCAGCAAAAGAATGTAGAATAATCATATTCCAGCCTCTATAGTCTGAGATTATACAGATATGATTTCCAATTTCTAGCCAGGTGGTAAAGTGATTGATTACAGATCTGCAGGTCAGGGGTTCAAGCCCTGCTGTCACTGGATTGTCACTGCTGTCCCTCCAATGCAGTCAATTGGGTTATCAAAAACCGGACATGTTTCTTACTGTCTATAGTGAGAGGCATATAAATTAACCATTGCTGACTTTGGAAGCGTAGGCTGCAGTGTGATACGTTTCTTTGTCCTCTCAAGGTTGGCGGAGATGATCACCAGCCACCCTGTGACCCTAATTAGGATTAAGCTGTTCAGAAAATGAACTGAAATGTCTCAGACAACAACAACAACAACAACAAAACTCACTCACGCTCAGCCAACACTGGGCGAAGGTGGAGTGCATCCTAAACATTGTGGTGCAATACACACAACTATTCATACTCACATCCATAACTACAGACCATTAGACTAATATCTTTGAACTGTGGGAGGAAACTGAAGACCCCTCCCCCAATAACAACAACAAAAATACTTACTCAAAACTCACCTACGTTGAAAGTTTAAAGGCTGAGGCAGTCACTATGTGCCTATAGAAATTATGTATTTCACAAAAAAACTTTATTCATTCTCCAGGCCGCAGTAGAAAAAAAAATTCTCATTTGTACAGAGATTTTGAGATGTGACAAGTATAAACACATAAAAAATAAAATTTAAATAAACCCTACATTTATTTGTCATAGGAAGGGTACCAAATGTGTTAGCTTTCACTGGAAATATGCTTGTAGGGGATTATGTTTATATTTATTCATGATTTACTGTCAAATTTCAATTTAATCCAGAATCAAGCTTTAAAGATACATGACTTGTACTCACTCATTTGCCGAACCGTCTGATTCTGCTAAATTTTTGGGGCGGCTGGTGTCTATTCCAGCCGATTCGGGGCAAAGGCTGAGTACACCCTAAATATCGCACCAGATCATCGCAGGGCCAAAACACACACAAAACGACTCACACCTAGGAGGAAATTGGAGCAGCCAATCAGCCTAATGTGTACATTTTTGGACAGTGGGAGGAAACCGGGGTACCCAGAGGAAACCCATATTATCATAGGGATAACATGTAAACTCCACACATAAAGATCCTTGACAAAAACTCAAGATTTTCATGCTGGGAGGCGGATGTGCTGATATGATATCCACATTTCTCAGTAAAGGATACTTTCCTAAAAGTACAAAAGGTGTATTTATTAATTTATTTATTTTTGGTATGATTCCAGAAACAAGCAACAGAAGTACTTTTTCTCAGAGTATACATGGTGTAGACATAAACAAAGAAGTGTGTCAGTTTCAGCCTGATCACACGTAAATCAGATACCACAAAGCCTTAGGGAAGTGTCAGGAACCAAAACTACTTTCCTGGTGTTCCAGTCCTGCGAAGTTTGATACGTAAGACTTTGATACTTCTTGACTTAAAAGCAGCTGTAGTGAGACTTTCTTTTAGTACAAGTCTTCAGAAAAGACAGATACAATTGAAACGGTTACAATCTCTTCTTAGTGTCATGCACTTTAAATATTTATTGACTTATCCAAAAGATGCACTTTCATTTCATTTCATTTCATTTTTTGCGTACTTTCATTAGTTGTGTTTCAAGTGAAAAGCTTTCGGTTCTTTGCTCAGTACATTAAAATTTGCTACTTGTTGACGTTATGCCACAGATACAGCACAGGCACAATGTGTTGTAAAACTTTAAGCATACAGATGCTCCCCGACGTACGTTTTAGTTACGTTCTGAACAGCCGAACGTAAGGTGGAGAAAAAAAAAAAAAACGCAAGTTGTTACTGTACGTTCCAGTGACGTATGACCGTTCATACTGTACTATACATCCATAAATACTATTACTGCATCTTATAAAATGTCCCTAAATCAATTATTATAAACATAACATTGTAAAATGATATCAACATTAATTTCTAATTAATTAAATTCCAGCAAAATGATTTCAAATAAATAAATTTTAATCAAATTCACTTATCACTGATTCTGATTACCACTATCACTAGCAGGCTTACGCTTCTGACCAACCATATTTGCTTAGGGTTACAAATATGCAAAACAGTATAAACACAAAGATCACAGAGACCACGTCTTAACACGAGGGTAACACGCGGTGAACTGGGAAGAAGCAGGGCACGTTCAGTCTGTCGTTTGTCAACAATGAACGACGCAGCGCCGTGAAAACAATGGACACAGCGTCATGCGTAAATAACGTACTAGGTCTACGTACTATGTAAGAACGTCTCGTACTACAGAGAGCGTGCTAAACTCAAAATGACCCACAATTTTTTTATTTTATTTTATTGTTTTACAAAAAAACGTAAAATCGAAAAAAGCGTAAGGCGAATAAACGTAAAGCGAGGAGCGTCTGTATTTCCATCTACCAGAAATGTACACACATACGCCTGCACAGTGACTCTGATTTTCAGCAAACGAGGCATAGATGAAGAACTGGTAGTTGGCTTGCTTACCAAAGAAGGGTAAAAGGTTGCATTTTTACACCTGAGCCGACTGACTCGTCATAGCTGGCCTTTATCCTGGTTTCTGTAGCAACTTGGACTTCAACTCCTCCTGGATGGGATGCTAATCCAGTGCAGGATACCGTCCCAGTATTTTTTCTGGTACCCATTTATACTGCTGGGTGGACAGAGGCACATTTGGGGTTGTGGTTGAGACCTTGTCCAAGGGTTATAAGGGAATTTAAACCCACAAGCTCTAGATCAAGAGCCCAGCACTATAACCAATAAACAACTGGCCACAACTTAAATAAAATAAAATAAAATAAAAATTATATTCCTAGATGGATATATTACATATCCTATGTGGCCAAAAGTGAGTGGACATCAGCCCACACATACTCGTGTCCTTTATAATCATTGCATTTATATTAAGTTCCTATTCAAACCCCTTTCGCAACCAACCTGGAAATTTACATGTTGTACAAATTTAGCATGGTGTACAAGACGGTGATGAGGCCAGCAATGTTGTATGGTTTAGAGACAGTGGTCCTGGGGAAAAGACAGGAGTCAGAGCTGGAGGTAGCAGAGATGAAAATGTTGAGGTTCTCTTTGGGAGTAACGAGGATGGATAGGATCAGAAATGAGTACATCAGAGGGACAGCACATGTTAGATGTTTTGGAGACAAAGTCAGAGAGGCTAGATTGAGATGGTTTGGACATGTACAGAGGAGGGATAGTGAGTATATTGGTCGTAGGATGCTGAGGTTGAAACTACCAGGCAGAAGGCCCAGAGGAAGACCAAAGAGAAGATTTATGGATGCGGTGAAGGCGGACATGAAGGTCGTTGGAGTAAGAGTAGAAGATGCAGAGGATAGGGAGAGATGGAGGCAGATCATTTGCTGTGGCGACCCCTGAAGGGAACAGCCGAAAGGAAAAGAAGAAGAAGAAGTACAAATTTAGCATGGCTACAGCACATGGGATTGATGCAGGTTGGGTTTGGTTTATTTGAAGGTTGTGTAGCTGAATTTACATATAAAATACAAGATAAATACACCTGCTCTCCGGGTGTGGCAATGTGTGGCAGCCCACTGCTCTGAGTGAGAGTGAGTGTGTGTGTGTGTGTGTGTATGTGACTGCTCACTTTGGATGGGTTGAATTCAGAAGATTCCCTTGTGGGATTAATACAGTATATCAAAATGAAAATTGTCCGTGTGTTGAGGGGAAAACAGGTAAGGTCAGACTAAGTCAGTTAATACAATGTTCATATGAAACGCATTGCTGCAAAAAACATTGCACGACATTCCTGAGACACTTGGTTGGCATAAGACTGATGTATGTCACATGACATGTACACTCAACCAACCAAACACTGATGAACAATGGCTTAATGTAAAGCAATTACAGGACTACTTTAAGAAAGCTGTAGGATTCTGCGTGCATCACATGACCTGAAATGCATATGAAAATTAATATGGCTATAGAACACAGCCATTGGCTGTGACTTAGGTTGAGTGTACTTGTCATGTGACATACATACGTCGGTTATATGTCAACCAGGTATCAGAGCATTTTAGAAACTGGACCTAATGTAAAATTATTTCAGAGAGAAAGGAAATTCTGAACATGTTCAAATGTCACAAAAGTCTGACAAGAGTGTATAATGTCATTTTGTCACACAACATGAGTTTCCCACGACAGACCTGCCAATGTTCACAATTATCCGATGTATATTTATGTGATGTGTGTGACAAGGGCTCCACTTTCCAGAAAAGATTTTTCACTATTTTGGACATGGTCATAGTTATTTGCGCATTCAGCCCCATTTAAGTGAGGTCAGGTACTAATTTCAGAAGAAGTGGACTAGGGCACATTCAGTGTTCCAGTTCGTAACACAAGTGTTCAGTGGGGTTAAAGTCGGGGCTCTGTGCAGACCACTCAAGTTCTACAGCATAAAGACACCTTGCATAATTCTGTTTTCAAATCAGTTACGATTACGGGTGTGATAGACAGCTGTCTCCAGATGTCAGGTGTTTTGCTACATAGTGCATACAGTATACAATGCTGTTTTTCAAAGATACGTTACAATTTATTGTAAGAAGGCAACTTTTTGACAGGCGTTTTAATGAGAGTTGTTTGTGTACGAGCAGTAATCAGAGTAGAAAGGACAACAGAGATGGTACAAGCCCCATCTTACCATACAAGTAGCAAAAATCAAAACTCATTTCCATTTACAGGCGAGTGTGTGTGTGTGTGTGTAGAGTAAAACAAACATTTCCCATCGTCACACTTAATTCTTAAGCACCCAATCTAATAGAATAAATATGACGACAATTATCAAGAGGCCCTTCGAATGCCTGTTACAGAAATCAGAAAATATGCAGAATCCGCTCATGTGCTGATAAATATCTCACATCATCTTTGAACCTTTACAGTTTTGTCAATTCTGAAGAGAAAAAAGGAAGCGTGTTTGTGTCCCAGTGAGAGACAGGAAATCCCTAGTTTCACTGAGCACCCAGAGCTCAACTCCTAAATCGAAAGACAGAATTACACAGCAATACCATTTCCACAGTGAGTCCCCTGAAACGCACCATTCACAAAGTGCCTCGCCATTATTTCCTGTAATGTTTAGGGTGAAGGGGACATTTAGAGCAAACGGTGCCCTTAAATCCTCGCGTTCAGACTCCCAAACCAGAAGAATTTACGCCAGAGTAGCAGTGGGCAACTTTTCTGGATTGCTCTGCCATCTACTTTGTGCAAACATATTTCAGAGAAATGTGTAAAGTAAATGACATGCATTCAGCGATGATGCCTGTGCATTAGTGTTATCAAAGAGAAAAGGGAGGAAAATCTCACGGACGCAAGAGTAAACGACTCCTACATGCCAGCAATGCAGTAATGTGTTACAGGAAATTCTACAAATAACTTCATGGGGTTTATATTAATTATTGGAGTGAGAGCTTCATTTAAGTTTTTCTGGTACAGTATGACTGAGTCATGTTAATATGGGAATGTTCTTTTTTTTTAAACAACTTTGCATGTGTGATTAATGCCACTTTGAGCTCTGAAAGCTTTATGAATTAAGACAATCACATAGCTTCAACAGGTCCTGTGTAATACACTGATGAAGAAAATGTCACTGAATTCGTTTTTTGATCAGCTTCTCCAGTTTGCGGATGCGTGATGACTCCTGCTCAGGGGTCGGGGCGCAAAAGGACATAGAGGGCCCTGTGTCCTGCCCAGAGGGGGGAGTGGGTAACCTCTGTCTGAACAGCTCCAGCATACTGTTCTGCTCACTGCGTTTGAGTCCCTGAGGATGCACAAAGACAGAGAGAGAGAGACAGAGAGAGAGAGAGAAATGTGAGAGTGCCACAAACAAAGACAGACCCGCCTCCACAATGGAACAAAAAAGAGTGAAAAAATGCAGAACAAGGCGATCATTCTCAATGAGCCAGCATTTAGCCACTGAGCCTAATTAATTTACTTGTACGTTTTATTTTCTATTGAGAAAGTACACAATTTTAATTATAAGGTTAGAATAACCTGTATGAATGATGAGTGCATTATACAAACTGACAGCTAATTCAAATTACTTTAACCATGAAGTAACTTCAAAATATAATATACAGCACAACTTTGTCTTGGCAAGGTTTTTACCTTCATGTCAAGAATTTTCTGGAACGTCTCTGGGTTGCCATCAGCAAGAAGCTTAATATAATTATCTACAAAGATCACTGAGGGCTCATGAGGGGCCATGACCACCTGTAAAAGAGAAAACTGTAAAACTGAGGAAATGTCTCAAATAGTTAAATATTCCCATATGAGCCAAGTATGGCTAAAAGTAGAGCACTAGATAGTCACCAAAGTACAAACAAAGCAACACTGAGGATTTATATTTAGGACCATTTTAACAGTGTAATTACTCTATGCTTAAATGGAGCTGAATTCACCTCAACTGTAATTGTTTGTTTGTTTTTTTGTGCTATAATTAGAGTGTCTGGGCAAATGAGCAGTTAAAAAAGGTTAAATAAGGCACATTTGAATATCAACCATCTCAATTTTATTTATTTTCTTTCACTTTGAGAGTAACTTGTGTGTGTGTGTGTGTGTGTGTGTGTGTGTGTGTGTGTGTTATATATATATATATATATATATATATATATATATATATATATATATATATATATATATATATATATGTGTGTGTGTGTGTGTGTGTGTGTGTGTGTGTGTGTGTATATATACACGCATATATACAGGATTTTCTGGAATTTTAATGACAATCCCTCCCTTCAACAAAGTGATTTACTTAGTGCCTGTCTGGAGCCAAGCCAGTGAAAAACCTTGAAGGGTTTGTTGTATTTAGCATGTTGTAAAGGAGGGAGAGAGAGAGAGAAAGCATTTAAGTGTGTGAGAGTGAAAGAGTGAGCGAGAGCGAGGCAGAGGAAATGCGAGGGAGACAGACAGAAAGAAGAGGCATAAAGGCTGCCTTTCCATTTAGTTTCCAGAAAGAGCTACAACATGAGGGAGAGACTGTGGAAAACAGACACGTCTCACCGGCTGCATGCTTGGCCTACAACACCTCTGTTAACTTCTCATCTGTACGAGGTCAGGAGCAAACTCTTTCCCAGCATAGAGATCGCAGAACATCTTTAACTGATTACTCTCCGTGTTAGCTCTGTAATGAGCATCATAAGGACAGCCAAACACGAGCTTTCAGCCACAGTGGCTCACATTTCCACCCTAGACCAGCAAATATGTCACAGAAGTAACAGTGTTTTACAGAACTAATTCACTGATGCTCTTGAAAGACAAAGTGTGAAATGAAAATTACATCAGTCCACTGAACATAATGTTCACATCAGCCTTTGCTAACTCATTGGACTTTTGAGGTGAAACTGATTTAAGGTCAAAGCAACAGTACAGTGTATGATTTTTTTTATTTATTTTTTATTTTTTTTCACGTATGAAGCAGACGATCCAGCCCTGCAAACTGCAAGGTGCTGCAGAATATGGGAGCAATTACCTAGGAGGTACCTGGGGCAGTTAAAGTTAATTATTAATGCTTGCCAGATCTAAAGGATCTCGGTGTTTATTTAGCTCGTCAATCGAACAAAAGAATGCAAACGAACCTCTTCGTGATGACAACTTCGAACAATAGTCTATGCGCTGATGTAGATTAATTATCATCCATATTATCTAGCATAACACAAATAGGAAACTTGCTCGATGGCTAATACCTCAAATAAAAAATATATGTTTATTATTTTGTCGTACACAAGAAATATTTTGATTCATCGAGAGACACGTCCAAGTGACGATATTTCAGAATAACCACACTGGGACATTTCACTATGGCTCTGTTCGTTCACATAAGAATCCACTTTCTAGTTAGAAACGGTTACTACAGTAGGGTGAGGGACACATCAGCTGACATGCTAAATAATACTTTTCAGGAATACACCTTTAAAATTAAAATACAGTGGTATGTTACGAAATTAATCCGTTCCAGAGCCTTTTTCTTAACCTGGATTTTTCGTAAAATTGAACCGCATTTTACATGTAAAACGTGTGATTCATTCCAAGGCCCCAATACTACCCCCTAAACCCTTTAAAAATTATAAAAGCATACCTTTTAAGACCTTCTGCTTCACTATCGTACCGATGGTAGACAGGTTTGGCCATATTCCTTTGCAATATCACTACAAGCCCATTTCTTCTCAAGAAATGTGTGTGTGTGTGTGTGTGTGTGTGTGTGTGTGTGTGTGTGTGTGTGTGTGTGTGTTGACCATGTCTTCTTAGCAGAGTTATAATCTTACAAAATGTTTATGGAGGGTTAAAAGCCTGAGTCAAGAAATAAAGCATGAAACAACAGTAACTCTGTCCTTTACATAAAAAGCATTATGGGAGATGCAGCTCCATAATAGCCAATGGGAGGGAGCTGCATCATCCCTCCTAGCCAATGGGAGGCCAGCGGGGCAGGATGTTTGAACGTCATTGATGGGAGAGCAGCTCGTGCGTTGTTTGAATGGCGCGTCTGAATGTTCAAATGGCGCGTTTGGTAAGGAGAACTTGTTTCGTATACAGAGACAAAAAATTTTGGAAAATATTTTTCGTAACCTGGATTTTTCATTTGCTGGGACTATCGTAAGGTGAGGTATCACTGTATAAAAGTTCATCCGATGAAAAGGAAGAACGCATACCAATTTTAAAATTGAAAAAAAAAAAAAGAATTGATATGCTATATCAAACTAGCCTGCAGGAAATAAACTGATTGTGGCTTCTTTGGGATCTCTATCCACTCATGAAGCTAAAATAAACAGAGCATTTGGCCATTGCCTTGAAATACATGTCACTTACTATGTCAGAATCACAGCTGTGTGTATGGTGACATACAACTCCCCTCCCTCTTCTGCTTAAACATCATATCATTAGTTATTTTAAAATAAAATAAAGCAGCATTTAAAAAGTTTCCCTTATACAGATATTTCACCGAGCGTTACGAGAGGCCTGAGAGTTACAAGCTGAAGTACAGCAATTCACCAACACACAGTACAACAGTTGCTCAGTTGCAAGCGGAACCTGGAAAATAAAAATCCCAGTATAAGCTGATATTTCTAAACCAACTTATTTTAATATCAAGAGGTCATTCCTCACTGAACTTTTATCTGTGAGGAAATTGCCTGTGCTGGCATGAGAAAGCATGATTAGAGCTAATCCCAATCCGCACATTAGGAAGATCAAGGCTAAATTCCAGGCAGATGAGTAAAAGAGCAGGAAGTCCCGGGGCATTCTTGTGGTTGGCAGAGAGAAAGGGTCAAGGAGAGGAGAAAGACAAGGTAGTATGTGACCTGGTTCTAGGCTACAGTCGATGTGCCCCATTAGTGGGGTTTTCGCCCACCTGTTTTGATGTGAAATCCGCACACACACACAAAATGATTGCAAGCACGCTGGAATTGGGAATGTGAAAATGGCAGAGTGATTGAACAGATTTTTAAATAAAAGCTAGGGAGTGTCGTGGGAATGGGTCTGTGTGTGCATGCATGCTTATTTTTTGTAGAGTGAGTGCTATTACAATCATAACTCCTTCAAGATACCATTTCAAAACAGCCAGTTTTCCCCAAAAACCTGAACCAAGCCATCTAACCACGTCTTCTGTTTATGTTAGAGAAATATCTAAACTTGGAGCCATGCATATTAAAATACCTCTGTCTCAGTGAAAAAGAGAAAGATTGTGTGAGCAGCTGCTCGACTCCGAGTCCTGGCCTGCTGAGCCCAAGTACTTCCTGCCGTGGGCAAAGCGCTCATTACAATACAGGGACAGAGCTAGAAGAGAAACTCCAAAGCAGTAAACAGCCACAAGAGCCTTTCTGAGTTGCTCATAATAAAACAATTCTTTCTGCAGGACATCAAATGGGAAGTCACCACTGTAGATATGAATTCATCTTTCCAAAAAAAAGATTTTCATCAGAAAATTGGGCAGACTATATCTTTGATTAAGGTGCTTATCAATGGTTGAACTTAGTCTATAATGCCTACGTAAATGATGAGGATCAAGAAAAAAATCAAAATGTAAGACTTAATAATTACAGACGCTACCCAGCTTACGAACGAGTTAGGTTCCAGACGGTCGCTCATTAGATGAATTTGTTTGCAAGTTGTTACAGGGCATTCTTTAGAGGGGACATATGTTTAAACTTTGTATAAGTAACCTATACAAGTTTGTACTGTACGTAATCTCTCTCTCTCTCTCACACACACACACACACACACACACACACACACACACACACACACAGCACTACAACTGGACAATTGAACTGATCAGCTTCCAGTTGTCCTTGGAAGGAGCAACGGAGAACTATAATCAAACTTTGACATGAAGATAATCTGTTTTATTTATTTATTTACTGGAAGTGTGTGTAATGCTTCCTAGATAAGTCCATTTGATTGGTGGATTACTTGTGAATTATTTCCCGACTTGACTCCACCTGCTGCCCGCGCACCTGAAGCTTTAAAGTCTTTATGGTGTTAAATCATGACCATAACAAATCATTGTTAATGACACCATTTCTCCCGTGACACCGCAGTAAACATCATCCTGCACATCAAAACCACTCAGCATCGCCAAGGCACACCATTTAACCCACTGGTCCTGGTCCCAGATAATGAAGTTATCAGTGTAGGATCTGAAGGTGCGCAGCGGCCGCGCGTGCGCTTCAGGCTGCACGTAGCTGGAATGTGCAAGACGTGCTGACCTCTAAGAGCAGCGCGTGCACACATTACCGGCTCACAAATGCCAAGTTCATACTAGTGGGGGACATGAAATTAAACACTTTGAAAACTTTTAACCCCTCACTCTGTACCTCGCTCTCTCTCTCTCTCTCTCTCTCTCCATAATCATCACATTATCAATATCATTATGGCCCGTGTTTAAACTTCTGGTTCCTCTCAAGCACAGCACAGCAGAGCGGATCTGATCAGATTTACAAAGAGTTTCACTCTTATCCAGTTCATTATAGTACTGGAGTCAATTTGTTTCTTCTTTGAAACTTTTAGCAGGAGTTCAGAAATGTATCGGTTCTGCTTCTCTTGCCTGACCTCCAGTGTAAAGCACGTGTCAGCCACGCCCCTCTGCCGGAGCCTAGTATTAAGTGTACCTCAGGATAATGTTTAATCATATTTCATACTTATAATATATTTTTCAACAGATTTTATTCCATTTCTATTATTACTTGTTCTTTAATTTCATTTCACTTTCACTCTCGACCTTGTACTGAATGTTTGTATCTCCGGATGTTCGTAAAACGAATGTTCGTAAGTGGGGGAGTGTCTGAATATAAAGTTAAAATTAAACAGTGCAGGCTTTGAAGACAGGGACCTTTCTGAAGCTTCCTAGAGTGTGTATTCAAGGCACTTTTTTTTAGTTAATGCATAACTATATGCATGTCCCTGGATAGATTTTTGTTATCAACAGTAGAAACTATAGAACATTTTGAGTGGTAGTATATGGATGGTGTTGATGTCCTGCAATGGTGTGGCAAACTGTTCATGGTGTACCCCGCCTTGGTTCAGTGTTGGCTGCCATAGACGTCAGTCACACCGTGACTTTAATAGGATTGGGTGGTTTGGCAAATGAGTAATGAGATGGAAGGAAGGACAGGTATTACCTTCAGAATCATCTCTGCTCGAGTCATTCCCTTGACCACTATTTTAGTGTAACTCGCTGGAGCTTTGCGAAGGACTTGAGAGCCAATGGATGGGAGGTCTAACAAAACTGTCTTCAAAGAGTGTGTGTCCAATAGAAGCTACATACAAAAAAATGGAGGAAAAGAGGCAAAAGCATATATGTGTGCATATATATATATATATATATATATATATATATATATATATATGAGAGAGAGAGACCAAACACAACTTGGTTAAATGAGTAATAATATAAATAACATGTAGCCAAGTTTTAATGAATAAAGAGAATTACTGTGATTTTTTTTTGTTTACCTGTTCAGCACCAACCATGCTGATGGGTTTACATCGGAATAAGTGGTTGATGAACTTTGGAATGAAGGAGCTGAGTAATAATAACAGCATGTGTTATGTAGCTAAAGAAAAGTTTCTTTCTTTTTGTAAAACAAATAAGTTATATGAAGAGATCATACACCTACTTGATAAACTTGATGCAGAACTGGGTGAAGTACTTGCGGGTGGCAGCCAGGTTGTCCCGGATGGTTGGTACGTTCTGTTTGATATGCATGATGACAGAAGTGACATAGGGGCTTTGGTCGCCAACATGCTCCACGCTCTGCCATGGCATCTGTGCAGACACACACAAGTGTACACACTCTCTCTCTTAGTGTCAGACTAGAAGAATTGCACTTCAGTCAAACTGACAGGAATAAATCAGTTATTAATTTAGAAGCAATTTTTTTGCAGGAAACAACATAATACCCTTAAATCAGAGTTACAATTTATCTCACCTTGCTCATGGCTGTGAGGGCTGGATCACATGCACCATCTAGATCCTGCACCAAAAGCTGGATGCTGTTGGAGATCACACTGCCACACATACAGAAGCAGTTATAACTAGAGAAATATCCTGAAGACATAAGACCTGACAGTCTGCAGAGACGTAGCCAGTCGCAGACTCTGACAAACAGCAAATTATTTATATTTAATTTCAGTAGCGGATTTTACTTACGTGCTGAAGGTGTCCATCTCTCCTGTGAGATTAATCCTGTCCATGAGCAACTTGTCCACTTTCTCTTTAAGCTTCTCCTCCAGCTGTGGATGAAAGAGCACATCAAGATGATTTTTACACCATCAGTAATATCTATGCAACGTTGGAACTTCAACCACAGCTTTGAGTGCCAGGCATCTTTGACCAATAAAGAAGACAGTTAACTTAATAAAAATGTCACACAGACAGTATTAAGTGAACAATGTATGAACAGTTCCTGAATACCTTACTCTGTTCTGCTCCACCACTTGGTGGAATAATGTGTTTCAATAGAAGCCAGCAGTGCATTTTCAAGTGTCAATACATTCACAGACCTCGATTCTTCTTGTCAATGACACACATAGCACCAACAAACTTGGAAACTTTGGAAATGCCTTAAATATACCTGTCTAAATCACTGACCCTAACCCAGTGGTTCTCAAATAGTGGGGTGCAGTGTGCGATGCCGGGGGGGGGGGGGGGTTGCTGTAGTCGGATAAAGTGTAATTCTACATCCACTACAGCAGGTGGCAGTGGCTTCCTCACTGTCAGAGTGTGCCCAGAGGTAAAATAAGAAGTGAAGTTAATAAACCCACCATGGAAATTTTTGACAGAGACGGAAAGAGAGGCGGAGAGAGACTGAGAGAAACGAAAGTCTCCCGGAAGTTAAGTCGAGGAGGTATGATGAAGCAGACGTAGCACTCGGCTTCACTGTGCTGTGGTGAGAAACGAGGAAAGACCGCGGTGTTTACTGTGTCTGAAAACACTGACAGCATGAACAAATTCAGGCGTCACTTAAAGATGTCACACCACAATCACGTGATGAACCGCATGAGTTTTTTTTCAGCGTAAACGTGCCGAATGTTGCCAACAACCATCGTGCTTTGTGAATGCTACTCCAGCAAACCAGCGAGCTCTATTAGCATCATATAAGTTGGAGTTCCAAACTGCTCAGTGCAGATAACCCCACAGCACAGCAGAGGAACTGATCCGACCTGCAGCAAACACGATCTCTGTAATGCTGGATGATGTCACTACTGAGAAAATAAGTGCAGGTCCCAGTTCAACATTGAGCAGGAGCTGAGAGTTCAGTATCGTGCTTTAAACCCGTCTTCGAAAAGCTATGCACTGCCAAACATGCTCATTGTTTCATTAATCTGGACTTAATCATTTTGACAAAAACAATAATAATAATAAAAATAATACAAATTGTTTTATTCATTTTTGTTTTGTAGGTTAGTGTTTTATATATTGTGCTCCTGAGTTATTTCTGATCAATTTGAATTAATTATTATTCATTGATTTTATTTAATTTTTCACTATCAAATGGTTCAAATTGTAGGTCAAAAATGTTTACAGTTTAAATAAGGTTGTTTTTTTAATTTCAGGCAAATTGATCACTTTAAATCTTTTTGTTTAAAGACTAAAAAATTGTTAATAAAGTTATTCTTTATTGGAAATTGATATATATTTCTTCATTTTTGTATCCCATAATGTTAATAAGTATACAATGTTATGTAGAGGATTACTTCTAACAATTTTTAGACAAATAACACTATTTATATTGGGGGGGGGGTCATCTTCCGAGGGGGGCCGTGACAGAAAATAATTGAGAAGCACTGAGATATATATATCTGTTCCAGAAGTGGTTTCGTAACCTGGATTTTTCGTAAGTTGAACCGCATTTTACATGTAGAACGTGTGAATCATTCCAAGGCTCCCAACACTACCCCCTAAACCCTATAAAAATTATAAAAGTATACCTTTTAAGGCCTCCATCTGCTTCAATATCGTACCGATGGTAGACAGGTTTGGCCATATTCATTTGCGATATCACTCAACCGCATGCCACAAGCCTGCTTTTCACTCGCACCAGGAATCACACGCATGTGTGTGTGCACGTGTGTCTTGACCATGTCTTCTTAGCAGAGTTATAATCTTACAAATGTTTATGCAAGTTTAAAAGCCTGAGCCAAAAAATAAAGTTGCAATGAGCACACTTGAAAAACTCACAAAACAACAGGAACTCTGTCCTTTACAGGAAAAGCATCATGGGTATTATAGAGATGCAGCTCCATAATAGCCAATGGGAGAGAGCCGCGTCATCCATCCTAGTCAATGGGAGGCCAGCGGGGCAGGATGTTGGGAGATAGTCAATGGGAGAGCAACTCGTGCAATTGTTTGAATTTTTGAGATGGTGCTTTCGTTATGTGAATTTGTTTCATATTCTGAGACAGAATTTTTAGGTAAATGCGTTTCGTAACTGGATTTTTTGTTTGTTGGGACTTTCGTAAGGTGAGGTATCACTATATATATGTGTGTGTGTGTGTGTATAAACTGACCTGTTGTGTGGTTGCAAGGCAGTACTCGGCTGTGCTGAGGATACTGCAAATAAGGCAGAGCTCTTCTGTGGTAAATTTGGCCACATCTGAACCCTCTTTTTCCTTCAACAGACTGCTGATGGTCAGACCTCCACTGTTACTGCTTGTTCTGTAACACACACACACACACACACACACACACACACACACACACACACACACTCTTGTAGTCCTATTTGTGGGGACCTTCATTGTGCATTCCCTACTTGTTTACTTGAACATTTACCGATCACAATTAAATGCCTAGTGTCAAGCTTTAATCTAACCCTAACCTGAACCCTAAAACCAAGTCTAACTAAAGGGGCAAGCAAAGTATTCTCTTTGATAGGGTAGTGCAAAGGAAACACTTCAAAAATGTTCACCAAGTATTAGCCACCACTGGAGCATAAATGGCTCCAGTGATCCCTTTAAAGCCAGTCATGGTAGAAACAGGAGACAAAAAGCAAGTCAAAAGTTAAACCATATGAGGGGCTGGGTGCACTGCTGTAGGGCATCACTTACTTGGGCAGATTCCCAGACAGGATCTTCCAGGCATACTCGCGCAGGTACTTCTGGAAGATGGTAGTCAGGGCAATCATGGGCTCTCCTGTACTCAGCTGAGAACACTGCACCATGCATTTTTTATAGTATACAAAAAGATCAGCACAGCTGGGTAACACAGCTCCCCCTTCTTCTGTGCCTGACTTTGGAGGACCTTGCGCTCTGAAATCGGCCACAAAGCGGTCAATCAGCTCGCCAAGATTCCTGTTACAATGATAAACAACAATGTGCTGTTAGAACACCATCAGCAATGAAATTGGCAATGTGCTGAGATGTGAGAACTATGAGGAACAAAGAGTGTATTGTTTGTGCCATCACTGTGGGTCATCCCCCTCAGCACTCAGTAACCAGATAGCAAATGCCCAACTCAAGAATGTGGGTATTTTCATGCCAAACAGGTCAGCCTCCACTGGAATAAAGAAGGCTATTGTCAGGAAAAGGTCAATCGACTTTAGCCAATGTAGCATTACAAGAAAAGACAAATCCCTCTTCAGAGCTCCAGCTTTGGAAGTTCTTGTGAGTATGAAGGAAGAACGCAGAGAGAAAATGGGAGAGTAGGAGAAAGAAGAAATATGCAAACGCAGACAGAAAAACAGAAATCTTCTGCTATTATCCATTTTAGTGTCTGTGGTTAACATGAGAAACATTTCCTTCAATGGAAAGATGAAAACAGAAGAATACAAACAAAGATGAAAAAAAAGACTGATGAACGATTACTTCAGGGGACACCCACAATGTACGCAGCATGGTAACATAATATATTCATGTTTAGAATACACACACACACACACACACACACACACACACACACACACACACACACACACTTTCCCCAGCAGTCTATTCTCTGCATTTCACTGCACATCTCTTGGCTGCACTGGTTTGAGTCTATATGTGGATGTTAGGTTTTTGTGCCCAATCACATTTCAGGTATTCGTCACAGGGCCAGCTAGCGGGCATATAATAACATCAGCATTTTTCTTTCCTCTTACTGATTGGTCAGAGCAGAATTATTTGAATAATCTTAACAACTGGTACACAATACATTCAAGTTAGAAAGACCGGTGAAAGTTATGTAATGCTCAGAGTTACAGGAAAAAATGCACGAAATTTCTGCAATGCCACACCTTGATATACTGTGGTTTTGTAGAATACTGATAAATTGTTTAACTGCAACGTGATCGAGGTGGTAATGAGAGGTGGATTCATTCTGATAAGTCCTACTGAAGGCCCAGATACCAAATGCAGGACCTGCCACTAATTCATAATATATATATATATATATATATATATATATATATATATATATATATATATATATACACACACACACATACGCTCCCAAGAAAAAAAGGCAAATTTTGAGTTTAGCGTACTCTCTGTAGTACGAGACATACCCACGTAGTACGCTGACATAATGAAGCTGCGTCCGTTGTTTACAAACGACAGACTGAACGTGCCCTCCTTATTCCCAGTTCACCACGTGTTACCCTTGTGTTAAGACGTCGTCTCTGTGATCTTTGTGTTTACACTATTTTGCGGACTTTTGTAACCCTAAGCAACTATGGCTGGTCAGAAGCGTAAGCCTACTGGTGATAGTGGTAATCAGAAGAAGCGGCAAGCCATCTCGTTAGAAACGAAGATGGCTATTATGAAGATAATCGATGCTGATGAAAAACATGTGAATGTTGCATGTTTCTTCCAAATGGCTCCGTCGACTATCAGATCCATTTACAAGCAGAACGATCTCATCACAGAGAATATTAAAGGTTATATTTGATACTGTATTTGATATTTGATGAGTGAATTTGATTCAAATTTATCTATTTGAAATTATTTTACTTGAATTTAATTTATTTGAAATTAATGTCGATATTATTTTACAATGTTATGTTTATAATAATTGATTTAGGGGTGTTTTATGAGATACGGTAATGGTATTATGGATGTATAGTACAGTATGAACGTCATACGTCACTGGAACATACAGTAACAACTTACGCTTTTTTTCACCTTACGTTCGGCTATCCGGAACCGAACTAAAGCGTAAGTTGGGGAGCGTCTGTGTATACATTATTATTATTGTGGATGCTTATATAGCGCAATTTCATACACGCGTATGCTCAGTGCACATGAGCCCCTAGCACCCCTAGCTCCGGGCACCTGTTGTTGCGTTGTTCTATCCTTTTGATGCTGAGCGCCAAGCAACAACTCCCAAATGTTAACGTCTCATGGTATGACACGGCCGGATTCGAACTCCGACCTTCCGGAGGATAAAGCGGACGCTCTACCAACTGAGCTAAATCCCCGGTGTTTTTAAAAAAAAAAAAAAAAAAAAAAAAAAAAAAAAAAAAAAATTTTTATATATATATATATATATATATATATATATTTTTTTTAAATTAAAATATAAAATATAATAAATAAAAAATATTTTAAAATAAAATTATATATATATATAAAAAATTTATATATATATATATACATACATACACATACACACACACACACAACACTCTTTCTTTTCAGCTGTGAAATATAAGCATGTCCAAGTCCAGTAAATGGCCTGAAAAGGAATAAAGGTGTGCAGTATTTCAGAACTACCTGAGAAGAAAAGAAGAGGGGATTAGGTTAGGATTCAAGTCATGAAATGGCCCCATATGTGTGTGTGTGTGTGTGTGTGTGTGTGTGCATACAAAGAGCTCTCAAGACCTTTGCAACAATATTGTTGCAAAACAAACTGAAGGTGTTGGTTACAGATATATTTTTAAACATCTGAAATGTTCCAGTGAGCACGGTTGGAGACATTATTCGGAAGTGGAAAAACATTTAACCATAAACCGGCCACGACCAGATGCTCCTCGCAAGATTTCTGACAGAGGAGTCAAAGGAATAATCAGAAGATTTATCCAAAAGCCAAGGATCACTCACAAATCGCTTCCGAAAGACCCGGAATTAATAGATGTTTAAAGAAAACAATATGTATTGAACCGCCATGGCCTCTAAGCACACTCACCACACAGGACTCCATTGCTGAAGAAATAGTATGTTAAAGCTTGTTTAAAAGTTTGCTGAATAAGATGTGGACAAATCTATGACATACTGGGAAAATATAATCTAGTCAAATGAGACCAAAATTGAACTCTTTGGATATCACAGCACATGCCAATTTAGAGAGGAAAACACTGTACCAACAGTGAAGTTTGGAGGCGGGAACATCACAGTGTGGGGCTGTTTTTGAGCACATGGTACTGGCACACTTCATATAATTGAAGGAAGGATGAATGGAGAAAGGTAGTGAGATGTTCTTGATAAGAATCTTCTGCCATGTAACATGATGCTGAAGATGAAACGAGGGTAAACATTTCAGCAAGACAATGATCCCAAACACACTGGCAAGGAAACTCTCAACTGGTTTCAGTGAAAGAAAATAAAGCTACGAGAATGATCCAGCCAATCATCCAACTTGAATTCAGCTGAAGATCAGAATTCGTAGAACAGGCCCTAGGAAACTTCAAGATTTCGAAACGGTTTGTGTGGAAGAAGCGGCCAAAATCACACCCGATCAGTGCGTTGGACGAGTTTCCTCATATTGGAGGCATCTTGAAGGTGTTATAACCAATAAAGGCTTCTCTGCTCATTATTAAATAAATTTCAGTGTGTTCAATACTTATTCCCTGTGTCATTTCAATTTATTACAGATAGCTTAATTTATAGACCCATTTGTTTTGATTTTTTTTAGTATGTGTGGATTATATGGGTTGTTATCAACATCTTTTGAACATTTCATGTCAATAGCCCCATTAGAAATATATGACCTGGAAAAAGTATGTGTTCAATATGTCCCCCCCACCCTACTGTGCACGCACGCACGCACGCACGCACGCACGCACACACACACACACACACACACACACACACACACACACACACACACACACACACACACACCAGTTTGGACATAAAATAAAAGCCAAGTTCCCACGATGATAAAAAGTCCTAGTAGTGTAGTAAGTGCTTTGGTCACTGTCCTGGGGAAATAGTTGGACATTGCACACTTACTTGTCCTGTGATTCAATGTAGACGTAAAGATGTGGCTCAAAGCATTTGGAAATAATGCCATGGAACGGGTTCTCTGGGGTCTTGGGCTTCTTCGGCTGAAAGCAGGAAAGCATTTACTCAACCACAAGTTTCTGAGAAGTAGCTTGACAGAAAATCTGATAACGCAGAGAATGTGGAAGGAAATTACATTGTTTGCACATTTGCAACCATGTACAACTACAAAATTTAGAAATGTCAAAACATGACATGCCAAATTTTTCCAGTTACAAATAAAATTTTAAAATTTGAAATCACATATTCCATGACAGACAGATAAATTGCTTGTCATTTCATCCATAAATAATAATTAATAATGTCATGCTCTATTAGGGTTTTATGGCAACATAGGGAGGGGGGTTGATGCTGGAAGTGAGTCAGAGCTTATCCTGGTTTCTGTAGCGTGAAGCAACTAGGAGTTCAACTAGTTCAACTGGGACGCTTGTTCATCAGGTAACCTTCCAGTATTTTACTGGTACCCACTTATACTGCTGGGTGACCAGGTGCACATTTGTGGTTAAGACCATGACCAGTGATCTTAGAATGGTGGGGGTAAAGGGGCTCTGAACCTACAACCTCTCAATCATGAGCCCAGCACCCAAACCACTGGCCCCATTTAACTATTTTAATCCATCGTAAAAATCTGTATTCAAACATAAAAAAGTAAATTCTTTTTTTTTTTCCTTAAAATGACTGCATTGCTGAATGTAATCTGTAAGGATATGATAAGTGACCAATATCCTCACCCTGACCAAATCTTCATCCTTTTCAGAAATGCTGTCCTCTCCAGACTCATCCTCCAGAAATGGGTTTGTGGGCTCCAAGGGCGTCTCCGGTGTCTTCTGCAAACAAAACAACATTGCCCTATTCGTTCTGGTATTTATGCTCTACGAATCCATAACCCAGATAGTACTGTAGTGCCAGGAACATCCTTTTGGCTTTACCTCTGGGCTGTCGCTCAATGTGCTGCCTGAGAAGCGTTTAGCCAGTAACCCCTCAAAATTAGTGGTCCTCTGAATAGCAAAGAGCAAAAGTTTAACCTCAATCTCCCTGGCACGAGCTCGCATCAGCTTTGCAAGTTCAGTCCTGGCACACAAAACAGCAAGACCTCACATGTGGAGTACAGCCTCAGGTTAGGCAGTTCGTAGATTAAAACATGTGCATGGCTAAACTGGCCGGAGCAACCAAGGCGGCATTTTAAGCTAAAAAATCTGTCAGACCAAAAATGAGCTCCACCTGCTCTAGGTTTTAGAAATTAAGTCTGCCTGGAGAGAAATGAATGAAGTTTACGCCGATGAAGAGGACAGCAATCGATTATATGGAAATTTAAATAGAATTCAAACATTACTGCCATAAAATCAGGATCCACATCCCTACCACCCACCCCACCAAAAACGCTTTACTTAGTTATCTAATCATTTCCTTCGCTTATTTCATTTATTGACTTTCCAAACCACTTAATCATACTAGGGTTGAGAGGAGGCTGGAACTTATCTTGATCAACTCTGGACACACCCTAAACAGCTCGCAAGTCCAACACAGGGCTAACGTACCCACGATCATTTACGCTCACACCTACGGTCAATTTGGGGTAACCAATTGTACATGTCTCTGGACGTGGGAGAAAACTGGAGTACCCAGAGAAAACCCATAGAGGCACAGGGAGAACATGCCACATAGAAAGGCCCTTGCTGACCGTGGGACTCAAACCCAAGAGCTTTTTGCTAGACGTGCTAACCACCATGCTACCATGAACATCATACATTTTTTTTCTTATGCCAATGCTATTTTTTTATTCTCTTAGCTTTACATAAATTGTATATGTTTAAACCGGACTACGCCCATATCCGCTCAGGAATAATTCCTGACTGACTGTGATCAGAGATCTTGATTAAAAGATGGAAAGTCAGACAGACTTCAGAAGAAATAAGGATTTAAAAAATAAATATACTGTATACATAAGTTCTATTTAAATATTAATACATTACAGTATTTACATATACATATAACTGTGTAATGTTTAATATACACTTCTTGAATTGTATAGACGCAAAAACATATAGAAATAAGACAACATGGTAGAAATGAGAGGGGCGTTCCTACTTCGCGTTTTTTTTCGAATATCGCGGCCAGGTCTAGTCTACATTATCCGCGATATTCAAGGGATGACTGTATGACTATTGCATGAGGAATGTAAGATCAGGTAGGTGCATTTGAATACTTTCTGACAAAAAGTAAGTCACTCTGAGTGTTTATAAACTCGATAAATTTAACCCAGAGTTCATTTTAAGGCCGTCGTGAATAGGTACCTGGTGATGTGGCAGAACTCCACAGCGATACGCTCAGTCATGCACCACTCTTCAGGAAACATACGACCGTATTTCTCCTCATAGTCCACAAGCTGACGCTTTATCCATGCATAGCGCCGGTCAATCTTATCCAACCATGCCACCTGAATTAAAGATCCAGCTGTGAGAACCACAGCAAACATATTTCCACCGTGAGTCTGATAATGAGTACGTAACGTAAACTGCACTCACATCTTGGTTTTCTTGAAAAAGCACGAGGTACTCGGAGAGATGCTGCCTAATAAACTTTTTAATTATTTCATTCTGAATGCGAGGATCCAGGACATTGGCCACCAAACAGGCATCTCTGAGCACATTGCTGGGGCCTCCAGGCCTCTATCCAACACACAAACACAATCATTCTTATACATGAACAATGATTAATGATAAGAATTAACAGCATCAACAATCACAAAATAAATGGAATATTATAAAAGGATTTACACTTTGTTTTATACATACAACAAAACATTTTCAAAATTCAACACTATAAAATGCTGAATGTCTACACTAAATACAGTATGACAGTTGTTGTGGTTGGCAGGTTTCCTTTTTTTGTGGTTATGTTACAGTTGAGTACCTTTGAGCCCTGTGCAGGAAAAGCATCATCAAAATCAGCTAGGATCTGCGTACCGAGTTCACTTTGTGCTGCCTTTACTCTACAGAGGAAGATAGACGGACATAGAAGATTCAAAAGAATAGCCCCCACAGAGTGAAAATCTCCTGAGCAGGATCAGTTTCAGTAGACGTTTAGGGATTTTCCTTATCATGTGACCCCATAATCGAAAGGCCACTCTCAAGCAGATCCTCCTCCTCAGCCTCTGAATTAGTGATTAGCAACAAATACCATACCATAAGGGAAATAAATACAGAATGTGTACATATACAGCACAGCTGGGACCATAAGTATTTGCACAGTAACACTTTTCATTTGGATAGTCTTGGTACCTTGGAGGATTTTTTTGTAAAATCATCAAGATGTCAAAATGTCACTGACGTGTAGACTTTTAGCTTTAATTCGATGGGTTGAACAAACTATATAAGAGAATGTCTGTCTTCCTTTCAGATTTTTCTCTTTAACTCGGGAGTTGCCACAGCGAATCATCTGATTCGCACATTTGACTCGGCAGAGGTCTTTACGTCGGATGCCCTTCCCGTCACAACCCTTTTTTAGCAAGGGACAGAAACACGCTGACGACTTTGCAGCTACTCTTTATGAAAGTCAGCAATGGTTCTTTTACATGAACCTCTCACCAGAGACAGTGAGAGACATGGCCCGCCTTTGATAACCCAGTTAGCTGCACTGGGGGGACAGTGACAACCCTGTGGAGAGTGGGACTCAAAACCCCAACCTTTGGATCAGCGATCCAGCGCCCTATACCACTAGACCACCACTGCCCCAAACAATATAAGAGAATGTCTCCTCCTAATGGGCACTATCTGTAAAGCCTGAATTGAAAATTGGAAATTTACTGATTTTATATGTTGGTGGAGGTCTGCACTCTGCCAATTTCAACTCGTTTGATGTAATTCAGTTTGGGAACTACTTTTCTACAGGGTACTAATATGTTCAACTTCATTTCCCATCCAGTGTAAGCAAGTCAGTTACCCGAGACTCGTCGTCATCAGTACGGCTTTTGCTGTGCCCAGCATTCAATTTTTCAACTGTTGATTATTTCTGATAGACAATGCCTACTTCGGAGTTTAGTTCTCAGCCTCTTAAAAACTCCAGTATTTATAAAATATTTGAGACCAAAGCAGAAATATGAAACAGAATTTCCTTGGACTAGCTGCTTTTAAAAATGTCCACAAGTTAAAAAAGTGACAATTCCAACTTTGGTCAGGTTTACCAGATTGGGTTACATTTCTGGGAATTCTTTAACCACTGCATCAATAATGCAATGTATTGCACACTCCTTCCTAGAGCTATGGAGAAATTCCTTCCACACATTCTAAGCAGGACCTGCTTCCCTCTGCTTCCGGCAGACTGCCTGCATACCATTTTGGTATTCATGCTGCTTGACTTTACTCATGCTTTTAGTTTTATTCAATCACACATTATAACATCTTTGTTGCTGTGGCAATGACGGTCGATCACATTGAATAATCAGTCAAATTTAATATGATTTTGATCTTAAAGCAAGTTCTGACTCTATAGCAAATCTGACTCTGGAGCCCAGTCTATGGAGTCATGTATATATCAGATAATGACAACCGCTCCATACATCATCCAGTCTTACTATTGTATATTTCTTTAAATGGCACAAAGGGTTAAATTAGGATATAATTTCATTTTCTTTGCTTTTTTGCTGAAAACAGACAAAAAAACATGAACAATGGGAGAAAATAAAAACAAAGTAATCAAATGGGGAAAACCTTTTCACATTACTCTTTATATATCTGTGTTTATAGTGATTCTCAGTTTACTGCAATTGCAGCAGTGGGCGGGTCCATGGTAACTTAAAAATGGCACTAAAGACTTTGAGAGCATTGCCGTGCCGTGGATATGGGATTCCAGTTTCATTTACAAAGCTGGCTGTTGATACTGGACGTAGGCAGATCCCATCACTGGAACAACAAGTGCCTTCCAGAATAAACTAGAATGGAAAAAGAAAGCCCACATTCCCTTGCCAGACAATGTCTGAACTCCAATTGGGAATATGTCTGCGAATCTGAGTGCTTCGTAAATATTCTCAAGACCCAGCAGCATCTGAAGTGTGGCGGTACTCACAACTGCCGTCCCCGATAAAACGTCTTTTGCACACGTTCAGACGTTTCTATTTTGGGTGGCACCACACCTCAGGATGAAAGCATTTTATTTCACCCATTTCTGGAATGGAATGAATCCTGCACTGTAGTAGGAAAAGCGGGCATAAAATATCATCAACAGTTTCTATGCAGTGCTCTTTCACCGCAGTTCATGCCCTGCATTCAAAACACTGAAAACCTCATTGTCCGACAAATAAAAAGAACCACCCAAGCACTAAAGGGAGATAATATGTTTACATTGCAATTCCCAAAGTTCTTGGGGGGTTGGAAAAATTGCAGTGAGTGGAAGTATTGATGCGTTTCCACCCACTGCAATTGTTTTATCCCATAAGAATTAAAATCAGAACAAAACCAGACAAAATTGCTTGTTTTTTTTTCACCTGAATGGTTTATTACACAGAACTCATTTGATTTAATATAACAGAATTAATCATTTTCAGCTTCGAGTGAGTTCGCAGGACGCCTGCATTGTACTTATCTGAAGTGCCTTCTGGAGTGCGGAAGGATAACTATAGGAGCAGGGAAGGGCAACCGAAGCGACACACTTTTCCAGATAAACATAGACACTGGAACATTCTGTGGAAATGCTTTCCATATGAAACCACCCTTCCTTGTCCATTACTTATGAAACAACAGCCTTATCATTATAACCAGCATAAATAAGCATTGGGATGTACATCATATTAGTGATATGTAGAATAAGACTGAACGACGACCTCTCAGTCTTCACTGAGGGTCAAGTCTCCAAGTCTGAAGAAGAGGAAACAACACCAGGACGTCAGAGACATGGCTGAACTTTAGGAAGAAAGAAAACGCACTGGAATAATAAAGGGTAAATGGAGCAGATTTCCTTCCTGTGTTGCCTCTGTGGTAAACATAAACAGGAACCTCATACCCTCAACATTGTTCAATTTAGCGAATTACACCAGAAAATTAGACGTATAAACACTGCCTATACTTTAGCTCATTCCGATAACATACCAATTGTCTGAGTATACAATGCAGCCATGGCTGACTTCACATGCCAAACGTAATGAACAGTTTATATGTGGATTTTTTTTCCTTTTAATTCACGTCAGATTGCAGTGTGTTTGTGACTTGAGGGCTTTAAGATGGGTTCAGAACAGATTGTACGGGCATGCTTACCTTTCAGAGAGCTGGCGGATCTGAGAGATGCCCATATACTTTTGGAAGTGCTCCAGAACATTGACCACTCCCTGGAGTAAGTTGGCTACCTCCCCGTACTGCCTCTTGCGTGTCATTGCCCTGAAAGATAACGTGATCTATTAAGCAATTAGAAAGACATTTCCAACCTATATATATATATATATATATATATATATATATATATATATATATATATATATATATATATAACCAAGCAAACAACACATGGTTGAGTGCTTCTCTCCATCTCTACTCTGTAGAAGGGAAACAGTGTGCTCACTTACTCCAGAGAGTCCACACCTCCTGCTAGCATGTGCAGGTGATTAAGGGTTGTAATCGATGTGGTCAGGTTACGCTTTGCATGATCCAGCTGCTTGATGTCCCGCGTGATCTCTTTTACCTGGGCAAGGAAACAAACATCTCTGAGCTGACGGCTCCAGCAAATCCAGGCCTAGGCGCTTCCCATTGTTCTCAGGTCCCAACGGTCAAGATAGCCCTACCCTGCCCTTTCTGTGACCTGTTCAATTCCACTAACATACAGATGTCTCATGCATAACTCAAGGAGCTCAAACTGAAAAGCTGCAGCATAAGAAAGCCACAGGATGTCCTGCATAGTCAGCCAGCAACAGAGAGAGTGTCAGGAGACTCACAGTATGTTTTGTCCAGACCCGATTCCTGTCTGTGAGGCTTATTTTTACTCACCATTTGCTCTGATTTCTCCGCTTTGTCCTTGATGTCTTTGATTTTTCCAAACAGTTGCTGGATGGCTGTCTGAGCCTCCTCCAAAGCCTGGAATAGAGGCAAAAGTCTAAAGATACTCCATCTGTGATTACTCTTAGACATATCACCGCCTTCACATGATATTTGCTGCATCATAACAATTGCTGTGAAGACAAAGTGCAAATGTTAATGCCCATTTAGAGCCTTTATTAATTCGAACATTTCCACTATAGGAAAGACAATAAGCGTGAGCATGGTTTCCTCTGCTTTCCTTTGCATTTTTTTATAGTACATACCTTTCACTCATTCGAGCAGAGAAATGAGAACCAAATGGAAAGACTTGAAGAAAACTCCTCAGCCGCAGTTTGTCCTCGCATTCCAACAGCGTAAGTGTACAGCAGCTGCACTGAGGTCTGCCACATTTTCACCCATCTATCCTGCTGGCATCCACCAGGTGCCCCATGCTAGCCCTGAAGTGGGCTGGCTTCCAAACCAGCAGTTACAAACAGAGCCAAACTTTCATAACTCTGTGCAACGTCCTGCAACTTGAACACTGTTGGATTTTAATTATGGTAGTCACTGCTGGTATAGTTTGCCTGACCAAGGGTTCAGCTGACCAGGAGTAGGATGGCTGGCTCGCTCTCTTTCTTTCACAGGCGGATGGAATGCTAACAGCCGGCACCAGCTTCCCTGTGGGATTTACCACTTTTAAAATCCTCCTCAAAATATAAGCAAACACGGCTTTACTCTGCCACACATGCAGTTGTCAGAACTTTTCAAAACAGCAACATGGCTCAAAACAATCTGATAGCCTTCCAAACACTTCACAACTTAGCTGTCTGTCTGTCTCTCTGCCACTGTTGTCACACCTCATTAAAGTCCACACAGCAAACATTTTACTCAGTGGAGTTTAGCAGATATGCAGAAAGAGAGATGAGGAGGGGTCAGACATCTCAAATGATTTACTCCCAGAGTAAGAGTCGGAATGCAGCGAGTGTTTACCTTTCACACTTATCCAGCACCAACGTCCAGCAGATTTGACTCCTTTTCCTTTCAGCTTTTTCCCTTTTTCAGGGGTCGCCACATGTTTGATTTGGCATAGGTTTTTATGTCGGATGCCCTTCCTGACACAACCCTTTAGCGAGGGACAGAAACACGCTGACGGCTACGCAGCTACTCTTGACGAAAGTCAGCAATGGTTCTTTTACATGAACCTCTCACCATAGACAGTGAGAGACATGGCCGGCCTTTGATAACCCAGTTAGGTGCACTGGGGGGGACTGTGACAACCTTGTGGAGAGTGGGACTCGAACCCCCAACCTTAGGATCAGCGATCCAGTGCCCTTTACCACCAGGCCACCACTGCCCTCATCAGCAGATTTGACTGTGTTGTTGAAAAGCTCCAGATAAGAACCAATCAGCAAAATTGCATTCGTAAACTTGCGTTTAAAAAAAAAAAAACAAAACAAAAAAAAAACCCAGGAATGTGGGTTTATTTTGGATAATAAAGCCTGTATAAGTTGATAAAAATCTTCTACATTTAAACAAGTTCTCTGGTGTAACAATTTTGTCGCATGCAGTTTTGAAAGCACAACCATCAAACATGTATCTAATTATCGTAAAATCAGACTGAAATAAGGCATTTGGGACGAAGCTGATTCATTTTCCTTCAGTGAATTTCCAACCAAGACTTCCTTATGCATGCATGACATTTTAACTACTGTAGCAGTTCCTGAAACTGTCATTCCTGCACAACACATTGTCTATAATTTTACACTGACAGACAAAATACAGCAGCAGAATATCAAGCTTGACCTGGTTAATAAAAACAGCATTTCTGGCACATCTGTGTGATCATCTGGGGAGATGACAGTACTGACGACTGAGAAATATATCAAATAACACTAGTTGTTCAATTTATTTTTCTAAGTCAAACTGCCAACAACAAATAATCGCTAAGCTAAATACTTAAATTCAGTTACTGATAAACAGCTTTAACTGTTTATACAACAATAAAATGATATCGTATGATATCACTGGTCATTGAAATTAGTTCTATAAATCTGGAAAAAGAACTTTACTTTTGTCCAGCCTAAGTTCTCATAAAAAAATAAGTGCATAGGTTCGGTGATATATCCGTAAATTAATGTTATCACAATATAATTATCCATATCATCAGCCAACTGAATAACCTGAGTATCACAATTTAGCAAAAATGTCACCTTTCCTTCAGAAATGAACAATAATTTACAGAATATTCACCCCATTAATGATTTGCATGATAAAACGTTACTCTGGGAGTAACGAGGATGAATAGGATCAGGAATGAGTACATTATAGGGACAGCCCATGTAAGATGTTTTGGAGACAATGTCAGAGAGGCTCGATTGAGATGGTTTGGACATGTACAGAGGAGGGATAGTGAACATATTGGTAGTAGGGTGCTGAGGTTGGAACTACCAGACAGAAGGCCTAGAGGAAAACCAAAGAAGAGATTTATGGATGTGGTGAAGGAGGACATGAAGGTCGTTGGCGTAAGAGAAGATGATGCAGAGGATAGGGTGAGATGGAGGCAGATGATTTGCTGAGGCGACCCCTGAAGGGAATAGCCGAAAGGAAAAGAAGAAGATTTACCCCATTAATGTCAGGGATGACAACTACTGAAATTAAATGCAAATCTTAAAATAAAAATTCTGAAAAACTTTGCCAGGGTCAAGGGGGCTACATAGGACACCAGTAGATCTACAGTAAAGCCTTAAGTTCAGCTCCTGGATTCAAGCATTTAGCATGGCATAGAAAACAGTATAACAGTCTCCCGGGCTCCCAAGTGGCATATCGACAAGGTGCGTGACTATTAAACCAGAGATCGCAAAGTTCGAATCCAGGTTAATGCCACAGGCATCCGTGATCAGGAGTCCATGGGAGCTAATTGGCCGAACTCTGACTGGAGGGAAGAATGGCATATGCCAATCATGAGCGTTTGTGAGCTCATTGATACGAAGAGGCGGAAAACACTTTCCCTCTGAGTGTGTTAGACCATCCCCAAGTACTCATAGGCCACGGTACAAAAAGATGAAAAAATAAAGATAAAAAAAAAAAGGTGGCTAGCGTTGCATGTCATGGAGGGGTGTGTGCATTCTTTTGTCCCGCTCTGATTGGTGGTGGGATTGGGAAGACAATACTTGATGGGTGGGAATTGTATATAAGTAAGATAGGGAGAAAATGGTGAAAACACCCTCCCCCCACCCCAAAAAAAAGAACTGTGCCTTCAAGACCAGTAAGAAAGACAGACTACTATACAGCAGGCGATCTTAACTTCTACAAGGTGCTTCTTGATGATGAATATGCCGATTCCAACAAGAATCCCATTCCCTCATTTTAAAATATTATGTGTTATTGTGACTATGAAAGTGAACATACATTGATACGGTTGATGTTGAAAACAGAAAATCTGTAGAAAGAAAACTGACTGTATTTTTAAGTTATATAAAGCCAAAGTGTAATGTAAAAGGAATTCCCAGATCATATATAGATTAAACAGTATTATATGACATCGCGAACCCAACTTCTGAAATCTTTTAGGCTGACCTTTAACTGAAATTAAAGCAGAGAAACTCAAATTTATCAAAATCCTTTGGTAAGCTAATTTATCAAAGTGTGCAATTAATTAAGGTAGTTTTAAATATATATGGATCCCTCACTTTCTGCGGTTAATTGAGACCAACATCCCCCGCGACCACCGAATTCCGCGAAGTAGTATCAATTACAGTGGTACCTTGACTTACGAATTTAATCCGTTCCAAGGGAAAGCTCATAAGTCAAAATGTTCTTTCGATAAAACAGAAATTCCTATAGGAAATAATAGAAAACCAATTGATCCATTCCAACCCCCTCCCAAACTCATAACCTGCCACAAACCTGTATATTTCACCTAATTTATTAAAGACAAACATGTAAAAACAGTAAATATTTCATAATAATAATACTACATGTACATTAACATTAATATTATAATAAAACAAGAATAAATAAGAGAAACTGTATGTCAAATGTCATATTCACGCTGATAAGCTGATACACACACACAAACACACGGTAGAGACGAGACAAGGCACGCACGCACACACACACACAGGCAGTACAAAGATGAGGTGCGCACGCACGCACGCACACACACACACACACACACACACACACACACACACACACAGGCAGTACAAAGATGAGGTGCGCACGTGCACACACACACACACACACACACACACACACACACACACACACACACACACACACACAGGCAGTACAAAGAGGAGGTGCGCACGTGCACACACACACACACACACACACACACACACACACACACACAGGTACAGAGATGAGGTGCGCATGTGCACGCACGCACGCACTGTGCGGGGGGCACGTATGACCCTGAGGAACATGATTTTTTTTGCCGTACTGTATGTGGCGCTCTCATTGTCGCGCTATGGTGTAGGGAAAAAGCACTGAGCAAATGATATGAAGTGTAGTAAAGTGTAGTAGTTCTTCCTAGCGGGGGCATCACCAAAAACAATTCAGAAGCACTGCACAAGGTGTTCTCGGAGCGCGAAGGAATACACGCGGACGAATACGAGGCTCATCGGCCCGGAAACGCCATTTCCCCAGCAGAGCTCATAAATCTAAATTTTGCTCATTGGATGGGGCAGATTTTTGAGATCTTTGGTGGGATCGAAGCTCATATCATGGGAAATTCGTTATTAAAGACACTCGTAAGTCAAGGTACCACTGTAATTAAATAATACCACAGGCTATATGCATTCTGCTGTGATCCATTTTTAAATCTGTGAGTGGGGGGGGGGGTTTATATCTTTTTATATCTCTTCAGTATTCCTAATAAGCAACTCCACATGGCAGAAACGAGAGGAGACACCCTGATCCCAAACTTGCTCTGTGACAGCCATAAAATTCTCATGTGAAGCTCCGACTGGGAACCATCTGGGAACACAATGCAGCAAGCTTTTTATATGGAATTTCAACTGCATCAAAGAAAATAATACACATCACAGTACTGCCTGGTTAGACTACAGAGAACCTAATGGCAAGGCACTGACCAGTGATGATACTTGGCTCAAGAAGCCTTGTTAATTGGGGGGGGCTCTATTCAATATTGATATGGATACTTTACTAAACTGTAAACCCGCTTCCATTTGGAAAAACTTTAATATCACAAAGCAGATGATACTTATCATATCACTGGAACATAATTGTTGACCAATACGAGGACACGTTGCCTTTCACAGAGATGAATCAAGTACAACTACAGCATTCCTTTAAAACAAGGTATATAGTGACTCAGCTTTCTCCTGGGGTGTACAGCTGCCCGTAAGAGGGAAGCAGCTCTTCAAGCTGACAACACCATTCCTTTTATTCTCCTTTCATGTGGCATTTAAACAGAGGTGAACATCTGTGAGGTGACTGTGGTACGATGCTGGAGTCACTACTTATGGGGCCATGACCTCCACGTCAACATGAACACTCAGTATCTCTTCAACCTTTCCTGACCAATATATAAATAAATAAATAAATAAAATGAACACCCTGAAAGACACATATTTTCCCACCACCTCCACACTGCTAGGATTATCATCATGCAGGCTCCTGAGACGGCGATTCAGAAGCACATGTCTCCACCCTAATGATAAATACTTCTCAGACTAAACAAAGAACAAGCTGGTGTGTTTTCCATCTCTCCTCCATCAGCCCCCGGCCTCTACATCTGTAATCCAGCATTTCCATCTGCAGAAGGGATTTTCCTTTTTGCTTGGTGGAAATATCACAGAGGGATACCGGCCCTGAGACTCCAAAAACCTTGACTTTCCACGTCTCAGAGTAAGCTGGTTATGGGACGACCACCAGGCCGCACTCAGTCTTTGCTTGCACCGGCTCATACCTCAGAATCAAGTGTCACATTTCACCTCTGCCTGCTGCTCTGATTGAACGAGGATCTGTGTTGAATCAGGGTTTTTCAGCAGCTCCAAAAAGCAGTAGGATACCAAACCACAATGTGGAACGCCAACATAGTCGAAAAACTGCGGAATCTGAAATGAAACGTGCTTTCTCTTCCAGAGAGACAGAGAGCGATAGAGCGAGAGAGAGAGTCAGAGAGAGAAAGAAAGCTGGGGTTGGGAATGTGACTGCTCTGGCTAATCTAAGCTTAAGCAGAACACAGAAATACGTATTAAATGTCACTGGAAAAAAAAAAAAATGACTGTGATATGGAATATCTGATATCTAGTTTAAAAAAAAAAAAAAAAAAAAACTTCAACCGAGGCTATGGGGTTTGACTCCTGACAGCAGGATCTGATTTCACATCCGACACTAAAGCAGCCTTTTCTGTATTCATGCTGTAAGCCTGAGGCGAGCTTCACTGACAGTTCTTTGCTAGTCCAATTCATCTTCCTTTTCTCTCAACAACAAGCCATCATCTCAAACAAACTCAAACTCGCTCTAACAAGGCTCCGTTCCATAAACTGTCTCACATGCGAGAGCTGAACACACACACATCATCAGGTTCAGTTCAGTTCAGTTTCTGTAACTGCTTAATTCTAATTAGGGTCGCGGGGAGGCTGGTGCCCATCCCAGCTGACTGCGGGCGAGGGCAGAGTACGCCATGGACAGCTCGCCAGGCCATCACAGGGCGGAAACACACTGACGGCTTTGCATCTACTCTTGTCGAAAGTCAGCAATGGTTCTTATACATGAATCTCACACTATAGACAGTGTGAGACACGGCCGGCCTTTGATAATCCAGTTAGCTGAACTGGGAGGGGACAGTGACAACCTTGTAGAGAGTGGGACTCGAACCCCCAACCTTAGGATCAGCGATCCAGCACCCTATACCACTAGGCCACCACTGCCCTAGATCATCAGGTTTAATATTTATTTTTCATCATGTAGGAAGTAGGTGTAAATCTTTCTCATGTGGGTTTGTGTCAGGGGCTGATGTGTGGACACAAGACACCCACCTGCCTGCCATCTTGTCCCACGTTAGTTTGTCCCCGCACCACCGTCCTGATGTTGTCATCCAGTCGTCTGGGGTAAGAAAAACACAAGAAAGTCAAGAAAGACACCAGGTTGGGTGAATCTGCAAAGTAATATCCACTGTAATCATTTTACATTTCAAGTTTTACATCACTGACCTGATTTTCAGGCGAATCTTGTTCACCACTTCATCTATATTTGCCAGTGACTGTTGAAAAGCAAAAATGTGGACAGATTGAGCTAAATAGTGAATTAATTTCACCAAAGCCTCATTAAAGCAGCCAGCGCTTTCTTCCCAGAAGCCTCTACTTTAAGAAATGACTCGCCAGCAACACCACCACCACAAAGGAATTGACAACGGCGCAGAAAACAATTGTTTTAATGTGACGATATCAGTGTAAAATTAAAAACATATTTTGTGAAGGTAGTCCACTTTAAAATACTTTTTAAACGGTTCATTGAATTTCTGACAGTTAGGGGCAGTGGTGGTCTAGTGGTATAAGGCGCTGGATCGCTGATCCAAAGGTTGGTGGTTCGAGTCCCACTCTCCACAAGGTTGTCACTGTCCCCCCCCCCCAGTGCAGCTAACTGGGTTATCAAAGGTGGGCCATGTCTCTCACTGTCTATGGTGTGAGGCATGTAAAAGAACCATTGCTGACTTTCGTTAAGAGTAGCTGCGTAGCCGTCAGCGTGTTTCTGTCCCTCGCTAAAGGGTTGTGTCAGGAAGGGCATCCGACATAAAAACCTATGCCAAATCAAATGTGCGAATCAGATGATTCGCTGTGGCGACTCCCGGGTAAAAGGGAAAAAGCCGAAAGGAAGACAGACAGACAGAATTGAATTTCTGACAGTTATTCCACTGTAATGGAGCTGAACCGGCTTCTGCTGTCCCTGCTGTGTAATATGAATGCCAAAAGTGAACTTTTCGAGGTTTTGCTGCAGCGGACATCCATTAGTCCAAAATCAATCCACTGAATTCTGGGAAGAGTGAGCCAACCCCTTTAAACAATACTTGCAAAAAGGGGCACAGGATGATAGCACAACCTAGTGGTCAAATACAGATGGACAACAAAAAAATGCCACAGTAACTCAAGAGTCGAATCCTTCAATACTACAAATTAATTCCCAAATAACAACATGTATGTAACATAGAAAAGTGTTGGAGCATTACAGCTAAAGCCAAGCACATGTTTCTGGATTACCGAGTCCAACAGAACACATGCAAGTGATTTTTATATCTCATTATCTACTCTGCAGGAATGTTAATCGTTACCTCTTTAACTAAGTATTTCTCAGGGGGCCATGGTGGCCTGGTGGTAAGGTGCTGGATTACTGACCCAGAGTTGGGGGTTCAAGCCCCAATCTCAACAGTCGTCATTGCTGTCCTCCACATTGCAGCTAACTGGGTTATCAAAAATCTGCCATGTCACGATCTATGGTGAGAGGTTCATGTAAAAGAACCATTGCTGACTTTCGACAAGAGTAGCTAAAAAGCCGCTATCATTTTTTTTGCCCCGTGATGGCCTGATAAGCTGAGAGTCATGCCCAAAGTTGGCTGATATGGGTGCCATCCTGCCCGTATCCCTAATTAGAATTAAGTAGTTCTGAAAATTTCATCCTATTACTCTGGGCTCATTCGTCGTAATAAAGGAAGCATGACGATCCTGAAACTAACTCCATGCTGGTAAAATTGAAAGACCCAGACTATAAAATTAGTGATCCAACATCAATAAGAATTCATCATCATCATCTGCATAATCCGGGGTAGAGTCGCAGGAGCGGCAGCCTAAGCAATGAGGTCCAGTCGCCCGTAGCTACCATCGATCGGCTGGTTTATTGAGGTCCTCGGATCTCTGGCGGAGCGCAGAAAAGTTGATCAAACTTCACTATGAAGTAAAAGTCATAACAAGGTTTCCGTAGGTGAACCTGCAGAAGGATCATTAACGGGGTGATCAACAGCCCTCTCGTGGGGCCGGTGGTGTAGTGGTTAGGGTGCTGCCCTCATGGTCAGGAGGTTGTGAGTTCGAATCCCACTGAGACCCCCACTGTGCTAAGACCCCTGGGCAAGGTCTCAACCACAAGTGTGCCTCTGTTCACCCAGCAGTATAAATGGATACCAGTAGAAATATACTGGGAAGGTAACCTGTGATGGACTAGCGTCCTATCCAGGAGGAGTCGTGGTCGCTTCACGCGACAGAAACCGGGGATTAGCACCGGCCTGATGAGCCTCTAGGATCGGGTGTGTGTAAAAATCCCCAACAGCCCTCTGTGGGATGGAACCAAGGTGCCCCTTTACCCCCCCGACACACACACACACACTGCTGGTGGTCATAATAAGCTCCAGTTTTCAAAAAAGGATTTGCATTTGAATTTTAAATATGAATGTGATGATTTGTGCACATATAGCCATTAGTGAAGTTAGGCACTGATGTCTGGGGTGAGGTCAGTGTTCCAGTTCATCCGAAAGGTGTGTGTGTGTGTGTGTGTGTGTGTGTGTGTGTGTGTGTGTGTGTTGGGGAGGGGGTTTGCCTGAATTCAAGATTCTGTGCAGAACAGTAGATTTCATCCTCAACAAGCCAGTTCTTCATCAACTCATCTTTGTGTACAAAGGGCAGGTTTATTTTTCTCGAGTATACAAAGTCTTTTGGTGTGTTTTCAACTGTGAAGCAACAGTTCGGGGGAAAACAGCATTTTCCACAGTGTATAAAATAACTGCCTACAATTTAGAGCCCAATTAAAATCTTATGTAAATAATTACAATGTGACGTTATTAGAAAAACACTCATTCATTCATCCATTTTCTGAACCACTTAATCCTAATTAGGGTCGTTGTGTGATATGGAACAGACAATTAACCTACCACATGTTTTTGGACTGTGGAATGAAACCAGACTACCCGGAAGAAACCCCCATAAACATGGGGAGACATTGCAAACTCCACACAAAAACGCCTGAGATGGGAATCGACCTTCTTGCTGTGAGGCGGACGTGCTAACCGCTATGTCTCTGTGTCTCTCAGGAAAACACTTATTTATTGAATTGAAAATACCACTTGAGGACACTATAAGCCACTCAAGTCATAGAACATAGGTAGGTATAAATTTCAGTAAATTTATCAAATAATCTACCAAAGCAGATTACAGTAATCCCCCTTATTTCACAGTTAATAGGGACCAGCCCCCTCTGCGAAATGCGAAAAACTACGAAATGACTTGTGCCACTTCTTAAGGACACCCACCCACCTATATATTATAAAACATTTATAAAGAAGTTCATTTTAAAGTGTTCTATGCATGTTAATGTCATACAGGCAACGTGTATTAATATATAAATAAATTATACACCTTATCTATCTATCTAGTGCCTGAGTCGTAGGACGACCATTGGTGACCCGCCATGAAGGATAACGCCCTGGTTATCATCTTCATGGAGGTTTTCTTGGCAGGATTAGTGCAGTGGTTTGCCATTGCCTTCTGCATGATGTGAACCTATGGGCAATTTAGAACGACCAATTAACCTACTGTGCATGTCTTTGGATTGTGGGAGGAAACCCACACAAGCATGGGGAGAACACGCAAACTCCACACAGAAACACCCAGGCCGGGAATCAAACCCAGGCCTTCTTGCTGTGAGGTGGACGTGCTAACCACTACGCCACTGTACCGCCATACACCTTAGAATGACAAATATATATATATATATAAATACTGTATAACAAATCTTATAAATAACAAATCCACGGCCACGTCAAGGAAGGGAATCACTGGCGGGACTGGTGCTTGGTTGGGGCTCGTCAGTGCTTCCAAAGCCTTTGCTTTAGTACGGATCAGGTTAGTGTCCAAACTCACATTATTTTTACGGCATTCCGTAATCCACAACGATAAGGTATTTTCCATTTCCACAACTGTTATGGTCTGTGATAGTTGGCGGCGTTCAACTCTCTTTCTCTCTTTCCATAAACTGCATGTGCTGTTGAGGGGCGTGGCTGTTACTCGCAGGCGAAATCCAAAGAGCGCACCTGAATTCACTCAGCCATCAGATATAAAGAGCTCCGTGCTTGACCGGTTTCCGTGTTGATAATCTCCCAGTGATTTTGGTTTTTGTTTTTCCCTCACCACTACGGTGAACACGATCTTTCCCGCACCCCGGTGTGTTGGAAAGGTGTGTTGGATGCAGGGAAATATAATCTCGACCAATCAGCTTGCTGGATTCACAGCCAATCAAAGAACACTCAAGTCAAGCTGGAGAAAAGAGCATGTTGGGTAGCGTAGTTGAATATACATGTAGTGCTCATGAATTTTGAATAATCTTTAATTTTTTTAATTTCCCGATGGGAAATCCCGCAATATTGCGGGGACGCGAAGTAGGAAACGCGAAGTGGCGGGGGATTACTGTATATTGCTAGAGCTTAATTTACATTTAAGTCTTTGGTGTATAATTTGATATATTTTGGCACTTTTATGCCATTCTGGATATTTTACTTGTTCCTGGTACAGCTGGTGGGCAGTGATGGCTTAATGATTAAGCTGATGGGTTACTGAACTACTGTTGGGCCCTTGAGCAAGGCCCTTAACCCTCAATTGAACAGTTGCATTAAAAAAAAGATAATTGAAAGTTGCTCTGTATAAGAGTGTCTGCCAAATGCTGTAAATGTGGTAGTCCTATCAAGCATTAATGAAACACGAGAAACTGCAGGTGCCCAAAAACATTTCTTGGCAATGCAAGTGAAGAATATAAAAAAGTTATAGATGTGGCACCATTTATGTAAAATTCAAATGTTTCTCAATGCATGTTCTTTCATTTACATTCTTATGAATACTGTAATCCCAGCAGTCAGGTCTAACTCATATCAGATGGAGGTCTCAGATCACGTGACTCACCTGCTCAGTTGGAAATAAAGTGTTGATGTATTCAACTGCATTGAAATCTGCTCGATCCAGTGGGTCCTGACTGGGGAAAACCTTCAAATAAAGACATTGGGAGAATTTTTTAATGTACTTGAGCACCAGCCTACCATGTCGGTTAAACAGGATTAAACCAGCTTGTAGCAGTGTGTGTGGATTAAGCCTATTTTAAGATTTTAAAACTGTGAACGTGAATGATAATTGTTTGTCAAATTTAGTTAAACATTACCAAACATATAACTAAGTACAGTACTATAACAAACTAACAAGCTAGTCGTATAGGTAAGCTAGCAAAACAGCTGGGAAGAATAATAATAACACCCTTATTAAAAACATAATTATTGGCTTCTTTGCCCAACATTTTGGTCACAAAAAGTGCTACAAAAAACAACAACAACGAAATGCCAGTGATATTTAAGATCACTGGAGCAGTACCTAACCTAGCCTAGCCTAGCTTAGCTTATTTTAGCTTTATTTGCTTAGCCAGGTAAAATGTAGTGGCTGTCGCGCATACCGAGAAACTGAACCACGTACCTGTTCGATGGCCAATTGCACTTCGGGAGTAAGGTGTAAAATTGCGTCCAAATCCTCCACAAATTCTAATTCTTCATCTTCCATCATTGTATCAAAACAGACAGATGACAGGAAACTCTAGCTCTGTGATGATGCAGGAGACCTGCCAGACCACTGCTCCCGCCTCCAGCTCAAACGGCATCTCAACCGGCCTTACTGCCACCTAGAGGAGTGGAGTCATAGAGCGTTTATTCTTTCATAATTTTCACCAAAAGGGGGAAGTGATGAGATTAGTTGTGTGTGTGTGTGTGTATGTGAGAGAGAGAGAGAGAGAGAGATAACTGGAAAACTAATAGACGGTTTTCCAAGAAATGTTGGGCATGGTTCAGATCAGGATGGTTTTTCGTTATTTAAATTTTGAGATAGAGCGAGGCGACGGAAATCACCCAGAATAGGTCAGGAGACAAAAAAAATACATGCCTAGCCTAAAATAATTTCAGGGAACACCATGTCTTATATCATCTGCCACTATAACCCATGAAAAAGATAGGACTGCCCTAGCTTGGTGGAGGTCTGCATTCTCTGAATACATTTCTAGATCATTTTACCATCCGCTTATTCCTCCTCGGGTCTTGTGAAGGCTGGAACAGACAATCTCAGCCAGCTATGGGCAAAGGTTACATTTAAGTTAAACTAAAGTTTTGTGTGACTGTAAAGTTCAGAAATACAGATTACTTGGCTGAGGTATAAATGGGGTACATAAAGGGGAAAAGCTTAGAATCAAACCAGGCGTGTTTACAGTTTGTATGATTCCATTGTACTCAAGACAATTGTTTTGATACATCGCTAGGATGCTCCTGAACACATCATCAGTGATGTAACCTGAGATCCTCGGATGTTTCGGGTCTTTCAACATCAGACACCCTCGCCCAGGCGACCCAGCCATGGTTGATCAGACCCGGCTTGTGTTCAGGTGGCTTTTGCTATCCCCATGGATCTCCTCTCCTAATCCACAGCCATCTCGAGGCTTTCTCTGCTTCTTCAGTGATCCTCTCGATGGCTCTTCTCCTCTCCATCCCCGTAGTGCCCAGCACACTCAAGGTTTTATAGAGTGTTTGGCCTGCAAACCCTCTGCAGCCAATCTCGATGGGCATACACTGTGCCTTCCAGCCCTGCTTACAGCAGCCTACGACCAGATCTTCAAATTTGGTCTTCTTTCTCTCATGGGCCTCATCCAGTTGGTCCTCCCATGGCACGGTGAGCTGTTTGTTGCAAGTGACACCCGGAGCTTGTGAGACAAAGGCTTCTCCGAACTTCCAATCTTTCAAGTGAGCAAGTGCGCGTGCAGTTGCTCACTTGAAAGATTGGAAGTTCCATGTGTTACTTGCGACGAACACCTCACATTCAAAGGGGAAGGACTTAAGAAGTGCACTTTAATTGAGGTGAGCATACAGTTTGTGTTTATATGGAGTAGATGAGAGGACTTATTTCAGGTGTAAACGGCATTCAGCCTGAACACCTCAGCCACGCCCCTCAGCGGGGAGAAAACAGACACACACAAACATTCTAAACATTAACTTAGGTACTGTACTTGAATAATAATTGAAAAATACTTTAATACTACAGCTTTACAACAGTTCAGATGATTATTCCTCTTCAGCCACTTCAAAGGAAACTGTTGTTTCTTCAGTAGAAAGTCTTACTTCTTCAGAAGAGACAGTGGCATCATAGAGCTTAACTAGTATTTAAAACACACTGGGGAAAAAAAAAGGCTCGTTGACAACTTGTGCGCGAATGAGGGAAAAGGGGCGTATACGTCATCACAACCAATCAGCAGGAGGAAGGACAATCATTGGCTGAATTTGACTCACATGACAGTTGCTCGGCAATCCGCGAATAGTCAAGGGCGCGAGTGAAAAAACCGCGAATAGTCACGGGCCTACTGTATACTGTATGTTTGAGCAGTATTCCCTCTAAGCTATATACTGTATACTCCTTACTCCCTTCATTTTCAAACATGCATTAGTTTGATTTAATCTAATTCTCAGTCACTGACAGTACTCTCAAAGGTTAAAAAAAAATACAGTATCTCTTTAATTCACACATCACACACACACACACACACACACACACATACACACACACACATACACACATGCACACCCACAGACAGAGAGAGAGAGAGAGAGAGAGAGAGAGAGCATACTGTATATTAAATGTAAAATAAACCTAGTGTGTTTTGTGTTTTGCATATAATGCATTTATTTAATTAATAACATTTTAAAGACTGCATTATAAACCACATGTGTACTTCATGCTTGGGTTGTAAACTGTCTTATCATTCTTAGCCTTGTAAGTTACACAGTAATTGATTCACATCATTAGATATGGTATTGCATGCTTCACGAACAGACAGTGGCTGACCGAAGCTCACTTTAGAGAACAAGGAGTGAGAACACCAGAGAAGAAAAGATGAGTCATGACCAACATGAATCAGTTTGTGAAAAGCTCTCAAAGGAACTCAGACATTACAAATGGAAGGAAATTTTCACATGGTGAGTGAGGATACGTCCGCTCTATTACCCAATTCCTTTCCATGCTAACAAAGAAACTTTTCAAGCTAGTTTCTAGGCTACATGAGTCATTCAAAATGTCAAATGTTTAGCAAAGTGCACACTCACATTAGTAAATGTGTAATCATTTATTACAGAATTAAAGCAATCAACCTATGTACACTCTCGGGAGAAGACAGATGTTAAAATGTGCTTTTAATAATAGTTGCCAGAGTGAAATTATTGAATGTGCACCCTTTGTCACTTGGTTAAACTTTTTAATGTAATGTAGTACAACTCTAAATCTTCAACTTTAATTGACATTAAAGTCAATTTACATATCCCGAACCTTTTAAAAGGTTCATCATATCTGTATTTAGAGAACACATGATGTATCAATGATGTACACTTATGCTGTATGCTATTCAAATAACAAAGCAAGACTGAAGTTCTGCATTGCTGACAATGTAAGTAGCAGACTAAAGGTAGGCGTACACAATACATATTGCTGTTGAACCTGATCTTTATCAATGCACCTGATCTATGAGAATTTTTCAGCATTCTGAAACTAAACATTTATAAACATGGCTAGAGCGAGATACATTGGTAAACATCGATAAACATTGGGACCAAACACTGGGAAAAATCAGCCTACCATTGGCATCACGTGACTCTACCTTTAGTTGGTAATTCATCCTTGATTTAACTGGGTACAGTACTCATTGTGTATGGTTGTTGTAGGAATCTTCTGAAAACATTGGCCATGGGTCAAGGCCTCTCAGCACTGCTCTGTGGAACTGCAGTGACATCTCAGTACCTGGCCACAGAAAATCATCTGAACATACCAATGTTCCAGAGCTGCATCAGTTATATACTTCTGTGCCTCACCTACACTACTGCACTATGTTTCAGAAAAGGTTGGGTTTTTGTTTTGTTGTTTGCTTTTTACTGGTCACTCAGATCATTGTTTAAAGCTTTTGCTAAAAGAAAAATCCAATATGTTTCTAACTTTTAATCTCTGTCTACTGGAAAGAGTTGAAGGTAAATGTGAGTACCATGGCTTACACAATATTTTAACATATTTTAAAAGAAAAACTGCTCTGTGTTTATTCACATTTTATAATACTGTACTGTACTCGGGGCTTTTTTAAGCAACATATTATCCTGAGTAGATAATGTTTAAAGTGGAAGACTGGTACTCACGATTATGAAATTCTACAAATTCTACAAACATGCTGCTGCCAAAATCTTGAAGAAAATTACACAATATTTTAACATATTTTAAAGGAAAAACTTCTTGGTATTTATTCACATTTTATATACTGTTCTGAACTCAGGGCTTTTTTAAGCAACATATTATCCTGAGTAGATAATGTTTAAAGTGGAAGACTGGTACTCACGGTTGGTCTGCTCACTGATTATGAAATTCTACAAATTCTACAAACATGCTGCTGCCAAAACCTTGAAGAAAATTACACAATATGGACCAAATATTATTCTTTATTTTTTCCCACTCCATTTCCCAAACCACTTTATCCTATATTCAGAGAGACTTGCAGCTGTAATTGTGACAAAAGGTGGCTCTACAAAGTACTTGTACAAAGTACAAAGACGAAATTCTGCCAGTGTCTGGGTGGACTTGCTTCAAGACCTTGTATACGTAGATAGCTGGGACAAAATGAACAACTCTGAACCCTGGAACAAACTGGGGCCAACTGATCAGTGCAAGTTATTCTCCGTGAACATGGACTACACCAAACTTAAGAAGAATCGTCCAGACTTCAGTTCAGTTCATTTTCTGTACCCGCTTAATCCTAACTTGGGTCACGGGGAGGCTGGCGCCCATCCCAGCCAACTCTGGGCGAGGGCAGAGTACACCCTGGACAGCTCGCCAGGCCATCGCAGGGCGGAAACACGCCGACGGCTTTGCAGCCTACTCTTGTCGAAAGTCAGCAATGGTTCTTTTACATGCCTCACACCATAGACAGTGAGAGACATGGCCGGCCTTTGATAACCCAGTTAGCTGCACTGGGGGCGTCCAGACTTCTAAATCCTATATTATATTGAGTCCATCCCAGCCAACTCCAGATGAAGGCAATGTACACTTTGAACAGCTTGCCTGACCATTGCATAGGCAACACACAAACAACCATTCACACTCATACACAGGGGGTCTATATCCTATATTGCCTTATGTACATGTCTATGGACTTTGGGACGAAATCGAACCTCTAGGAGGAAACCCATGCAAGCACAAGGAGAATATGCAAACTCCACACAGAAATGCCCCCAGCAGGCATTGGGCTCGAACCCAGGACCTTCTTTCTCTGAGGCAGAAGTGTTAAAATTTATGACACCATATCACCCCATGTACATGTGATTCACTTTATTCAAGACAAAAAGCACGTTATTCAAACTTTTAATGTGTTTTAAAAGATGTCGTCATGGACATACATAAACATTGTGATGAATAAACCAGCATCATGTTTCTTTAGGTCTAAATTTATGTGATTTTTCATCATTGGTAAGGTAAAGTCTGTTGGGTTTTTTACACCCGAGCCAAAGTGGCTCATCAGGCCGGTGCTTATCCCCAGTTTCCGTAGCGTGAAGCGACCAGGAGTCCATCCTCCTGGCTGGGACACTAGTCCATCGCAGGTTACCTTCCCAGTATATTTTTACTGGTACCCATTTATACTGCTGGGTGAACAGAGGCACACTTGTGGTTGAGACCTTGCCCAGGGGTCTTAGCACAGTGAGGGTCTAACTGGGATTTGAACTCACAACCTCCCGATCATGAGCCCTGCACTCTAACCACTACACCACCGGCCCCAGTCTTCCATCATTGGTACTAAACAGTAAAAGGTAATACAAGTTACTTACCTTCCATGACATTTTTTTTTTTTTTTTTGGTTGAAACAATGTCTGAAACGAAGAATGAATGTTCTGCTATTCACATTTAAAGCTAAATAGCTTCATGAAGTATTCTGAAGAATTATTAACCATGCCAGCAACTGCATGTAGACTGCCTGTTAATTTTAAAACAAGAGTTAAACTTTTTCTGATCTCTATTCAGTAAGGGAAAACATGTCAAAGTTTAAAATATACCATATAAAGAAAAAAGAAAGAGAGCAGATTAAACTGTAAACAAATGGATGTACTGTATTCTTTTAAGAAGAAACTCCACTTTCTGCTAGATTTTTTTTTTTTTTTTTGTGATAATATTCTGTATTTCTTTTCTTTCTTTTAATATATATCAGGTAATGAAAATATTGTCCAGATCTTGAGGAGAGACTGGTGGAAATATTTATTTTTGGGTCTGGCAGATGTGGAGGCAAATTATGCAGTTGTAAAGGCTTACCAGTACACTACATTAACCAGCGTACAGGTGAAAAGGACTTCTGGATTTTATAAAGTTATAAAGAGCTTCATGATTTACTGCATTTGTATGTGTGTAAAAACTGTCAGATATGTTCATGCTGTTGTATAATGGTCTGGACGGTCATGTCTGCATTTCAGCTTTTGGATTGCTTTATTCTCCCAGTGCTTCTGATCCTGTCCCGGGTCTTCCTGAAGACACGCTACCAAATAATTCATTATGTAGCTGTGTGTATGTGTCTGGCTGGTGTAGGAGCTATGGTGGCTGCAGATATAGCGTCAGGCCGAGACCAAGGATCAAGTAAGGACTTTGCTCATTGACTGTCTTGTGATTAGTGGATATTTTTTTATGTTCTCTATTCAGTACAGAAAAAAGCGGTATTTTTTTTCAGTAGCCTTTGCTAACTTCAGGTGTTTAAGTTGTACTATTACTGTATATCCATTTGCAGACTTTCATTTTTTTTTTTTTTTCGGACACCACTGGATAGTAATACAAAATACTCCGCAGGAGTTTCTGCTCCACCTCGCCCTACTAGTTTTAAGTGCACATGCTGAATAACCCGTTTAGCTTCCTCCTCCCAGTTGTCGTCCATCCTCTCCACCTCCAGCTTCTCAGTACTCTGCTCTGATTAGTTTATTTTCGGAGGCTGCAGCGCCCTGCTTCCAAAATCAAAGATAGAACCTCTTTTGACCAGAAAAAAAGACCATATATAACTGCATTTGCAAGACAGAAAATTCCTGATGAGTCTTTCTATCAGTTGAATGATATATTTTTTCCAAATAAGGATTTTTCGTGCATTCCTGTCAAGTTTCATGTGATCCATCAGGGGGAAAAAATAAGTGCAACGACAACTCACAAAGACATTATAGTAGCTATACTACTTTTATGCAGTACCTAAATTAATATATTACAATGGGGCACTTGATAGGGTACAAATTACAGAGATCTCTCACTTTCCGCGGTTAACTGGCAACAATATCCCCCCACGACTACAGAATTCCGCGAAGTAGGATCAACCCCCCCGACTGACGTCTATGTACATGTATATGTGTATATAATATCAATAAATACATATTCAACACTATAAATGCTTATACTAACAATTAAACATGCAAAAAATAATGCATAAGATGTAAATAAAATATAAATACACATACATACAGACACGAGCACGCACTCAGATGTGCACCTCACATAAAAATGTAAGTAGTTTTGATAGAAGTTGTTTTTTTTTTTGCATAATTAGCCTTGTTTTGTGGCATTTTCCTTAACTTTTCCCCCTATTCTGCCTTAATTTCCTTATTTTTTAATTCGATAAATATAAAAAAAAAACACGATGCACTGAAGCCGCATGAATTGAAGCACGAAGTAGCGATGAATCCCTGAACTTTACTTGGTAATTTGTGTAATGTGCAGGGACCCCTCGCTACTTCACGCTTTAATGTGATCACGTGATCAGTCATCAACACAAATGTGCATGCACACACTCAGATGCGCACCTCACATAAAAATGTATGTGTATGTATGTGTGTATTTATATTTTATTTACATTTTATGCATTATTTTTGAATGTATACTTGTTATTATAAGCATTTATAGCATTGAATATGTATTCATTGTATATACACTTACACATATACATATACGTTAGTCAGGGGGGGGGGCGTCGATCCTACTTCGCGGAATTTGTCGGCGGTGGGGATGGGGGTGTCTCGGCCCCAATTAACCGCAGAACGTGAAGGATCCCTGTATTTCAAACGGGGCAAGGAGTCATTTGAATTTTGCACATCAAAACAGAAATACTCATCCTCTTTTTTTATGAATTAATTTTACAAAGGCAAAAGGGTCAGAAGTATAATGGAATGTGATTAAAGAGAGGTTATTATTATTAACACGTTTTTTTCTGTCATCAATCAATCAAGCCCTATACAATATATTAACACTTGGAAAGTGCATTAAGACACCAACAGAGGTAGAAACTGTGTGTTGTAGAAAAATACTAAATTTTCACTCTTATTCATGATGTTATTATAATATAACAGTGCATTTAATACCTGAAATAGATATCTTTATGAGAATCTGAAGCTACATTTACACAGAAATCCTTAGTTTGCCAGGCTTGAATATTGTCACTTTGTTATAGTGGGCCGGTGGTGTAGTGGTTACAGTGCTGGGCTCATGATCCGGAGGTTGTGAGTTCAAATCCCACTGAGACCCCCACTGTGCTAAGACCCCTGGGCAAGGTCTCAACCACAAGTGTGCCTCTGTTCACCCAGCAGTATAAATAGGTACCAGTAAAAAATATATACTGGGAAGGTAACCCGCGATGGACTAGCGTCCCATCCAGGAGGAGTTGAACTCCTGGTCGCTTCACGCTACGGAAACTGGGGATAAGCACCGGCCTGATGAGCCGCTAGGCTCGGGTGTAAAAACCCAACAGACTTAAAAAAAAAAAGTTATAGTTATTGCGTTACTGTTTTTCTGATACCAATTTCCCAGTCTGTGTCTTAACGCCAGTGTATATTTGTGTTATAAATGTGTAAGTCCCTTTAACTGTTTTAAAAAGTTGCTTTGCATCTGCATAGTTCTACTCTGAGTTGATACGAGCCAGTTGAAGTGGCTCGGGCATCTGATTAGAATGCCTTCTGAACAGCTCCCTAGTGTGGCGTTTCAGGCATGTCCAACCAGTAACGCACTCCAAGGTTGACCCAGAACACACTGGAGGAACTATATGCTGGACTGGGAATGCCTCTGCATTCCCCCGGAAGTGGGAAGAATGCGGAAGAAGGCAGAATGCGATATGCAGAGATGTCACTGTGCATGGTGGTGATGGTGGTGGTTGGGAGTGGGGTGTCAGTGAAGGAAGGCCAGCTAATCAGAAAGGCCAGCAAGTTATGGCACACTAGTGTGCTCAACAGAAGAAAAAAAAAAATCACCATAACTTATTGTTTATGTCCAGTTCATTCAGCCCAGTGGTGCCTGTGTCAACTGGCTCTAAGTGAAGGTGGGGTACACCCTGAACAGCTAACTAGACCATCGCAGGATAACACACATACACAAATCCATTCACACTCACACTCACACCTCGGGGTAAATTGTAGCAGCCAGATGGTCCTATGTCATTGGACTGTGGAAGGAAGCAGGAGTACCCAGAGGAAACCTGTGCAAGCATGAGGAGAACGTTCAAACTCCACACAGAAACATGTAACCCATGAATTGAACCCAGGACCTTCTTCTTGTGAAGTTGTTCTAGGTAGCAGCTAGGTGTGAGTGCGAGCGTGAATGGTTGTGTGTTGGTCCTGGTATGGATGAGTGCATTGTTCAGGGTGTACCCTTCACCTTCACCAAGATTCGGCTGAGATAGGCTCCAACCTTCCTGCAACCTTGCAACCTTAATAAGATTAAGTAGATCAGAAAGTGGAATGGATAAATGAATGTACAGTGATGATAAACCACTTCCCCACCAGATGTTGATTGAATTACTTTCCATAAACAATGATCTGTTGTAATGAATTGTAACAAACATTCGTATTTTAAGTGCATCATCATACCCTATCATTCCAAATGCTTCATAATCCTGAGTTCACCAGGCAGTAATATTCTGTTGGGAGATGGCCTGGTTATCATCAGTGCCACACTGTATGCGGTCTCCAACGTGAGTCAGGAGTACATTGTGAAGAACAAGAGCCGGGTGGAGTTTCTGGGGATGATTGGCCTCTTCGGAACAGTGATCAGCGGAATACAGCTGTGAGAGCCATTTGGATGTTTATCGATTAGATGTTTATGTTGAGTTGCACCTTTTTATTGAGCTGTGAAGATTTTTTGTGAAAAAGTTTAATAACTTTATAATAATGAATGACTCTAATTTAAGTAATTTTATACAATACAAACTTTTTGTTCTTTAATTTCTTATTATTACAGAGGTATTTTAGAACATAAGGAGGTGGCAAGCATTCACTGGACATGGCAAATTGGTAATATTCCCAGTTTTAAGTTTTGTACTGCATTGTTAGCGTGAATACAGTGAGATTAAATGATTAATTTGTTTCCAATGTTATGGCCTGCATGGAGTGACACAGGTACCATCCTTCAAGCAGTCATTGCCACTCGAAATCGAATCACATCTCTGAAAGCTCTGTTATCTTTCTCATACAGATTTAGGAAATTATTTTGAGCTTATTGTTCATGTGACTCCGGTGATCCAGTGGAGCCAGTTATTAGGATAAGACAAGATAAAGTAGATACACCATTCATTCATTTGTTTTCTGATCCGCTAATACTAATTAAGGTCACAGAGCAGCTGTTGCCCATCTCAGCTGACTCTGGGTGAGGGCAGAGCAAACCTTGGACAGCTCACCCGGCCGTTGCAGGGCAGAAACGTGCTGACGGCTATGCAGCATACTCAACAAAAATCAGCAATGGTTCTTTTACATGAATCTCACCATAGACAGTGAGAGAGAGTGAGACAGTGAGAGACATGGCTGGCCTTTGATAACCCACTAGGGGGGACAGCGGTAACGATCCATTGATAGTGGGGCTTGAACCCCTGACCATGGGATCAGTAATCCAGCACCCTACCACTGGACTATCGTTGGAATCCTTCTGTCTCGAGGGACAATGGGGTTTGTGCCATAGACCAGTTCAGGGTTGCGTGAAAGCACCTGCTGTGGCTATAGAGTTCAATTCTGGAGTGGCAGACTCTGTTGTAGTAATCACAAAGTCCATGCCTGACTGTGTCAGGGCTGATGCTAGCCTCTGCTGTCTGCGTTCTCTTTTCTATTCTCACTGATCCTCTCTCCTCTTCTCACTGATTTGGATGCCTGCCTTGACAACATGCATTAAGCAACTGCGGTCAGTGGCCATTGCCTCCCAGACTGTTGGCTTGATATTGTCTGCCTTCAAATCGCGTTTGTGGATGTTCTTGTAGCGGAGCACAGGCCTTCCTGCAGGTCTGGAGCCAGTGGCAAGCTCTCCATACAGCACATCCGTCGGCATTCGGCCATCATTCATTCAGCTAACATGACCAGGACACCTCAGTCGCCTCTGGCTGAACAAGGCGAATATGCTAAGCATTCCCGCCTATGTCGGAACATCCTTGTTAGAGACACGATCTTGCCAGCTGATGCGCAGGATTCTTCTGAGGCAGCACATGTGAAGGGTGTTGAGTTGGCGTTCTTGGTGAGAATACAAGGTTTTGCAGCCATACAAGAGGGTGCTGAGTATACAAGCCTGGTATACCGCTATCTTAATGTTGGTAGTCAGCATGGCGTTGTCCCATACTCATTTTCCAAGGCGAGCCAATGCTATTGCTGCTTTGCTGATGCGCTTGTTCCGCTCTGTATCCAGGGACAGATTGCTTGAGATGATGGAAATCAGGTAGGTAAACTTATCCACCACCTCCATGATGTGGTCATCATTGGAGATGGTGGGAATGCTGCAAATGTCCTGACCCATGACGCGGGTCTTCTTGATCCTCATGGTGAGAGCAAACTCTTTGCATGCATGAGCGAAGCAGTTCATGAGTCAGTGCAAGGCCTCCTCTGTGTGCAGCCAAGGCGGCATCATCAGCAAACAGCATCTCTGTAATCAAGACCTTTCATACCTTGGCTTTTGCTTGGAGATGTGCAAGGTTGAAGAGATTTCCGTCACTTCTGGTGTGGAGATACACACTGTCTTCTGAATGGTTGAAGGCATAGGACAGCAGCAGGGAGAAGAAGATGCTGAAAAGCGTCAATGCAAGCACGCATCCTTGTTTCACGCTGCTCTTGATGTCTTCATGGAAAGACAAAATCATTCTCAGGAGCTTGGGGGGACGTCTAATCCTCTGTTGCAGGGTGAAAAGGCCTTGCCTGCTGACCAAGTCAAAGGCCTTCATCAAATCAATGAAGACAATGTACAGTGGATGCCTCTGTTCTCAGCAGTTCTCTTGCACTTGCCTTAGTGAAAAGGCCACATCGATAGTAGATCTTTCTGCTCTAAAGCCGCACTGTGCCTCAGGGAAGACTCGCTCTGCAAGTTTCTGTGACCGGTTGAGTACTACTCCGGCGAAGGCTTTCAAAACGGTACTGAGAAGGGATATTCTATGATAGCTGTTGCAGTCACTGCAATCTCCTTTGTTTTTGTAGAGCGTAATGATGCTGGTGTTACACATTTTTTGAGGAATGGTCCCTTCCTTCCAGCATTGGAGTAAAAGCTCTTGCAGGTGATGATGTAGATTGGTACTCTTGCCTGTTTTGACGACCTCTGTGGGGATGCCATCATTGCCAGGAACTTTCCTGCTGGCCAGGGAGTCCATGGCTTTTCTGAGTTTGCCAATAGAGAGTGGAGCATCTAGTTCCTCCATGAGTGGTAGGGCGTTTGTGTTCTCAACTGCTACAGTGCTGACAACATTCTCTTGTGAGTAAAGCCCTTGATAGTGTTTAGCCTATCTCTCCATCTGCTTTCCTCTGTCTGTGATAATGTCGCTAAACGCTGTCTTCAGAGGTGCAATCTTGCTAATGCTTGGACCAAAAGCTTGCTTCATGCTGTTGTATATGGCGCAAATATTGCTGCAGTCAACAGAGAGCCGGATACTCTGGCAAAGGTTCAGCAAGTAGTCATTGGGTGTCATTTCTGGCCTTCCTGAGTGCAGAAAGTGTCTTCGCTGAAGGCTTACTCTAGTAGTTAAGAAGTGCTTTTCTTTTTGCTGCAATTGCTGGTTCGACATTTGTGATTTCAGCTTCACACCAGTCTGGAGTTTGCCTCTCTCTTTTGCCGAAGGTGTCTATGGAGGAGTTGTAGATTGTGTCCTTAATGTGATTCCACCTCTCTTCAGCACTGTTTGAGGGGCAGTCCTGAAGGGCCTCTTCTATGGAATCGGCAAAGCACTTACACATGTCTGGCTCGATTTTTCCGGCTGTGTTGATATGTAGACATCCCTTCTGCTTGGAGCAATAGATCCATTTGGAGTTGCACCTTGCTACCAACCAACGAGTGATTAGTATTGCAGTCAGTGTTGCGGTAGCTGCAGGTTGTGAGGATGCAGTTCAGCGAGGGTCTTCTGCAGATAACAAGGTCCAACTGGTGCCAGTGGCATGATTTAGGATGACGCCAGGATACTCTGTGTTAAGGTTGCGATGACTGTGTTGGTTACACAGAAGGCATGGTAGGAACACATCTCTAGAAGCCTCTGGCCATTTTCGTTGAGTTGCCGACACCAAAGTGGCCACTGCTGTGAGGCCACGATTCCTGGTCAGCTCCCACTTGAGGGTTGAAATCCCCAAGCAGGTATAGTTGTTCGGCAGCTGGGATCTCTCTGATGGTAGTATCAAGCTACTCAAAAAACTCATCCTTGGTCTTGGTGTAGAGCTGAGAGTGGGAGCATAGATGCTCAGGATATTGACTGGGCCAGAAGTTGAGATGCGAAGAAAGTTTCTCACTGCAAATCCTACTCCATGCATGCGTGGTTCCCCTGGTTCCTTTCCCTGCCAGAAGAATGTTTAATCCTGTTCTCTGAGGCTGCTGCTCGATGGACGTCTGGTCTCCTGTAAAGCAGCAATGTCAATGTTGTGCCTCCTCAGTTCACAGTTGATGATGACTGTTTTTCTGGAGTCATCAACATGTTATTGGACCGACATCTTATTGGCTGGGGTCTTCCCAGCTTGAGGCGGGCGGTGGTCGGACGATAGGACTTCGATGGTCCCTCCCACTGTTAAAGTTGTCCGTGGCATCCTTCTCGTACGCCAATTTGGAAGGGCTTATAACCTGTAAACTGGTAACTTCCAATTTTGTGTCAACACTTTACAATGGGGCTGGAGTATCCTCTCCAGGGTGCAAAGCCTGGTCCAGAATATGGAGATCCTTGGTGGCCCATTTGTCAGGATCCCATTCTTGGCCTTGCTGACTGGGTCCAATGGAATGTGAAGCATGACGTTTGGCATCAGTTTGGCTGTAGGACATGCCAGAACGGTGTTACTTGTGGCACTGAACCATCGGTGGGTCCCCATTCCAGATTTGAAGGTTTACTTCTTTTCCCCCACGTGGTTTGACCCGACAGCTGAGACAGTTTACTGGGGTGTGGCGCTTGGAGTCAGCACGTGAGAGCTTTTAGAGATGGATGAGAATCAGTGTTGTCCGTCTACCCTACGAAAGAGGGTGCAGCTGTGGGCAGACAAGGGTACTATCACTATCCAGAGCCCCCTACAGCCCACTGGGCCACCACTGCTCTTAGATACACCATAGAAAGGATATTTATTTTAGCCAGTCAATCATCTAGCTTGTTTTGGGTGTTTGGCACAAAGGTGTAATTCTAGGGTAAAACCACAAAAACATGAGGAGATCATGTTCAAGCAAATTCATGACTGATTCATAAAAACTGGGACCATACAGTCGGTAATTATCTGTCACATTATAAATTTTAACACCAAATTATCTATTCCTGCTGTAGCCACTCTGTCCTCCTCCAGCATCCCACACACCTGTAAACCTGCACACACTACATTCTCTGTGTGTGAATTGCATCTGTCTTGAGGTTTGTCTCACTTGTGTTTCTGCCTGTTTCCCCAGTTCTGCTCCTGTGCGGCTTTGTAATATGTCTGTATGCCCTGTACAGTTTAATGCCTGTGGTGATAAAAAAGACCAGTGCCACGGCAGTTAATCTCTCTCTGCTCACGACAGATCTTTTCAGCCTCTTCTGTGGGATTTTTCTTTTTCAGTACACCGTAAGTGCAACCAATACCAGTATGTACACACACAAAAACCAGTTCATACATCACAGGCCTCAGTGCACTTAATAAAACTTTATAGATTGTAATTAATCACTGTAATTATTGTCCTGATGTACTTTGTTTTGCTTGAATAGCCTTAGATAACTTATTGGCGTCACAATAACCTTCTTACGCTTGATAACTGTGTTAATGTATAATCGTGCTACAGTCATTTTCAAAGAGACAGTACTCGATCACAGAAAACTGATTGTGTTTCTGAGTCCTTTTCTAGTATAATATGAAACGATATCTGAAACTGAATAATTTCCCCAGCCATCGTGAGTGATGAAGCTCTTTCTGCTCAGTTTTCAGGGCTCTATGTTGTGTCTTTAGTTGTGATTATGGTGGGTTTCACCATGTACAATGTCGTCCCCACACCAAACTTAACTCCTGCACCAGTGTCTGAGAATCAAGGACATGACAACCAGGCTGCTGAGCTGGATGATAAGAGTCAAGTGGCCTCTGAAGTTGAGAATCAAAAGAAAGTAGAGATTGATTCCGGAGTAAACAGTCTTCCAGTTACAAATGCACATGTATGTGTTATAAGCAGTGTTAAAATGTAACTTAGCAATTTCAAGATTCTATGCAGATTTAGTTTTGACCGATGAAGACACTAATGTTGATGTTAACTTATTTTTCACAATATTTAAACTTATTTCCTGTTCTTGAATGACAGGACCAAAGGATCGGGTCTTTTGGGGCCTTCATATATTTGACAATGTCAGCTTTTCAGTCTTTATGGATTGAATAATGAAGCAGATCAAGCAGAAATAAACACACCTCTATATCTCTCAGTTATCTATACCATTTATCCATCAAGCTCATGACTGAGCTGGAGCCATTCCCAGCTGACTTCAGGCATGGACACACTGGGCAGGTCATTAGTTGATTGATGGATGGATGGATGGATAGATAGATAGATAGATAGATAGATAGATAGATAGATAGATGGATGGATGGATGGACGGATGGATGGATGAACTAAGTGTTCTGAGATATACAGTATATCTCTGTACAATTTTGTTTAGAGTTTAAAATTTATCACATCACATTTGATCTGCCCAAAGCTTGTGCAAAATATTTCTTGCGTAAGCAAAACAAAGTTGAAAAGCATTCTCAAAAGTAATAACAAAAGCATTGATAAAAGAAATAACAGTTTAAGAAATTAGAGAAGAAGAAATTATCACTATTATTTTCAAAAAATTATATTTTACCAAGAGTAGCAAATGTAATTTTTATTGTTTTATGTATTCACAATCCCTAAATACTCTTGGTTTATATATACACACACACACACACACACACACACACACACACACACACACACACACACACACACACACATATATATATATATACCCAAAAATAAAAGGACAGGACAAATTCTAAAAAAATTCATTCTTCTATAATCACCTGAAGAGAGAGGATGGTTTCACCACCCCTCGAAACAGATCTGTAGGGATAAATGGAGTTTCAATAGAAAGTCTTTGTCCTGTCCTTTTATTTTTGTTTATTTGCTCTACCAAAAAGTATTGAGCACTCTCCTACGGAAGGATCTACTCAGAAAATCCTCTATATATATATATATATATATATATATATATATATATATCAGCAATGGTTCTTTTGCATGCCTTTCACCACAAATAGAGAGCGAGGCATGGTCGGCCTTTGATAACCCATTTAGCTGCATGGGGGGGAAAATGGGAACCCGTTGAGAGTGGGGCTCGAATCCCCAACTCTGGGATCAGTGATCCAGCATCTTATCACTGATTCACCCCTGCCCCAGTATTATAATAATGGTAATTACAATAAGTCATTCATCCATTCATTCATCTTCTAAATCACTTAATTATGGTCATGGGGAGCCTATCACCCATTTCAGCCAACTCTGGGTGAGGGCAATAATAATAATAATAATAATAATAATAATAATAAATGGGGCAGTGGTAGTCTAGTGGTATAAGGCGCTGGATCGCTGATCCAAAGGTTGGGGGTTCGAGTCCCACTCTCCACAAGGTTGTCACTGTCCCCTCCCAGTGCAGCTAACTGGGTTATCAAAGGCCGGCCATGTCTCTCACTGTCTGTGGTGTGAGGCATCTAAAAGAACCATTGCTGACTTTCGACAAGAGTAGGTTGAAAAGCCGTCAGCGTGTTTCCGCCCTGCGATGGCCTGGCGAGCTGTCCTGGGTGTACTCTGCCCTCGCCCTGAGTTGGCTGGAATGGGCACCAGCCTCCCTATGACCCTAATTAGGATGAAGCGGTTACAGAAAACAAACTGAACTGATAATAATAATAGGCAGCATGGTGGTGTAGTGGTTAACACGTCCGCCTCACAACAAGAAGGCCTGGGTTCGATTCCCAGCCTGGACATTTTTGTGTGGAGCTTGCGTGGGTTTCCTCTGGGTACTCCAGTTTCAACTTACACTTCAAAAACATGCACAGTAGGTTAATTGGCTGTTCCAAATCTCGACTAGGTGTGAATGGTTGTGTGAGTGTTGGCCCTGTGCTAGCCTGGTGAGCTTTCCAAAGTGTCCCCTGCCATCGCTCAGAGGTTCAAGGGTCCTGTGTAGAGTTTACATGATCTAACTGTGGTGGGCGTTTCTACTGAATACTCCTGTTTCCTCCCACAGACCAAAGACTTGTACATTAGGCTAACTGACTGTTCCATATTTCCCCTAGGTGTGAATGGTTGTATGTGTATTTCCCCTGTGATGGTCTGGCGAGCTGTTCAGGGTTTATCCTACCTTAACCAAGTGTCGGCTGAGATAGGCTCCATCCTATTTGTTCCCCTAATATTGATAAGCAGTTTGGAAAGTGATTGAATGGGAAAATGAGTGATACTTGCACATTACATAAAAATCTTGACCTGAATCTCCGTCATGTTTTGAATCCCACCGCTGACACTCAACTGGATAAGTAGATTATTCATTCATTTTCTGAACTGGCTGACTCTGGGCGAGGGTGGGGTACAACCTGCTACAGGTCTGTCTCTGTGCCATGTATGCACAAGTTCAACATCTGATCATATTCAACAGTTGATACAGTGACTGAAGACTGTACACTATAGCTTTACACAAATTACATTTAGAAATAGTGGAGGAAAATATAAATAAACCAGCAGGTAGTCAGATTTATAAAGGGTCACGCTTACACTACATTGCCATAGCTGTGAGTCATTCAATTACACTAGTACATAAAGGGATACTTAGATAGATTTAGTTAAATATTTGATGATGTCAGATTGTGAAATGCTGTGGGTTTTAGACTTATATTGCATAATGGCAGCTGTATGTTTATCAGTTTCACATGATTTTGGAAGTGATTGATTTCTTTTCAGGGTGTACCCCCACCCCACCTAGCACCCAAAATCAGGTGCGATTTGCTTCAGCTTCCCCTGTGACCCTGATGGATAATGAGTTTGGTAATTTACTGAAATACGACAGATGGCTGATTTCTATGAGTGACATGATTCAAAGGGATACGCACAATTACATAAACTTCCCCTTTCTGTGTTTGTTACTTGATTTTTATATACAGTACTGCCGTTTCACAATAAATGTGAAAAACGTTCTGACGTAAATTTAATTTGTTTTCTATCTACTCTACATACTAGAATTGTAAGTGAAAAAAAAAAATCATCTAAAATAGGAAACAAGGCAACTTGATTCTTTCTCTGACTCATTCCTCAAGGTTGGATAATCTGTTAACAATCACAACTCCAAAACAGGCTCCAGTGTGGGTGATGCACATTCAAGCTGCTCCCGAAATACCAAAATCCTTGAAGAGCAAACACGCACTGTGGAAAAATCTAAAAACAACACCGCGCCAAAGAGATTATATTAACCCTTCACAAGATCTTCACAAGAAGCAGTCTTCTGCTTTTCATTCATCATCAATTCATTTTCTGTAACCGCTTAATCCTAATTAGGGTCATGAGGAGGCTGGCGAGGGCAGAGTACACCCTGGACAGCTCACCAGGCCACCGCAGGGCGGAAACACGTGGACAGCTTTGCAGCTACTCAGCGATGGTTCTTTTACATGAACCTCTCACCATAGACAGTGAGAGACATGGCCGGCCTTTGATAACCCACCCACACACCCACCAGTGCAGCTGACTGGGTTATCAAAGGCCGGCCATGTCTCTCACTGTCACACTGGAGGGACAGTGACAAACTTGTGGAAAGTGGGACTCGAACCCCCATCCTTTGGATTAGCAATCCAGCACCCTTTACCACTAGGCCACCACTGCCCCTTGGTTTTTGTTCAGTCATGTGGTATTCTCTTCACTGTCATTTAAAATGAGAACATAATTAATTTGGAATGAGTATAATGTAATATAAGGACAGAGGGAGCGAAGTGAGCATTGCTGTCTGAGTGTTCCACATTCCTGGGTCGACCACATCTGGCTATACTGTACGACCTTTTTTTTAAATTTGGACCCTGGAACGTATTTTGGTAAAACTAAGTGAAAAAGTCGTTTTGTTTGGCTTTTTTTTTTTTTTTCGGAGGGACCCCACCCCGACCCCACCCCGACCCCACCCTCCACCCCACCCCGACCCCACCCTGACCCCACCCTCCACCCTCCACCCCCACCCCCAACCTCATCATTTCATTAATCACTCATTTGCCATACCACTTAGTCTGACTAGGGCTACAAGGATGCTGGAGCCTGTCTCAGCCAACACTGGGCGAAGGTGGGCTAACACACTGAAAAGCCCACACCCTGGATCTTCTTGGTGTGAGACAGACGTGCTAACGCCAATGTTGCTGCCTCGAATACAAGCTACAATCGTGATATTGTTGTCAGAGCCACACAATGATCACTGTCTGTCTGTCTTCCTTTCGGCTTTTTCCCTTTTACTCGGGAGTCGCCACAGCGAATCGTCTGATTCGCACGTTTGATTTGGCAGAGGTTTTTACGTCGGATGCCCTTCCTGTCACAACCCTTTTTTAGCAAGGGACAGAAACACGCTGACGACTTTGCAGCTACTCTTTACAAAAGTCAGCAATGGTTCTTTTACATGAACCTCTCACCATAGACAGTGACAGACATGGCCCGCCTTTGATAACCCAGTTAGCCGCACTGGGGGGACAGTGACAACCTTGTGGAGAGTGGGACTCGAACCCCCAACCTTTGGATCAGCGATCCAGCACCCTATACCACTAGACCACCACTGCCCCCCTCCACAATGACCACTCTTTGCCAAAAATTCCTGTAACTGCTTCAAGGTTGCCATCGGCCTCTTCGTAGCCTCCCTGACCGACTCCTCTTCACTCTACCATCCAGTTTTTCCTGCGCAACTAGGGATTTGATTTTTTTTTGTAGCCCTTCCCTGGCTTGCGCCTGTATTATATCCCTGAGATCTTTTGACAGTGACAGTGATGCACAGTTAAGTATTTGCTGTCTGTTACTTCAAAGAACTGTAATGCACTAATAATAGAAGTTTTTTCAGGGTATGGATTCTTTTCTATGGGGCCGGTGGCATAGGAGTTAGGGTGCTGCGCTCATGGTCAGGAGGTTGTGTGTTCAAATCCCAGTTAGACCCCCACTGTGCTAAGACCCCTGGACAAGGTCTCAACCACAAGTGTGCCTCTGTTCACCCAGCAGGATAAATGGGTACCAGTAAAAATATACTGGGAAGGTAACCTGTGATGGACTCGCGCCCCATCCAAGAGGAGTTGAACTCCTGGTCGCTTCACGCTACGGAAACCGGGGATAAGCACCGACCCAATGAGCCACTATGGCTCGGGTGTAAAAAGCCCAACAGACTTTACCTTACCTTCTTTTCTATACCCACTGAACATGGTACCTTGTTTTGAACAGACATTGTCCAGTCTTACTGGAATGGCGGTGGTGGCCTGGTGGTATAGGGCTCTGGCTCACTGATCCCAGGGTTGGGGGTTCGAGTCCCACTCTCCACAAGGTTGTCACCGCTCCTCCCCAGTGCTGCTAACTGGGTTATCAAAGGCCGGCCATGTCTCTCACTGTCTCTGGTGACGGGAATGTAAAAGAACCATTGCTGACTTTCGCCAGGAGTAGGCTGCATGGCCGTCAGCGGGTTTCTGCCCCATGATAAAGGATTGTGTCAGGAAGGGCATCCAAAGTAAAAAAAAAAAAAAAAAAAAAAAAAAAAACCTATGCCAAATCAAACATGCGATGATTAACCGTGGTGACCCCTGAGGAAAAAAAAAAAAAAAAAAAAAAAAAAGGGGAACAGCCGAAAGGAAAAGAAGAAGACTGTCCATGTCTAGTCTTACTGGAATAGACTCCATATTCATCACGGTCCTTTGCAAGACCGGGGCAGTGGTGGTCTAGTGGTATAGGGTGCTGGATCGCTGATCCAAAGGTTGGGGGTTCGAGTCCCACTCTCCACAAGGTTGTCACTGTCCCCCCCAGTGCGGCTAACTGGGTTATCAAAGGTGGGCCAGGTCTGTCACTGTCTATGGTGTGAGGCATGTAAAAGAACCATTGCTGACTTTCGTAAAGAGTCGCTGCAAAGTCATCAGCGTGTTTCTGTCCCTTGCTAAAAGGGTTGTGACAGGAAGGGCATCCGACGTAAAAACCTCTGCCAAATCAAACGTGCGAATCAGATGATTCGCTGTGGCGACTCCCGAGTAAAAGGGAAAAAAGCCGAAAGGAAGACAGACAGACCTTTGCAAGATAAAGTGCTGAAGAAAAATGAATGTCATGCCACAGCTAATGTGCATTAAAGGTAGGTAAAGGTAAGTCTGTTGGGTTTTGACACCTGAGCCTAGCGGTTCATCAGGACAGTGCTTATCCCCAGTTTCTGTAGCATGAAGCAACCAGGAGTTCAACTCCCCCTGGATGGGACGCGAGTCCATCACAGGTTACCTTCCCAGTATATTTTACTGGTACCCATTTATACTGCTGGGTGAACAGAGGCACACTTATGGTTGAGACCTTGCCCAGGGGTCTTAGCACAGTGAGGGTCTCCGTAGGATTTGAACTCACAACCTCCTGATCATGAGCCCAGCACTCTAACCATTACACCACCGGCCCCACTAACGTGCATTAAAGCAGTGACAAAATGACTCCAAAGCACACAGTGCAAATGTAACAAGACTTGATTTATTCAATATTTGTTCTAGTTTCATTCTTCTTCAATTAAAACGTCAACATGATGGACAGTTAGATATGTGCAGCCCCAAATGTACAGGCTATATACACAACATAGACTTTCTCCATAGGGAAAAACACACTTTTTGTATATATAATATTAAATGTGGACAAGAGGTCAGAAAGGTTGCCCCATAGTATACAGTACTGCTTACGGTCCCCTAAGACAGTTTCCCCCTACAAATCATTCATATACATACCAAATCAAACATGTTGTACCAGGAAAAAAAATGGTATAACTGGTTAACATGTGCATCTTTGTGTGGTTAAAGACATACTTCAATGGGATTTCTTTAAAAATGAAGGTTGCGCTCTCTCGCTCTCTCTCTCTCTCTCTCTCTCTCTCTCATTCATGAAGCACGGTAATGAACGAATGAAGGGACTCTGCTCGGTTAATCGAGTGCTTGCTGATATCAGTATTGTAAACTTGGGTTGTTTCTTTGTGGGTCACATGAGCAATATCACAGTGTTTAAGGTTTATGAGTCAAATGTCAGAGGACACCCAGGCTAGGTTGGACTTGTAGGTCTGTAGAGTGTTCAGTGTGATTCAGTTAAGACACAGACATGTGGATTGAAGTATTAGAAATATCCAACACATCTGGCTAGTTCAGTGATGTTGTGCTTATACACAGCTGTCTTTCTGAATGGACACTCCTACAGTATCACATTATTGGTGCAGCCTGATGTTTTTCACAGAAGCTTTGGATGATGTACTGTATCTTTTCTTTGCGTTTCTACGATGGATGTACTGTACTTACTACTCATCACAAACACACCATCAAACACATACGTCATATTAAATCAGCATAAATCAGACAGAAGGTGACAAAATAGAGTATGCCATATACACCTACCATGAGTGAGCACACACACACACACACACACACACACACACACACACACAAAGCCTCCCTAATAACAATGCCTGCACATTCCTGCTAAACATAAAAGCTCACATTTATCAGCTACAATTTAATGAAGGCATTGGATGTGTTCCATCTGAACACAGAAATGGTACATTCACAATAAAGTTCAGGGGGTTCTTAGCATAAGTGATTACTTTTATTATATAGAGACCCCCTCCATGGCACAGTCATGGCTGTAGAACCGTGAGCTCATGTTGTGCTGGCGAGGCTGGGCACTCCAGCAGAAACTAAGTCCTGTAGTCAATAGCTGGTGTGTTAGCTGAGAGTGTGGTTACACAGAGAGAACACCAGAGGACGGCTGTGCAGCATTCAAGAGAACTGCAATGCCATAGAGGCACAGTTAAAGGCACAGGAGAAGATTTCACTAGAGTCCCTCAAGTCCAAAATGCACTTCATACAATCAAAGCAATAACGCAACACCCTGAATGCTCGGTACGAAAGATTCAAGAAAACTGCACTGCTGCAGATACTTTCCGGTTACGCGTGGATTCAAACGTGGAATTAAAGCATATAAAAGTGCAGTTATAAAACTGGTAGGGCTTCAGAATTCAGTTGATCGCCGATTTGCTGATGAGAGTGAAGTACAAATTAACTAAGAGCACTACATTCATGCAATCTAGAACCATGAGAAACATCACAGAGTGGCCTGCCAGGTTGGCGCACCTGGGACTGGCTGATATCACGGAACATCTTCTATAACGATAACCAGGCGAACTGATACCCTCGTAAAAAGTAACAGATTAGAGAAAAGGAAATTATACATCATTCAGTCATTTTCTGAACCGCTGAATCCTAATTAGGGTCGCAGGGAGGTTGGTGCCCATCTCAGCCGACTCTGGGCGAGGGACACCCTGAACTGCTCTGCAGGCCATTGTAGGGCAGTAAATTGCTTCCAGGACATTTGCTCACAACCTTAATGGAAAAAAAAAAAAAAAAAAAAAAAAAAACAGACGTTTGCTCACAACATAATCTCATCCTAAACCGTAAACCATAATGTATAATGAGTTAATATAACATTATGTCTTTATAATAATCATTTTTTTTATAACATATTGTGATCTTTTTGCATTATGCATGTATTAGAAAAAAAAAAAAAAAAAAAGATGTGAGCAAATGTCCGTTTTTTCATTAAGGTTGTGAGCATTTGTCCGCGCATCGGTAAATTATATTCATATATTCAAATTGTATTCAGACTAAATAGAAATGTATTTTTAACTGTGTATCAGATACAGTCAGACTTTTTGTATCACTAATGCTTTCCTGCCAATTTTAAGCACATGTAAATATGATAAAATTATGTATTTTGGAAAGAAGTTATTGTGATATAATATTCCTGCCATATCATCCACCCTCCTATTCATACTCTCTCTCTCACTCTCTCTCTCACACACACACACACACACACACACACACACACATAGCAGCATGAAAGAGGACATCACAATCTAATTTTATCCACATAAAAAGTATACAAAACTTTTTTTTTTTTTTTTTTTTTTTTTTTTTACTTTTCATCCACACAATATAACATAGCTATATATAAACTTTGATAGATTTGTCTTAGACTCTTCATAGATTTGTTTTTTTTTGTTTTTTATTTGGAATGTACATCTTTTGTCTGCTGTAATGCTGGAAGTGACTAGCAGAGGCTTGTAAGTGCAGTGCCCACGTCAGCTTGTTCTCTCAGGCAAGCTTTAGCGTGCTGACAGGGAACGAGGGCATGGTCACCATGGTAACTGGGTTTAGGACAGTCTGGCCCACCAACTGCGGGTGATGTGCGAGCACCTGATGCCCAACGGGTGTCTGTTTAGCCAACGCTGGAGCACCATTGGCCTGGCCGTGTGAGAGGGTGTGTGAGATGGTGACTGGTTGTGGGTATAGTGTGGGAAGGTGCGTCACCGGGTGCACCGTGATGTGCCCAATGGTCTGAGGTCCAGGTGCCAGCTGTATGGCGCTGGAGGAAGAGGAAGGGGAAGAGGTTGAGGGGGGTGCGATGTGGGTGATGTGCTTGGTGCCTGTCTGGGTGACAGCCTGGATGACCGAGGCATGTGAAGAAGCATGTGTGATAACAGTTGGCTGGATGCTGGAAGTGGCTACAATTCGTCCATATGCCAAGCTCTGAGGGGCCATCATGGCATGGGGTTGCTGAGTTGCTGCTGTCTGGGCAGGGGGTAATGAGAGGGAGGGTGAGGAAGGCTGGACAGAGACTGAGGCAGAGGACACCGTAGCAGTTGGTGGAGTTTGGGTGGGCTTGGAAGGAACAGAAAGAATTTGGGGCAAGGAAGGAGACAGCTTCCTGAGCTCTTGCTGAGGCACTCTGGGTAAGGAATGAGGTGAGGCCAACTCTTTTTCTTCCTCAGTGTCCTCATCCATGTTTTCTTCACCTTCTGTGGGGAGCACAACAAGAACCAAGAAATGGATGCACAGAATTGCTGTGAAGTGTAGACAATTTTTAAATCACAAGTACAGGTGGAATGGCTTACCTGACGCTGTGGAGGTGGACACCTGGTCATCTTCAGGTTGCACAGTTTGACGCAGCAAACGTTCAACCTCCACTATGTCCATCCACTGGCTGAGCTCATTCTTCAGGTCAGTAAGCCTTTGCTGGGAGGAGATCTTCTCACGGGCCAGGCGCTCCATCTCATGCTCGTACTCCTTCTCTTTCCTCTTCAGAGTCTGTGGACAGAATAAAAAGGCATAAAAATACATTAGCAGGGACAAGTCACCACATCACTAAAGTGTACGTTCTTTTATTAAAAAGCTGCAGCATCTGAATCATAAGGTTCCTCATCACTACATGATTTGCACCACACATATAAACCAGTGTTCAATCTTAGAGCCAACAAGCTAGAAAATGTTTTGGGAGTCAAAATGTGTTCATTTAAAAAAAAAAAAAAAAAAAAAAAAAAAAAAGGACATTGAAGGAATTTTTGACTATAATGGCGGTTTAGTGAGATAATGGATAATGGAAACAACAGTTTTGTGCATAATAATAATCCGCCATCATTTCGACGTAAACAACACACGAATACTGTACACAAATTAGTAAAGCCATGGTGCGCTGTGGTTTATTACGACTCTCACAGAAAAAAATAATATCTGGAAACATAAAATGCTCACAGAACAGTAAAAGAGCTCATTTGGCTCATGTGCCACTAGTTTCGCAAAACAGTATAAAATGCATCAGTTGTAAGCTGAAGAATGTTATTAGTTAGAAATACAAAAGAAATGCGGAATTTATTTTCTTGTCATACAATAATACGGAGGAACTTCACCAGAGAAGAAATTTACAATAATTTTTCAGCTTCATTTAAGAGATTATTTCTAAAAAAAAAAAAAAAAAAATTAGATATCACAATCGTGCATCTGTCGGGCTTTTTGCACCCAAATCTACTGGCTCATCAGGCCAGAGCGCATTCCCCGTTTCCATAGTGTGAAGCGACTAGGAATTCAGCTCCTCCTGGATGGGATGCTCATTAATACTGCTGGATAGACATAAGCATACTTGCCTAGAGTTTTAGTGGGGGGTCCAACACCCTAACTACTACACCACCATCCGCACAGTACTGCAAAACAACATAAAACACCCGCGGGGCAAAGCTGAAGAGTGTTGGGGGAAACAAAGGATACTACATACATTTCTTTCCTTGTTCAGTTCATTTTCTGTAACTGCTTAAACCTAATTAGGGTCACGGGGAGGGTGGCGCCCATCCCAGCCGAGGGCAGAGTACACCCAGGACAGCTCGCCAGGCCATCGCAGGGTGGAAACACGCTGACGGCTTTGTAGCTACTCTTGTCGAAAGCCAGCAATAGTTCTTTTACATGAACCTCACACCATACACAGTGAGAGACATGGCCGGCCATTGATAACCCAGTTAGCTGCACTGGGGGAAGGGGGAAACAACTTTGTGGAGAGTGGGACTTGAACCCCCAACCTTAGGATTAGCGAACCAGCGCGCTATACCACTAGGCCACCACTGTCCTTCTTGCCCTTCTTGCCTTGTAAGGTAAAGTCCATTGGGTTTTTTACACCCAAGCCATAGTGGCTCATCGGACCGGTGCTTATCCCCGGTTTCCACAGCGTGAAGCAACTAGGAGTTCAACTCCCCCTGGATGGGACGCTAGTCCATCGCAGGTTACCTTCCCAGTATATTTTTACTGGTACCCATTTATACTGCTGGGTGAACAGAGGCACACTTGTTGTTAAGACCTTGCCCAGGGCTCTTAGCACAGGTGGGGGTTTCACTGAGATTTGAACACACAACCTCCTGATCATGAGCACAGCACCCAAACCACTACGCCACCGGCCCCACTTCTTGCCCTGTACTATAGTAATATATCACGCAGAACCTTTCAGCTCCATTTAAAGATTAAGAGAGTGTTCTAGAAATCAGATGCTGTAAATACTTATACTTGATAATCTCTGAAGCAGACATAAAGTGCAGTGTTGATGCCATGGTTAATGGATCTTTCTGTTTTTCAGCAGAAAACAGGTCGTTGGGGGTCCAAGGTCAGTGTTCAGTATGTGTGTTCCACCTGACCTCATTTTTCTTTTTTTTTTAATAAACAATGCCACCGCACAGCATTCCAATTGGTCAGTCTCGTCTGCACTAGGGTTAAACTAGGACAAGCAACCCTTCCCTAATCAGCACCACTATTTGGCTTCATCATCATTTACTTCTTGGAATTGCAAACTCCATTGGATTCACTTCAAGAACAAGAGCAGGCCTGTGTACGCACAGTCAGTCATGTGTCCTCATTAACGTCGCTGCTGTTTATGCTTTCTCAAAAAAAAAAAAAAAAAAAAAAAAAAAAAAAATTCCTCCTGTTCCTGCTTCCCAGTCCATTCTCACTGCAGCAGTGTAAAGCTCCACTCACTTCTGGGAAGGGGGAGGTTATACGAACCCTGCATGAGTAAACAGGTTTAAGTCAGTGCAGTACACTGGGGGGGGGGGGGGGGGGGTGGAGCTTGTGGGATGTGAGCTGAACCAATCAGAGGTAGACATCTGGGCAGAGAGCACTGAGTCATAGGCCCCAGGCAGAAGGACACAGAAGGAAGCTCATGGCTCCATTCCCTCCTTCATCAACACACACTTAAATTCATCATTCCTGACTCCATCCAAGAAGGTAGAAGTAGCAGAGAGATGGTTGATGGGGTGGGATGGGATGGGGTGGGATGGGGTGGGGGTGGGGATATGTTAAACACTGGGCAGGGTCTTATTGACCCAGTTTAGAGGCTTAGTCAGCTGATGCAGGAGCCAGTGCTGGCAATGAGCACACACAGCAAAGTTCTTTTAAAGAGCTTTAAGGAGGCTGGATAAAGATTAATAAGTCTGTACAGAAGAATATCCTGCTTCCTAAATAATTCAGATATTACTGATCAGTTATTCAGACAATATAGAAACAAAATCGCAGTGTTTGGAAACACCCCCCCCCCCCATCCATTCATTCTCATATATGAAAATGTGAAATAAAATGTGTCACACTGAATAATTGTAGTAAATATAAATACAAACCAGGTTAAGTCCTATATTGATCATTATAACGCAACAAGACTAAAAACTTCCTTTTGGTGAGCTCACCAATATTAGCTGAGCATGTTTAATTAGTATTATAATAAAATTATTGCATGAACGTGATTTATGACCATGAAGAGATCATGAAACGTCTTTGTGGTACGGCAGTGCTCTGGTCTGTAGGGCCAAACAAGGCTCGGTAGCATTAGCTCCATCTCAGGCTGCACCTGTCTAAAGCTTTTATCCTGGATTAGACACTCAGTCTGTGATCTTTCACATCCACATATTACAAAATGGACTGACTTTCAAAACAACTAGTTACCCATAGTAGGGTTTCTTCCACACGGCTGAACGGACAAGCTTAATATAATACGGCGTAGAAGGAGGTGTGGTGGAGAAAGAATTCTATGAGAATCTGAATTTTATAAATGCACACACTGACTAGCAATCATCTGTGAAGTAGTTTACAAAGACAAAAATTTCACCGGCATGTCGTCCTGCTATTCAATCCTAATTAGGGTCTTGGGGAGGCCTGCACCCGTCTCAGCCGACTCCGGGCAAAGGCAGAGTACACCCTGGACAGCTTGCCAGGCCATTCCATGGCAGAAACACGCTTGACAAAAAGGTCAGCAATGTTTCGTTTACATGCCTTTCCCCATAGACAGCGAGAGACATGGCCGGCCTTTGATAACCAAGTTCGCTGCACCGTTGGGACAGTAGTGACGACCGTTGACAGTGGGGCTTTAACCCTCAGCCTTGGGCTTGGTAACCCAGCATCTGAACCTCCATACAGTTGGATTATATTGATTATTAGAAAATGCCACATATATCACACTTCCTCAACTTCGCCATATATACACCACGAAAGCATGACCATAGTACAACACCACAATGGTAAGTGTTTTTTTTTTGTTTGTTTGTTTGTTTTTGGGTAAACAACATAGACTTTAAAAACCATTCAAAAAGAAGAGAAAAGCACCATGAGCTCTCAAGGGTTCACTAACGATCTGGTTCAACCAATACGACGCTAGGATTCCTTGCTATCGTCAAGGCAACAGTAAAACAAAAAAAAAAAAAAACAAAAAAAAAAAAGCAAACAGAAAAGAAAACACCTTTTCCTGGTAACTATATTCCTGTTCATACAAGGAGGATGAGAGCAGAGACGTCTTGCTGTAGGAAATACAGGTTTTTCAACACTTTGAAGAAGCGCACCGTGTGTAAGTGAATAAATTACTCAACCCTTAAAATATTCTACAGTTTACTCAGCAGCTGCAGTCCAACGCAACATTGTCATGTGCTCATAAATATAAATGCCGGTCAAACAACAATAAAAGTCGTGCGGCCCTCAAAATCCCACTGAAGTCAGATAAAAAAAAAAAGAAAAAAAAAAAAAGAAAAAAAAAAAAGAATACCGTACTTATTAGATGTACAAGCGTCGGTAAGTGCGTACTAGTTGGCCTCCCATTTATCACGTTATATAAGCGAGTAGTAAGCACACAACTCCAATGAGCTCCACTGCCATCTCATCTGCTCCTTGACCCGAATGGTTTAATTGAGGCTAGTCATACTAAATTATGACACGGATGACCTTTACTGCGATTAGATAACCTAACCTATTTTCGCAGGATAGAAGAGGTTCAAGAATGTGTAACTTCTACATTTGTTATTATGTGACGGTTACGTTTTTGCGAGCTTATGTTTTCAGGTTGTCCATCCGGGCTATTCTTGTACACATGACACCTCAAGAATGCTTCCAGGCATGTTCTTCAAACTTTGCACAAATTCACAGTTGACTCAAAGGAGGAAGTGTTTATATTTTGTAGGTCACAGACCAAACGCCACTCCAGCCTTGCTGCATTTAGGAATATAACTAGCAGGTGGTACGGTAGTTCTAGTTTTCTATTATTTTCTCTGCGAAAATTCGACTTCAGCTCCTCCGCGGGTTCAGCTGATTTATGGGACACTGTGCTGGAAGCATGGTTCACATTTACATTAACTTTGCATCTGTATACACGCTTTTATATTGAGTGCAGTCTTTTACAAGTATAAATAAAATTTGAATTGTGGCATAAGGACGGTGGAAAGAACCGTGTGTGCCCTTCAAGCTCAGGGGAATAAAGTGTACAGATTCATGCACTGCCTGCAAGTCGAGCCTTTGATTGATGGCTCTTGATAGGTGTCTGTGGCCGAGACTGTATTACACTAGAAATAATGAATCTGTTTATTATTATTATTATTATTATTATTATTATTGCTGCCCATCATTGTACAAGTCAGTGATACATAACAGCAACACCACAGCCTCATTGGGTTTCCTGCGGTAGGCACACAGACATAGGACCAATCATCCAAATCATGTACCATGACGACCAAGCTCCACTCGGAATGCCTGATGATAATTACTCTGTTGGCACAAGAGTATTTTTTTGTGAAATGGAGAGAAATAGAATAGAGAACTTCTGTGTTTTTCCATACATATTTCAGCACTCCGTGAACTTGACATCAGACAATCCACACATTTGACTATGCCACCTGAACCATGCACTAGTCTCTCCTCTGAAATTGGGTGGGAATTAAAAACCTTACAGAAAGCAAATTTAACAAAGATGTTTATACCCCAGAAGGCTTTTAATGGTCATGAAGCTCGCTAGTGGTTATATTATCTGGCCAGTTAGTTCAAGCTAATTTTCAAGCTACAGTGATACCTCTGCTCACGAACATAATTGGTTCCCTGAAAGTGTGTGTGAGGCGAAAAGTTCGTCTTCCGAACATTTATTTCCCATAAGAAACCATTAAAATGAGAATAATCCGTTCCCAGGTCCCCATAAAACATAATTTTCTACTAAATAAGCCTTAAAACTACACAAAAATATACCTTATTTTATGTATAATAAATGTCTATTGTATTGTAATTAAAGAAATAAACTGTACTGTATAATAAAGTGGTTTTATTTACCTTTGTGATGGTAGTTGATGGCTTGATGGAATGGAGTGGGAGGAGGAGGGAGGGAGGGAGGGAGGGACTTACTGTTTGGAAGGAGAGTTTGGAAACGCCTACTGTTTGGAAACACCTTTAGCCACACGCGCACCCTTAATAGCTTCCTTGTTCTTAAGGATGGGAGCAATGGTAGACTTAGCGTACTGGTACTGGGACGCTGAGTCACACAAACGCACACCTCGTTCGTGTTTTTCAATGATCTCCGCCTGTGGTGGGGTCTTTTTCGGTCCCATAATAGCAAAAGTACACTCAATATGGTCCAAAATGTCTAGCAAACACAAACCACTTCCGCACTCAAAGAAAGGGGTGTGACGAACTGTGACGCCGTGAGCGTGCGTCAACTTCTCGTGGCCGCCACCGTGGCGCTGTTCGACCGCGTGGTTTGGTTCGTCCACCGAAAACTAGTTCGTCAGCAGAGACTATATGCTCGCAAATTTAATGTTCTTGAGGCGAAAAGTTCGTGATCTTAAGCGTTCGTCAGCGGAGGTTTTACTGTAATTAATTTCTAACCTGTTAATTTTAACTATGCTAATCAAACACACACACACACACACACACACACACACACTTTAATAAATGAACCAATATCAAATTTCATTTTTGTTTACTTACATTTGCTGATGGCAGTGGTGGTCTAGTGGTATAGGGTGTCACTGTCTCCACCCCCCACCCCCACCCAAGTGCAGCTGACTGGGTTATCAAAGGCCGGCCATGTCTCTCACTGTCTATGGTGTGAGGTTCATGGAAAAGAACCATTGCAGACAAGAGTAGGCTGTAAAGCCATCAGCGTGTTTCCGCCCTGCAATAGCCTGGCGAGCTGTCCAGGGTGTACTCTGCCCTCGCCCAGAGTCGACTGGGATGGACGCCAGCCTCCTCGCAACCCAAATTAGGCTTAAGCGGTGACAGAAAAATGATAAACATTTGCTGACAACTTATTCAGAAATGCCACTTTATATAAATAAGGTGTGTTTTAGTTTATTCCGTGTGGTTTTAGTTTGTAGCAAACCAACAGAAATGATCCTTTCTTTCTGTTTCCTTCAATCATGCTACCTTCACTGATAAGGAAAAAGGTTTTTTAAATTATGATTTAAAATGTTATAGACTGCTCACCACGTCTCTAGTTAAATATTCACAGAAGAAAAGCTGAATGTCTCCGAATGGCTGGATCATTAATTTTTACTTTATTATATATTTTAAATCTTATCCCTATATCCTTATGATATATATTTTTCAGTCCTATGTTGTCTTGTTCGTATAATTTATTTTGTTTTCCTTTATCATCTTTATCTACCGTCTCTTTTTATGAGTGTCGGATTATAGTATCAAGTGGTGAGAAAATTTAATTTACCCTACGGGATTCATAAAGTTACTATCTATACATCTATCTCAGTCAATTCAGCAACATCCAATGAGCATGGGGCGAATAATTGTTTTACTATATACTACCAGCATAAAAAAATAAATCAAGATTTATATGGGTTACTGGAATACATTTATTTCATCCATGAAAGAACCAGGTCAGTTGAGCTCCAACCAAAGATAAGTACAGCGCAGATAGTGTCATGTTTTTAAATCCCTTCTGAGTTCAAGTCTATACCAAATCAAAAAATGTAAGTAAACCCTGCACCATAATGGTGTCCCTTTTAAACTAATTAAAAATTGTAATTTACACCACGTGGAAACTCAAGAGAAACAAAACTAAGTGAAATCGTTATCATTCATTTTTCCATTTTTAAAGTATGATGACAATGATAATTCCACCTGCTATAAGTAACAAACTGTATGTGTGTGTGTGTGTGTGTGTGTGTGTGTGTGTGTGTGTGTGTGTGTGTGTGTGTGTGTGTGTGAGATTCTGATTCAAAAATTACCAACAAGGGATACATTTTTTTTAATCCCCAGATAGCGCACCAATCATATCGCATCGTTTGCATGTGTTGTATATCAATCTCTAACTGCCTGTTTACTACCAAACATAAAGAGCGAATGACCCAATAATAGGACATGCAATGAGATTTCCTTTCGGCTTCCCCCCTTTATCCGGGGTCGCCACAGCGAATGATTTGATGAGCATGTTTGGTTTGACATAGGCTTTTACGTCGGATGCTCTTCCTGACACAACCCTTTAGCAAGGGACGGAAACACGTTGACCGCCTTTGATAACCCAGTTAGCTGGACTGGAGGGGGGGGGGGGGGGCAGTGACAACCTTGCATATATTGTATACATCTTCTTAAAGCATTTTTATTAGTATTATAGTTCTAAAACAATGGATTTCCCTCAGAATAGTCCGGTTTCCTCCTGCAGTCTAAAACATGCAAAGTAGGTTAATTGGCTGTTTCAAACCTCCCCTAGGTGTGAATGGTTGTGTGCGTGTTGGCCCTGCGATGGCCTGCCGAGCTATCCAGGATGTACCCCGCCCTCACCTGGAGTTGGCCGAGATGGACACCAGCCTATTTATAATTAATTTGCTAGCACTCAGTTCAAGGCAACTTTAGTTTTTGAACTGCATTTCTTTCTAAATAGCCTTGAACTGATTGGGAGCAAATTAATTACAAATACAGTAAAACCTCCGCTGACGAACGCTTAAGCTCACGAACTTTTCGCCTCAAGAACATTAAATTTGCGAGCATATAGTCTCTGCTGACGAACTAGTTTTCGGCGGACGAATCAAATCACGCGGTCGAACAGCGCCACGGTGGCTGACCACGAGAAGCTGACGACGCTCACGGGCGTCACAGTTCGTCACCCCTTTCTTTGAATGCGGAAGTGGTTTGTGTTTGATAGACATTTTGGACCATATTGAGTGTACTTTTGCTATTATGGGACCGAAAAAGACCCCACAACAGGCGGCGATCATTGAAAAACACGAACGAGGTGTGCGTTTGTGTGACTCAGCGTCCCAGTACCAGTACGCTAAGTCTACCATTGCTCCCATCCTTAAGAACAAGGAAGCTATTAAGGGTGCTTCCAAACAGTAGGCGTTTCCAAACTCTCCTTCCAAACAGTAAGTCCCTCCCTCCCTCCTCCTCCCACTCCATTCCATCAAGCCATCAACTACCATCACAAAGGTAAATAAAACCACTTTATTATACAGTACAGTTTATTTCTTTAATTACAATACAATAGCACATTTATTATACATAAAATAAGGTATATTTTTGTGTAGTTTTAAGGCTTATTTAGTAGAAAATTATGTTTTATGGGGACCTGGGAACGGATTATTCTCATTTTAATGGTTTCTTATGGGAAATAAATGTTCGGAAGACGAACTTTTCGCCTCACACACACTTTCTGGGAACCAATTATGTTCGTGAGCCGAGGTATCACTGTATATTGTCGGATAAAAGCAGGGGCAGTGGTGGTCTAGTGGTATAGGGCGCTGATCCAAAGGTTGGGGGTTCGAGTCCCACTCTCCACAAGGTTGTCACTGTCCCCCCCAGTGCGGCTAACTGGGTTATCAAAGGCGGGCGATGTCTCTCACTGTCTATGGTGAGAGGCATGTAAAAGAACCATTGCTGACTTTCGTAAAGAGTAGCTGCAAAGTCGTCAACGTGTTTCTATCCTTTGCTTAAAGGGTTGTGACAGGAAGGGCATCCGACGTAAAAACCTCTGCCAAATCAAACGTGCGAATCAGATGATTCGCTGTGGCGACTCCTGAGTAAAAGGGAAAAAGCCAAAAGGAAGACAGACATACTGTCGGATAAAAGTAGTGATGTTCTGATTATGGTTTAAGGCAAAATTGGGTAAGAACATAACAACCTTCCCCTCCTCTTTCCCCTTTCCCTCTGTCTAGACTCAAAGCCTCCAACCCCACCTGTATGCATGTAAGTAGAGCAGGTCATGCTGTGTGCAGAAGGTCGACAGTAGTCATATGCAATGCGAGTGAGAAGCACATGGCCAAATCCAAGCGAAGGGACTGTCTCAACTGATTTGACTCTGTGGGGTGCTTACTGACTCATTTCTGCCGTACAGACAATGCAAAACAAGGAGAGCGAGAGCAAAAAAAAAAAAAAAAAATGGATTGAGAGCAGCAAAAGGAATGGCTTTAGACCGAACCTAGTTCCTAGTTGCTGACATGCTGCATTAACAAGCATGGATTGATTGTCTTGTGACTTGTATTACCTGCAGCTGATTGCCAACCCCACTCAAACAACAAACAAAAAAACAAAACCCTCACAATCACACAAGGAAAGAAAGTTCATCTATTACGTACTTTCTCTTTATTGGTGATCAGATAGAGGAGAAAGACAACATCTACCACTTCAGTTTTGGCATTATTTTTTTTATTGGTTATTCAGAGACCGCTTTATTCTCAGTCAAAAAAAACCTCACAGTCAGTCATTATCATCAGTAAGAATATAAGGCAGCGCTTAGTGTCTGGGATAAAGTGAAAATGACAGCATAGGAAGTTGAAAACATCTGCCTGTTTTGTTTCACCTATAGCCAGTTCTCTGAGCACAACAAAGCCGAGTCATGATTTAGCAGACGGGCCTATGTTTGCAGATGTAGACGTCTGTGATGCATATCGATGGGACGAAATAACTAAGCGCCGAGGACTCAACAATTCACACAACAATTTTGACTGCTGATTTCTGAGAGCGCGAAAGAGAAGCCTCAAAAGATCAAGATGCAATCAAGATAACACTCCCTCTTCTGAGAAATATCACGCTTTATTGAGCCAACTGACTGTTTTCTTCACTATGAATTCCTCAATGATTTAATTATATTGATGCCCTGAGTATTTTTGTGATTACA
>CM045747.1:23760581-23783081 GCA_024760905.1 Plotosus lineatus | reverse complement strand
TCAATAGCCATGGTTCAGGTATAGAGCACATGGTGTTACACTGCTACAACATAATCATCATCAACACCACCAACCACACCTACATACAGGGCAGACTCGGATATCAGCGCACCACAGATAGAAACATTATGATAGGTGCTGTCTGCCAAAGAAAAGCTGACAGAGGACACACAAAACAGCCAAGAAAACATACAGTATTAAAACATGAAACAGTAACAGGCTGTGGAGTCAACGATTTCACATCTACAATAAACCCAGGTATGACAGATCGATACTTGTGAGATTTTTTTTTTTTTTTTTTAATTCATGCTAATTTAATAATTTAACTATTTACCAGTCAAAGTATCAGTACTGACTATAACTAGAGAAGAACAGCAACGTAACCTTCATATCCAGGACTTGAAATTGAGTGACTCACTCACTCACTCTCCAAACTGCTTAATCTTACTCGATTTGCAGGGAGATTGGAGCCTACTTCAGCCGAGTCTGGGCAAAGGCATACAGTGTGCATACAACACCTCGCCAGACCATTGCAGGGCCAACACACAACCATTCACACTCACATCTAGGAGAAATATAGGACAATTAGCCTAATGTCTGTGTCTTTGTACTATAGGAGGAAACCAGAGTACCTGAAAGAAACCCACACAAGCACAGGAACATCTGTGTCCGAGACTCAACCCCAGAAGCTTCTTGCTGTGAGGTGAACGTGCTGACTACTATGGCGCCATGCTACAAAATTCAGTATAATTATTAATTTTTCATGCAACGACACAGATTTCAGTACAAACCTATAAAACGATAAGAAAACAGCATAATGGAATCAAGTCTTCTTCATTCATTTCTGAAACCCAGAACGTTACTTCAGCCCTTTTTAAAAGCATGTGACCATTTACTGCACTGTGAGATGTTTGGTCTTTTTTGCAGATAGATTTTTTGGGGGACTAAAATACTGTAGTGGCCCATTCCTAAATTAGTCATGAGCCAGTAGAATGTGTTATTAAACCCAGCAGTGCTTTCGGAAAAGTACTGATAATAATATACTGACGTGGACCAGGAAGTTTGCGGTTCAGTCTGCAATGGACACTTATGAGGAACATGTGTTTTTTTTACAGCCTCCAAACAGAGAAAGAGAAAGAGAGAGAGAGAGAGAGAGAGAGAGAGAGAGAGAGATAGCCATCGCACACACTACCCTAATTTAACTTTCTATTCTACTGCTTACAAACATTTTTCCTCCTTCCGTCTGTCCGGTAACTGATGACTCAAAACTCAACTTTCCATTGCAACCACAGAGACACTGCGGGAGGGCATGTTTTGCACATTTTATTTCTCAACTGTTGTTCTCGTTCTTTTTTCACCTCTGTCAAGATTCAGGACGGCTCAGCACCATCAGAACAGCTCAAAAGGGTTTCACTTGTCTGCATGTCGTCTCAGCACATCATCAAATCACCAAGATCAGGAGACACACAAGCTGAAGAACCCCACATAAATCTGCCCTGCCTTTCTCCATTCCCAAAACCAGCTGTTATCCACTGCCATCATCGCCAACAATTTATCAATAAATTCATATCTCACATCACCATACGATCACAAATCACTCTGATCCCAACCATATCAATATTGGCTACTATTATCAGAATAATAAAACCCGATAGTCGCGGACAGTGGTGTTGTATGGTTTAGAAACAGTAGTCCTGGGGAAAAGACAGGAGGCAGAGCTGGAGGTAGCAGAGATGAAAATGTTGAGGTTCTCTTTGGGAGTAACGAGGATGGATAGGATCAGGAATGAGTCCATCAGAGGGACAGCACATGTAAGACGTTTTGGAGACAAAGTCAGAGAGGCTAGATTGAGATGGTTTGGACATGTACAGAGGAGGGATAGTGAGTATATTGGTAGTAGGATGCTGAGGTTGGAACTACCAGGCAGAAGGCCTAGAGGAAGACCAAAGAGGCGATTTATGGATGTGGTGAAGGAGGACATGAAGGTAGTTGGAGTAAGAGTAGAAGATGCAAAGGATAGGGTGAGATGGAGGCAGATAATAATTCGCTGTGGCGACCCCTGATGGGAACAGCCAGAAGGAAAAGAAGAAAGATGATGTTTATTCTTTGACTTCCCGTGAACTGATACCAAACCAGTTCCACTGTGTTAAAAGCGCTATTTGGTTTTATTCAAATTAATTTCATGAATTCGTGCTTTTGAGTACAGAAATTCTCTTCTCGGAACAAATAATTAATTCCAATTACTATTCACTTAGAATTAATAGCAATAGCAAAATAGTAGCTATAACTAGCATATAGTAGCTATAACTAGCATATCTGATTGTAATCCAACCCAACATCAGGTCATGAAAACAGAATAAATAAATTATGATAGTTCCCAGAATGCATCTCTGAAAAATGCGGATTTAAAATCTTAACTTGTGAGTCACCACAACACATGTTAAAAGTTTCAGAACGCCTAATTTTTCCCCCCCAGTTTTTGTTAAAATTTCCAGTTTCGTGTCTTTCGTGTACTCCTAAACCATAGGGGCGAAAAACCCAACGTGAAATATATTTTCAGATATCGGTATTTGCAGATGAACACCACCGTTCTATTTTTTCAATGAAGGAAATCATTCACATTTATGGCGTTTGGCAGAAGCACTTATCCAGAGCACTTGATGCTTAAGTGCCTTACGCAATTGCTCAGCAGTGGCAGCTTGGTGGAACTGAGGCCTAAACCCTTGACCTTCTGATCAGTAACCCAGAGCCTTAACCACTAATCCACAACACTGTCCCAATCAAACATTGTTCTGCAAGTTCTGCAGTAGTGTTGCACTTGTTGCTTGCTTTGCCTTCACCCTTCAGTCTACTTCATCCCAAACCAAATCGAGGAGACCGAAGTCTGAAGACAGTGCTGCCATTCCATGGTTTGAAACCTGCCGTCGCGTTCTTTTCTTCCACGGTCATTCTGACCTAACGTTTACCTTTTCAGGTCATTCACTGGACTTGAACTGAACTGCTTCAATTTTAATAAAAACCACAAAAATCGAGGTGTTATAAATCTTTTCACTGGTAGTGTATGCGTGATATGTCTCGGCCTACCAAAGAGCAGCAGACTTGAGAGGAAGTCAGTTGTACCTGAATGTATCTTAATGCACTTCTCAGCACACTCAGATTGGAGGTTTTCTTCTCATCTACATTAGGGATGTTCTTCTTGAGAGTTTCGAAGCATTCCTTTAAGTGTGCCCGCCTGTTTCAAAATAGCAATAACACTTAGTCCCGTTTGAACTGACCTTAAAGTGGAACTTCAGTGTGCATTTGAATTTAAAATAATAAAAATGGGACTGTAACGAGTGTAGCTACAACAACAAAAACAACCTTCATGCTTATATGTAACCTACAAATCTCTAGAATGTTGTGCAAACAGAATCCAGAGGCTAAACACTAACCCACCTGTTTTTTTCCAGCTTGTTATGAACTTCTCTTGTTCCTGCCCTAAAACAAAGAGAACACACACACACACACACACACACACACAAAGAATTTACCAAAGAAGAACAAAGTACAAACACTCCCCGCTTTACGTTCGTTCGTTTTACGTATTTTTCGATTTTACGTTTAAAAAAAAAAATTAAAAATTGTCAAATTTTGAGTTTAGCGTGCTCTCTGTAGTAAGAGACGTACCTACGTAGTACACTGACGTAATACGCTACTTACGCATGACACTGCGTCCATTGTTTACAAACAACAAACCGAACGTACCCCTCCTTCTTCCCAGTTCGCTGCGTGTTACCCTTGTGTTAAGACGTCGTCTCTGTGATCTTTGTGTTTACACTGTTTTGCGGACTTTTGTAACCCTAAGCAAATATGGTTGGTCAGAAGCGTAAGCTGTAGTGATGGCGGTAATCAGAAAAAGCGGCAAGCCGTCTCGTTAGAAACAAAGATGGCTATTATCAAGAAAATCGATGCTGGTGAAAAACATGCGACTGTTGCACGTTTCTTCCAAATGGCTCCATCGACCGTCGGAACCATTTACAAGCAGAAAGATCTCATCACAGAGAATGTTAAAGGTTATATTTCATACTGTATTTGATATTTGATGAGTGAATTTGATTAAAATTTATCTATTTTAAATTATTTTGCTTGAATTTAATTTATTTGAAATTAATGTTGTTATTATTTGATATATTTGACATTATTTTACAATGTTATGTTTATAATAATTGATTTTGGGGTGTTTTATGAGATACGGTAATGGTTTTTATGGATGTATAGTACAGTATGAACATCATACGTCACTGGAACATACAGTAACAACTTACGTTTTTTTTTTCACCTTACGTTCGGCCGTCCGGAACCGAACTAAAACGCAAGTCGGGGAGCATCTGTACAAGTCTTTTGAACCCGTCTCCAACATCTTCATGGAACACTGATCAGACACATTATCACTGAAGGAGCTCTTGAGCCAACAACTTACCCCCCGGGTCTTTTCTTGCCATCCAGGCCACGTAGATCATCAGGCGGGTTGGTTTTGGCAATGAGGCCTGATTGTGTTGGTGTGTTTGCTGCATGGGAGAGTAGAGCATGCTGGGAAGCTCTAATGAAGGATCCAGGGTAGGGTTGCGGGGGCTGGGCGAGTTTTGGGCCATTAGTCTGAGAGTTTAGGACGGCATTTTGGGGCAGTGCATGCTGAGATGGGGGTGAATGGATTTCTTTTTTGGGCACATCAAGCTGAGGGGATGCAGGTGAGGTGGTTGGGCTGGACGTCACCACAGGAATAGGAATGACTGTGATGGGAATGGAGGGAGCAGGGTGGGGAGAAGGGTGGGGAGGAGGGGGAGAAGGCAGGGACGGAGAAGTGGTGTGGTTCAGCTCAGGACTCGACTCCTCCCCCGAGGTCACGTGATTAGCATGTGTGTCTGGAATGCAGCGGTTTGCTTCTGCTCCCTGCTTCTTTACTTCCTGTTCGAAGCGCAGTCTCTCCCGGAGCTCATTCTCTTCTACAGGGAAGAGTTAAAGAGGATAGTTTCATCAAGGTCATATATCAGTCAACATAAAGACTACGTCAATTCTGATCTTCTGATTATGACTATACAGTTGGTGCCTTGGTTCTCGAACTTAATCCGGTCCAGAAGGCTGTTCGAATTCCAAATCCGCTTTACCCATTACAAATAATGTAAACGGTTTTAATCCGTTCCAAGACGCGAGAAAACTACCGTTTTTAAACATTATGTTATTTCATAATGTCTTTTGTATATCAAATAGTATATTAAATGTGAAACAACCGGACAAACACACAAAATAAATTCTTAATAGATTAAATTTGTTTGTTTTTTTTTGTTTATTTTCGAACCAGCCTCGACTTGCTTTAACGTGGAACCCTTCAGGATTCGAGCTCGGGTCTTTTTTCACCAAATCATCGTAGATTTCACGAGCTTTGCAGCAGATCACATCCTCGCTAACGCTATCTCTTGCTATAGGAGCAGGAATTTTCCCACCTCCTCCAGCACTTTCGGGTCTTTGTTTGCTGATAACCGTCGAGCCTTTGGCCACATCACTGGCTTTAACACTCTCTTTGTTCTTCAGGATCGCACATACCGTTGATTTAGCCGTGCCACATTCTTTAGCAAGATCAGTAACACGCACGCCTGATTCATGCTTAGCTATCAGCTCTTTCTTATACGCAACAGTTTTCCGCACAACTGACCTTTTCTCAGTAGCTTTCTTTGGAGACATGTTTATTAGCTAATATAATCAACTAAACAAAAAAACACGGTATACTGTACTTTGTAGAACAGGAGCAAGCACACCCACACGCACACAGCAGTCGAGTAGAGTCAAAAGAGACCGATTTCTGGAAATCGCGCACTTTTCCTCACTCTCGGTGTCATTTTTCCTCACGCATTTTTCAAATTCGACTTTCGAATTTTGTTCGACTTCCAAGACAAAAAAAAAAAAAAATCCTGGATTTTTTGTTTGAATTCTGATATGTTCAACCTCCAAAGCGTTCGAGAACCAAGGTACCATTGTATATGGTCTCTCTAAGTGGAGTGACTTCAGGACATGTTAACGGTCCTGAATATGGATTATGTTGGAGACTTAACCCAGACTGGTGTGTTTTTAAGAAGTGACTGTGAGTGGAGCAAAAAAATAATAAGAAGGATAGAAATAATCATGATGCAGATCTGCATGTGCTTTAGTACATCATGTTCAGCCTGGAAGGCAAAATTATTTTTCCTGCTTCTGAGGAATCACTAATATTTGCTCAACACACACACACACACACACACAGGTGGACCTGTACCAAAGTTGAACACAATTTAGTACTAGTTTGAAAATTGGGCTCATCACTATGGATGGGGTTGTGCTTCATGTATTACGTAGAGGCATTAAAAATATAACAAGCACTAATGTACAACATGTTGCATATGAACATTAAAATGTGAAAACAAATTTACGTACTCAATTGTGACATGCACACGTGGCACAATTACAAGCCTGATACCTTAGCCACTCCTTAATTAATCCACAAAGTGGAGCATGAGATCAAAACATGTTTGTTTGTTGTCAAGTGGCACCTCTGGCTATAAAAAGCCTGGTTAAAAAAAAAAAAAAAAAAAAAAAAAATTCTAATGTTTGTTAAAAGTGTAGCTACCACAAGCAAGGAAAGAACAGGCCCTGGACATGCTGACTGCTGGAATGACCGCTGCAAGGGTAGCAGCCAACTTTGGCGTGCATGATTCAACTGTTGTACGCCTTCAGAAATGCCACAGACAGATGGGAAGCACCCGAGACCAACGAAGACCTGGCCAGTGACATCTTTGGGATGTTCTGGATCGACGAGTACGTCAGGGGACACACCCGTCCACCACTCACCAGGAGCTCCAAAAAATGAACTGTTGGCCAAGTGGGATCAAGTGACCGATCAACGATCTGGTCTCACAAATGCCATGATGGGTGCAGCCACTTTTGGTAGCAAACTGCGGTCACACACGCTATTGAAGGTTGTGATCCAGAACAATGAAATGCGTTTTTATCCAACACCGTCCATGTATGAAATGTGTATTCTTGATATTTTTAATCGATTTGTTTAAACATAATCAGAATATGGAATTAGTTCAGTGTTGCGATTTTATGAGCCGACTATACCTGCACTAACATGAGTACCTCAAAGAAAATCCCTTTAAGGCCTTAAGCAGTTATACACCACTGGCCAAAAGTTTATGAGCACCCATTGAAAATTCGACATGGTTCAATATCTCAACGTACACAGAACAAAAAAAAAGCGGGAGGAAAAAAAAAAAAAAAAAAAAAAAAAGCCTTTTTATTCAGTTCAACACAATTTGCCTTACATTGCTGACTCATAACAGGAGCCACATATGTGCAGATCTTTCAGCTGAACTCACTCCTGGCAATCTTTCAATGATGGAGATCAGATATCGCTCTTGAAGTGAAATGGTGTTGCAGAAGTTCCAACAAATATGTTGCACTTGTTGGTTGCTTTGCCTTCACCCTTCTATCTACTTCATGCCAAACAAACCCATGGGGTTGAAGTCTGTAGATGGTGTTGCCTTTCCATGATTTGAAGCCTTCGGTCACTCTGATGACATTTTTTTCCCCTTTGCATGTCATTTAAAGGACTTGAACTGCTTCAATTTCAAAAAAAAAAAAAAAAATTCCGGGGAAAAAATTGGCAACGTTCTAAAACGTTCGCCTGGTAGTGCATTGTAGATGGCTGGTTATTCTACAGTCATGGAATAGTACCAAGTGTGTGCGTCGTGATGTCCTGAAATACCCAACCATTTTATTATTAGGTGAGCTGTCAGAAAAAAGTTAGATTTTTTTTTTTAAAATGACACTTATAACAAATTTTACCTTCAACAGCCTATTTTACATAATAATAATAATAATAATAATAATAACAACAACAATAATAATCAATCCTTTGTTGATCATGTGTGGTTTATAGGTTGGCATTTTAAAAAGCTCACTGCAGCTGTGTTGTTATTATGATGACATTTCCTTTTAAGGGGAAAGCCTCTGTGGCAATATGACATTCCTGCTTGTTTAGTTGGTGATGATTCACACAGCCAGGCAATGTAACAAGCACAAAGCATTATTCTACCAATCAGGTATCTTGTACATGCACATTATTCACTGACTAATTCACAGGCTGGTACAAAGCACAAGGCCATATCACTTCCTAATGTATTTCATGAAGTCAGAGCCCACACTGAACTCAAGTGCATTCATGTAGGAGTGTACAGCTAATAGATCTGGAATGGAAGATTTCTGCTCCTGAAAATCTAAACACTTCCATGTTATGTTTGGGCAGCGAGTCTTCACAGATTAAAACATGTGTTTAAGAAGTTTTAACCCAAAAAAGCTTCCCATCAGAGTAGAGCCAACAACGTTTGCAAGCTACAGCCGAGTGTTGTTGACATTTTCAATAACTGATTACAAAAGGAAAAGATCTGTAGGTGGGGTCGTGGTTAAGGTGCTGCGCTCATGGTCAGGAGGTTGTATGATCAAATCCCAGTTAGACCCCCACTGTGCCAAGACCCCTGGGCAAGGTCTTGACCACAAGTGTGCCTCTGTTCACCCAGCAGTATAAATGGGTACTAGTTATATAAAAAAAAAACAAAAAAAAAAAAACTGGGAAGATAACATGTGATGGAACTCGAGTCCCATCCAGGAGGAGATGAACTCCTGGTCGCTTCACGCTACAGAAACTGGGAATAAGCGCCAACCTGATAAGCCACGAGGCTCAAGACTGGGCATGTCTGTGATTCCGTAAACATTCCACCAATACAACAATGAGATACTTTTGTAAAACATCATGTGATCTCATACTGCTGCCATCATCACAGTCAAATCAGCATCATCTAGAGTCAGGGACGTTCAAGCCTCTTCCTTCTCAAATCTGCTTGGATGAAAGTGGCAAATGAAGCCCAGATGACACTTGTGATGCTAAACCATTGGCCTACAAATCACAGCAGGTGACCATGAGCCACCCACCCCAACCAGGCAGCCTGATGCTCTTCTCTCACAGGTGTGGGGGTTGGCTGTCCAGTTACCATAGCAACACACTCGAGTATGAAAAGATGCAAATAAAAAGTATTATTTTGTAAAAGGTGTTGGTACAGAGTGTTCTCAGTACAGACAGAAATATAAGAATTCAATTCTGATGGTACTGCAAAACTAAACTGGGTCAAACGCTGTTGTTCATGTGATCTGATTATAAAGATCACACACACACACACACACACACACACACACACACCAACAAACAAAAAACACAGCACACAAAGTAAGGTTCACGGCAGAAACCCTTTAAGATGCAAATACAACTAAAATCTATATTCCTAATAACCAGATACTGTGGCTTCATCATCATCATCATCATCGTCGTCATCGTCATCTTGTTAATTTATTTATTTAGACTGCTTCCATTCCAATTAGCATTTAGCAATTAGCATTTAATGTAAATTAGCATTTACACGAGCACCCACTTTACCTCACAATAAACAAACATGCAGATTATCTTTAGTATTTAAACATTTGTGCGACCCTCCACATGGCCTACTTTCCGCGCGCGCGCTCTTTGCCTGTCTGGCGCGCACATGGCTGCGGGGGCGGAGTTTGCCCACGCGGAATCTACTACGGGGGTGTGGCCACACTGAACGTCACCGGCAGGAACATGCTGTTCCGCGACAAACCAAGCTTCACATAACACAGCACAGAAGCAGAGCGTGTCGTAAAAATCCAAACAGTGCATAATAATAATAATAATAATAATAAAAATAATAATAATAAATAATAACAATAACAACTCTCCCGCGTGCAGTGCGAGATACAGGCCCATGTCTAGATCAGTGTTCTGTCCAAACGCAGGAGCAGTTCGAAGACACGTAACTCGACACCGCGGCAGTGTCACGTCATTATGTAAAAACGTAACTGGCACGCGCCTCTCTTCCCTCATACACACGCGCAGCTCCTCCACAGCCGCCACCGCCCTTCACAGCAATGCAGAGAACAGCTTCAATCGAAAGCACGTGATTAAAACTAATTCATTTCGAGAAATTCCACGTTAAATCTATTCAACAAGCGCAAAAATAAATAAATAAATAAATAATTAAAAAAAAAAAAAACAAAAAAAAAAACAACCCACCACGGAGTCAGAGTACACCTACACGCGTTTACATCCGGGATACAGTGCAACCAATCCAGGTGTTATTTTTTGTGCTTTTTGCATCGTTTCTTTTTCAAAACACTTTTAACACGTGTGATCGATCCAACGGCACTCGATCACGTATCATGAAAGCAGCCATTCAAATCATAACAGGACCGATCAAGCTGCACCAGTACATGGCATACAGACAGAGATAGAGTGAGAGAGAGAGAGTGAGAGAGAGTTCCATAAGTGCACTCTTTCTTACCACGTGTTTTCTGTTGTTGCTGGGCTTGTAATTCTAAAAACTTGGCTGCTTCCAAAAGCGTCTCGATACTCATCTCTGTTATATTATTGTAATTCCACCAAAGAAAACAGCTGAGCAGCTCCTGCTCTGTCAGCAATTATTTATTTATTTATTTAAAAAAAAAAAAAAAAAAAAAAAAAAAAGGAAGAAAGAAATCTTTTGCTCGGCACCTGAGATCCACTCTTTAAAAGGTTGGGGGAAAAAAGAAGATGCAACTTGATCCCCCCGCCCTCGCAGGACCTCTTCCACTCCACACACGTAGTACAGCCGCAACAAGATGGCGGGCTGAGAGTGAGTGAGAGAGCGAGAGAGAGAGAGAGAAAAAAAAACTGATCAGTGACCACATCGGGCCCGTGGAACAGCACGCTGGAGCTAATCCCGCCCACTGTCCCGCCTACAAGCGGTGTAACTCCGCCCAGAACTGAGACATCCAAAACTCGGAGCGTCCCGAAAACTTAAAACATACTCTAGTATAAAGTATAAAGTATACTGTATTATAATCTATGGGCTGCATATCCAAAATCAAGCACGATTTGATAAAGAATCTCACACATCCACGTGCAGACATTTTAATTAACCACCGCGCATAAATAACCCCACAATAATAATAACCCTATACAGTACTGTATGTGTTTCTTCTCCGATCGTTGCGCAGTCGCGCGTGTCCGTAATAAATAAAACACCAGACTCCAGCAGCCAATAGGAGAAGAGAACACGGCGGCATGGTAACAGCTCACGTGGGCGCCCTTCGGCTGAGTGACGTGGAAAAACACCCCCCCCCCCCCACAACGACTCAGCAGAAGTCGGTTGTGATTTTGATTTTGAAGAGCTTGTTTGTTTTCTTGTAGTTATAAAACCTTCACTGAAATACTAAAGTGATTCCGGTTAGAGGTGCACGAGATCTTTAAACAGGCAACTGACCCCAGAAAAGATTATCTGTCTGACGCTTTCAGAAATTAAAAGCCATGGCCATTTCCTGCCGTTGAACATTTAACAGACAGCACATGGACATGCACATGATCAAATCCGGTGAACAGTGTGATCTGCAATGAGAGCAGAGAACAGGTGGAGGAAAATCTAGAGAGGTGGAGGTATGGCCTGGAAATGAGCGGAATGAAGGTTAGCCTCAGTAAGACAGAATACATGTGTGTGAATGAGAAGAACCCAAGAGGAACGGTGAGGTTACAGGGAGCAGAGATAAGGAAGGTGGAGGATTTTAAGTACTTAGGCTCAACAATCCAGAGCAATGGAGAGTGTGGAAAAGAGGTGAAGAAGCGTGTGCAGGAAGGTTGGAGAAAACTGTCTGATAGGAGAATATCAGCAAGAATGAAAGGAAAAGTGTAAAAGATGGTGTTGAAGCCAGCGATGGTTGTATGGTTTAGAGACAGTGGCCCTGGGGAAAAGACAGGAGGCAGAGCTGGAGGTAGCAGAGATGAAAATGTTGAGGTTCTCTTTGGGAGTAACGAGGATGGATAGGATCAGGAATGAGGAGGACATCAGAGGGACAGCGCATGTAAGATGTTTTGGAGACAAAGTCAGAGAGGCTGGATTGAGATGGTTTGGACATGTACAGAGGAGAGATAGTGAGTATATTGGTAGTAGGATGCTGAGGTTGGAACTACCAGGCAGAAGGCCCAGAGGAAGACCAAAGAGAAGAAGACTGATGGATGTGGTGGAGGAGGACATAAAGGTAGTTGGTGGAAGAGTAGAAGATGCAGAGGATAGGGTGAGATGGAGGCAGATGATTCGCTGCAGCAACCCCTGAAGGGAAAGGAAGAAGAAAAGTAAAGAAACATGAAAGCTGCAACATGTTCGCGGTTTCACAAAAGTCTCACATCACACGTCCACAACAAATCAGTTCATTTTCTGTAACCGCTTAATCCTTGTTAGGGTCAAGGGGAGGTTGGCGCCCATCCTAGCCGACTCCGGGCGAGGGCAAAGTACACCCTGGACGGCTCGCAGGCTGATATATTCCACTCTTGTCGAAAGTTAGCAATGTTTCTTTTACATGAACCTCTCACCAGAGTCAGTGAGAAACATGGCTGGCCTTTGATAACCCAGTTATGCAGTGGAGTGGGTGGGTGAGTGGAGTGGAGTGGAGTGAAGTGGGTGGGTGGGGCTTGGGATCAGTGATCCAGCACCTATAATGGGCCACTACTGCCCCACAACCAATCAGATGAGAGATAAACAGAAAGTAAACAAAAAAATATAATTGACCAGATAATACACGTCAAAACAGAAAGTCGAATAAACCGCTGGAAATGATCGGGTTGGGTCACCTACTCAGTATCACAACACTTTATTGAATTAACGTACAGTACTATTATGATAAATATATGTACAGCTGTGATTCACAGACACAAGGTCATAGGCCAAGAGCCAGAGATATTCAGTATAACATCATAAACCTCCTTTTCAGTCTGAGCCATTTAATCCTACTAGGGTTGTTGGGAGGGTGGAGCCTAAGTCAGCGACACTGGACGAAGGCATCATCCACCCTGAACAGCTGGCCCATACCGCTGCACAGCCAACACACAACTAGGAGCGATTTGGAATAGCCAATAAGCCTAATGTCCGGGGCAGTGGTGGCCTCGTGGTATAGGGCGCTGGATCGCTGATCCTAGGGTTGGGGGTTCGAGTCCCACTCTCCACAAAGTTGTCACCCATCCCCCACCCCCCCAAGTGCAGCTAACTGGGTTATCAAAGGCAGGCCATGTCTCTCACTGTCTATGGTGGGAGGTTCATGTCCAGGAACCATTGCAGACTTTGGTCAAGAGTAGCTGCAAAGCCGTCAGCGTGTCTCTGTCCCTTGCTAAAGGGTTGTGTCAGGAAGGGTATCCGACGTAAAAACCTACGCCAAATCAAACATGCGAATCAGATGATTCACCGTGGTGACCTCTGAGAAAAGGAGGAAAAGCTGAAAGGAAAAGAAAGGAACAAAGAATTAGTCTCATGTCCATGTCTTTGGACTGTGGGAAGAAACCAGCGTACCCAGAGGAAACCCGGGGGGAACAAGTATACTTACTGTACTCTATATCAGGGATGTCAGACTGATGCCAATAAGGGCAGTGTGTCTCGCTGATGGGTTTTTATTTCAACCAAGCAGCAGCACTCCTGACTTCGCTCATTTAATCAACGGATTTCAGTCTTCAGGCAGTTTTTTGGTGAATTTGTGTGCTGTGGTACAGACTCCAATCAGTTGATTAAATGAGCCAAGTCAGGAGTGCTGCTGCTCGGTTGGAAAAAAAAAAAAAAAAAAAAAAACTGCAGCCACAAGGCCTTTTGTGGCTTGAGTTTGACACCCCTGGTCGACACAAACGCTCATCCTCGGGACTTGCTTGCTGTGAGGCAGATGTGGAAACCACTGCAGCACTGTGCTGCCTATAGCAAGCAAGGCAAGGCCTTTTGTGGCATGAGTTTGAGTTTGAAACCCCTGGTCTACACAAACACTCATTCTCAGGCCTTGACTTGTTTGCTGTGAGGCAGATGTGGTAACCACTGCACCACTGTGCTGCCTATAGCAAGAATCGGAGTCGAGAAATTAAATAAAAAATGCTATAGTGTAACTGCTCAAGAGCTCAAACTGATTTGAGAACACACACACACACACACACACACACACACACACACACACACACACACACACACTGAAATGATTGTTTCATGACCACCAGAACAGCTTTCATATGAAGAGTCAAATACATGAAAAGTAAGAATGGCCGAGTCTACTGATGAAGTTGACAACACAGATGTGTCACTCTGGGTGCAGGACACAGATGAGCAGAGTGACACATATACAGTAGATACTGTTAAGTGAAATATCAGTGCTCTCGAAACACCAGGCCGGTAATCACATTAGTGCACTGGAAATAACCGTCGTGTATGCCAGATTTTAAGTCGCTAGTTAGACCGCTCGCTGTGTTTAATAACCCTGGAGATGTACAGAGCTTTATAAAAAGTTCCAACGTGCAGCCTGTGGTCTGGTGCACAGTGTGAGATTAATGCATGCAGTGGAGAAGTGCACAGTACAACCTGCAATACCAAATGTTTTTCTTCAAGTAGCTTGCAAAGCATTTTTTAAAACCTAAAATTCAAAAATCATACATTCTGCAGTTTTCAAGTTTCGATTTCTCTTTGTGAGCTGTTTCATCAATTATTGCATGTGAATATCGGTAAAATAAATAATAATAATAATAATAAAACTATCATCGAGGCAAAAACCTAAAGGTTGTGTTGATAAAGTAAGAGAGGCTATGGGAAGTACGATCGCATTAATAGGACCAAAGACCACCAAGCAATGACATGCTCTAGTCTAACAGATACATCTAGTGTAAGCACATTCTGTTCTCGAAATGTCACATGATTCACCCAAGTCTGGCAAATGGAGAGCAAAGTCCCTGCTTCAACCAGAAGAAGGACAGTAGATGATTTATTTCTAGGCACCTCACGTGACCCACCACCCAGAAAAGCACCACAGTTTCTAATAGTGACTTCCTTGACTGTTGCAGGCTTCCTGTTATCCACGTTCTGGACTTCTGTCTTCTGTCTGCACGCCTAGATATCCTGTTAGAAAATCACAGAGGTATTCAAGGGACAGGAAATACCACTAGGCCAAAAAAAAAAAAAAAAAAAAAAAAAAAAAAAACATCAAAATCAAAACCATTAAACTCCAACAGGACACTAAGTCCAGCTTGATTGTTGTGAAGTGGGGATTTTTCACATGAAGGAAGCATTGACTGGAACACTGGAGAAAAATCTGACATGTCAATGAAGGAACCAGAATCAGCACCACCATATAAATTGCATTCTTGATGTCCTTTCCAAAAGGGCAGTGGTGGTGTGTAGTGGTGTAGGGTGCTGGATCGCTGATCCTAAGGTTGGGGGTTCGAGTCCCACTCTCCACAAGCTTGTCACTGCCCCCCCCACCCCCCCACCCACCCACCCAGTGCAGCTAACTGGGTTATAAAAGGCTGGCCGTGTCTCTCCCTGTCTATGGTGTGAGGTTCGTGTAAAAGAACCATTGCTGAGTTTGGACGAGAGTAGCTGCAAAGCCGTCAGCGTGTTTCCGCCCTGCGATGGCCTGGTGAGCTGCCCAGGCTGTACTCTGCTTTCGCCTGGAGTCGGCTGGGATGGGCGCCAGCCTCCCCGTGACCCTAATTAGGATTAAGCGGTTACAGAAAATGAACTGAACATCATCTCCTTTTTTCAATAGCCGACATAAGCAAATCATGTGATCAGAATTAAACCTGTACCTGTTCGTACGGCGTTCACAACAAAATATGAACAAATCCGAAATATTAAATCAAAGAAAGACCAACACCAATTAAAACATTTATTACAAACCTAACAAAGCCAAACCAACAGTTAATAAAACTAATCTTTCTTTACGATGTCTGTAAGGCCTTACCGTAAAGTACTAGCGGACTTACAGGAAGTCGGAACAGAACAGCTCATACCTCAGATGATGCTCTAATAAAATCGGACGTTGAAAAGTAGACAAGGGGTTAAAAACGATTAAATCGACCCCGCAACGCGACGAAACAGTGAGTTCTTAATGCATGTGCACAGCTGGTTCATCAGGTCTTTATTCTGACCCTGCACAAAGTGCATCTCAACCAACACATCGTTATTCTCCACCTTCACATTCATCAGACACTTCAACAGGAAGCTGTGCACCGAGCTTGGGGAAACTGCAGAGATGCTGGAGCTCTGTTCCTGTGTGCTGGAGGTTATACCGGCGGTATCTTTATCTCTTTCACAGTCGTGCTCGGTTTTGGATTCTGTAAGCTCTAGTGCCGGGGTCGGGTCCACGCTGGCAGTACTAGGAGCATCACCCTCTGCAGCTGTGGGCGGCTCATGGAGTTGCCGGAGTTGTTCACGCCGTTTTCGTCGACCGTGCACCCAGGTATTCTCCACAGCCGTCAGGAACAGGCTGCGCTCCGACTCAGATGAGGGCACACGGTTGTGAAACACCTGAGGACACAGTAGAGCACCTTCATAGCATATGTGTTCTCTCCTCTTAATGCTCTTTTAAAAGAAGATATCTTGACTCTTCTAAGTTGGTGGGATCTGAAAGTGGGGTCTCGGAAGCAGAGCTCATTATTCTTTTACATTTAGTTGCAGAAGTAAAAATCATAACCCACCATCCATCCACCCACCCATCTCTACCACTTATATGTCAGGGTTGCGGGGTAGCCGGAGCTTCACTCGCCATGACAACCCACCATTATCAAAGTCATTATATATATATTTTTTTGAGTAGAAGTCATCACGATATACCAGTAGTTCTTAACCTTGTTGGCGGTACTGAACCCCACCAGTTTCATATGCGTATTCACTGAACCCTTCTTTATTGAAAAATAAAATATGATTTTTTTTCAAATTCACGACATAGGTACAGTATATGTTTTTACTGGGGCACCAAAATGAACCGTGCATTAACATCACTGTGTGCGATAGGAGAGTGTCAGCAAGAATGAAAGTAAAAGTGTACAAGATGGTGATGAGGCCAGCGATGTTGTATGGTTTAGAAACAGTGGCGCTGAGGAAAAGACAGGAGGCGGAGCTGGAGGTAGCGGAGATGAAAATGCTGACGTTCTCTTTGGGAGTAACGAAGATGGATAGGATCAGGAATGAGGACATCAGAGGGACAGCACATGTAAGATGTTTTGGAGACAAAGTCAGAGAGGCTGGATTGAGATGGTTTGGACATGTACAGAGGATAGATAGGGTGTATATTGGTAGTAGGATGCTGAGGTTGGAACTACCAGGCAGAAGGTCTAGAGGAAGACCAAAGAAGAGATTTATGGATGTGGTGAAGGAGGACATGAAGGTCATTGGAGTAAGAGAAGAAGATGCGGAGGACAGGGTGAGATGGAGGCAGATGGTTTGCTGTGACGACCCCTGAAGGGAACAGCCGAAAGGAAAAGAAGAAGAAGTAGACGTTCAAAGAACAAAACCAATAAAATGCATGAACTCTCCCATCAAAATTACTTACATTTTTATGTGAGGCGCGCATCTGTGTGTGCACGAGCGTGTCTGTATGTGTGTGTATTTATTTTTTATTTACATTTTATGGATTATTTTGTTATTATAAGCATTTATAGCGTTGAATATGTATTTATTGATATTATATACACATATACATGTACATATACTGTACGTCAATCAGCGGAGGGTTGATTCTGTAATATATGTGAATCCATGTTGTACATGTTCGTCCGACCACTTTCTTTTTTGCTTAACATAGCGTGGATTAAAACATTATGAAAGAAATCACACGCCGTACCATCACAACACTCACAATTCGACTATTGAGCACACCAAATGTCCTGCAGCACAGATTGGCCAAGCAATGTAGCGTGATCACCTGCAGCTAGTGATGGTCGAGCAGGACATGTCTTTATGAATATGAGTTGGGCGTGCGTCTTGACCTCCACCGAACCCCTGAGACTGACTCACCGAACCCCTAGGGTTCGATCGAACCCATTTTAAGAACCACTGCGATATACAGTAGTACTCTGTGTGTGTGTGTGTGTGTATATATATATATATATATATATATATATATATATATATATATATATATATATATACCTTCAGGTCTGTGAGAACATTTTTCAACCAGTAGGTGACACTCTCCACATGGCTGGTGTGTGTTTGGCCGATGCTGAGTGCCTGGTTGTGTAGTTCTGTTGCAGTGGCCTCCACCACTGTGAAGGTCAGTGGCTTACATGGCTTTTCCAGTTTACGCTTCTTGTTTGGAGGAGACTGGAAATCACACACACACACACACACACACACACACACACACACACACACACACACACACACACACACAATGTCAGTAGACCAAAGCAAAGCAATAAATATGCGGTAGGACAAAATCTGTTTACAGTTATTTACAATCAATCTATAAAATGTGCCAAGAGTGTAACGTGTAATCCCTACGGAACCTCAGCAACCTTCTGGAAGTTGCCTTCTTACAGACATTTCAAATTGAATGCTTTACAGCCTGATGGAACAAATGGTTACGTTTGTTATGCTCCATACTCGAGGAAACAATAAACATGTTTGAAGGTTCAGACAACTTTGTTTTTTTTTTTTTATGTTTTAATTTGTTGGGTGGCACGGTGGGTGGTGTAGTGATTAGCATGTCTGCCTTACAGCAAGAAAGCCTTGGGGTCAAGTCAGGGCTCTGAAAGGGCATTTCTGTGTGGCGTCTGCACGTTCTCCACCATGCTTGTGTGGGCTTCCTCAATGGACTCTGGTTTCTTCCCACAATCCAAAGACATGCACATTAGGCTAAATGGCTGTTCCAAACTGCCCCATGTGTGGCTGAGAATGTGAACGGTTGGGGGGGTGTTGGTCTGGCGAACTGTTCAGAGTGCACCCCACCTTTTCCCAGAATTAGCTGAGACAGGCTTCAGTCTCCCTGCAACCTTAACAGGATTAAGCGGTTTGGCAAAACACTTACTCTTTTGTTCTTTCATTTTCTGAACCACTTAATCCTAATTATGGTCACAGGGAGGCCAGCGCCCATCTCAGCTGACTTTAGGTGAGGGCAGAGTATACCCTGGACAGCCCGCCATTCCATCACAGGTAGAAACATGCTGACGGCTATGCAGCTCTTCTTGACGGCCAGCAGTGGTTCTTTTACATGTGTCTCACCATCGACAGTAAGAGACATGACCGGCCTTTGATAACCCCGTTACCTGCATTGGGGGAACAGCAGTGACAATCACTGACAGTGAGGCTTGAGCCCCCAACCTTGGGATCGATAATCCAGCCTCTTACGCTTTTATGTTTCTGAATTTTCCAAATAATTATCCAACTGGACACTTTTATTGTGGAATTCGAGATTTAGACTAATTAATAAAGAACAACCTCCTCTTGTATTAAAAGATGTGAAATACGGTGATTCTGGGGTAGACGTGTAATGCTTCTGTAAATAATTAACATCTAATCTGAATCATAATGGGTGAGAAAATAAGGATGCAGCCCTCCTGAGATGTTTGTTAAATGAGACACACACATAGTAATTGCATTTCCACTGATATTTGTGGCACGATGAAAATATATTTGAATATCGAATGGATTAAGTGCTCACCAGCAGAGGGCAGCAATGCATAATTAAAGGTTTTAAAGGTGTGGCTGCACCTCTCTTCCCTGACCTTGGTTCACAGTGGAGTAAACTGCACTGTCTGAGATGTGTGTGCCACATGTCCAGGGTCTGAAGCACAGGTCATATTAAGCACCAATGTCTGACATGATCATGCATCCCATGACAACATATTGAAGCAAAATGTGTACAGCTGTACCTCACCTTACGATAGTCCCAGCAAACGAAAACTCCAGGTTACGAAAAACATTTTCCAAAATGTTTTGTCTCTGTATACGAAACAAGTTCTCCTTATGACACGTGCCAAACGCGCCATTCAAACATTCAAACAATGCACGAGTTGCTCTCCATTGACTATCTCCCAACATCCCACCCCGCTGGCCTTCCATTGGCTATTATGGAGCTGCATCTCCCATAATGCTTTTCGTGTAAAGGACAGAGTTACCGTTGTTTCATGAGATTTTTGACTCAGGCTTTTAACCTTCCATAAACATTTGTAAGATTATAACTCTGCTAAGAAGACATAGTCAACACACGCGCGCGCGTGTGATTTCCGTTGCGAGTGAAAAGAAGAAGCGGGCTTGTGGCATGCGGTTGAGTGATATCGCAAAGGAATATGGCCAAATCCATCCACCATCGGTACGATATTGAAGCAGAAGGAGGTCTTAAAAGGTATACCTTTATCATTTTTAAAGGGTTTAGGGGTAGTATTGCTGGGTTTATCAAAGGTCACTGTCTATGGTGTGAGGCATGTATAAGAACCATTGCTGACTTTCGTAAAGAGTAGCTGCAACGCCGTCAGCGTGTTTCTGTCCCTTGCTAAAAGGGTTGTGACAGGAAGGGCATCCGACATAAAAGAAAAAACCTATGCCAAATCAAACGTGCGAATCAGATAATTCGCTGTGGCGACTCCCGAGAAAGGGGAGAAAGCCAAAAGGAAGAAAGAAAGAAAGGGGGGTAGTATTGCGGGCCTTGGAACGAATCACGCGTTTTACATGTAAAATGCGGTTCAATTTACGAAAAATCCAGGTTAAGAAAAAGGCTCTGGAACGGATTAATTTCGTAAAGTGAGGTACCACTGTGATTTGTTCAGCAATCATACAAATAAATAACATTTAAACACCACTGAATGAAAAGTGTGATCCTCAGCAAGTCTTGAGCCTCAGCTCATGGTTATTCAAAGCAGAGAATACTTTCACACACAGATGCACATACCTATAGCAAGCATTCCACACTCATTCAATCCTCACCCAAATACCAGAAAACCCAAAACTAGAACACTCGCTTAGAAAAGCTTCAAAACATCAGGACTCTGAAATCTAAATACAATAAAAAAATGTATGAGATTCTTATTCTATCAGTCACATTAACATAATACACAGCACAGAAGGGAAGAATCATAATAAAAAACATTGTGAGTCAGAGTAACCCAGTCAGAGAAAGGCCCGTCATGGGCAGTACGTGTCACTGAAAAACAACATGTGGAGTTATGAAAGACAATTGTCCAGTTCAGTCAAAGTTCAGGCATTTAAAGCTAAAACAGAAAACTAAATACCATTGAGACGATTCGTCAGCAAAGGGGAATTTATAAGCATATCATCAACCTATTTCTTTCCTACCCAAGATTCTGCCACAGTCACATGATCAGCAGGATAATCTGTCTGCATCTACAACGACCTGCATCAGAATTGTGCTTATATGCTCAACGAACGTTCCCTGAATTTAAAATAGTGCTGGGTCAGGGACAATGAACAGCAAGGCAGACATTATTGCAAAATAAACTCTGAGCCAGGAGATCAGAACCCCGACTGTTTATTAAACTTAAAATAATTAACGATTTTATAATGATTTTTATTGTAGTTGTGTTCAAAATAAGAGCAGTACATTTAAAAAAGTAGACAAAAGCTCAAAATCCTAATAATAGCTTTTATTTCCATACACACAAATGCATTGGGAACACTACACATTCGATTCCAAATCAAAACATGAAGAAAAACATCGCAAATTTGTGTTATTCCTTTAAAGAAATGGAAGAAACGTGAATATTAGACGGTTAAAAAAATAGCAGCGTCTGCTTTATTCTTTACAAACTCAAACATTCAGTGTATAAACTGAAAAATGGTTTTGTTTTCCTTTGAATCACTGAACTAATATTGAGTTGTATAACCACTGTTTCTGAGAACTGGTGCACATCTGTGTTGCAGGGAGTCGACCAACTCCTGGCACCTGTGAACAGGTTTTCCAGCCCAGGGTGATTGGACTACATTCCACAAATATTCTGTATTTCTGGGTTTTTCCTCAGAAACTGCATTTTTGATGTCACTCCACAAGATTTCTATTGGACCGAGGATCGAGCCGGCTACTCCATAACCTCAGTCTTCTTAGTTTGGAATCAAGATGTTTCCCGTTTACTGGTGTGCTTGGGGTCATTGTATTGTTGGAACACCCATTTTAAGGGCATTTCCTTTTCAACATAAGGTAGCACGACCTATATTCGATGACGAAATATTCTGATATACTCAAACTCATCCATCATCCCTGGGATACGATAAATAGGCCCGACACCATAGTATGAGAAACATCCCCATATCATGATGCTTGCGCCACCATGTTTCACTATCTTCACAGTGTACTGTGCTTTAAATTCAGTGTTTGGAGGTCGTGGGGGGAGGGGGACTAGATCCAAAAAGAACAATCTTATTTTCATCAGTCCAGAAAATATTGTGCTGCTTCTCTTTAGGGCAGTCACTGTGCTCTTTGAGAAATAGAAACCACTTCAGCAACCCTCCTACAACAACAGTGAGGACTTTGCAGGGGCTTCTTACCAATAGCTTGGCTTCACATGGACGTCTTCGAATTGTAACAGGACTCAGAGGTAACTTTAGACCTTCTTTGATCTTCCTGAAGCTGATTGATGGC
>CM045747.1:23723081-23755581 GCA_024760905.1 Plotosus lineatus | reverse complement strand
AAAATTGTCCTTATCCTCATAACAATGCCAGGACTGATTAATATACAGTGGTACCTCATCTTACAAAATTAATCCGTTCCAGAGGCAGTTTCATCACCTGGATTTTCCATAAGTAGAACCGCATTTTACATTCGTTCCAAGGCCCCCAATACTACCCCCATAAACCCTTTAAAAATGATAAAAGCATACCTTTTAAGGTACTTACTTCGTGTTGACCATGTCTTCTTAGCAGAGTTATAATCTTATAAATTTTGATGCAAGTTTAAAAAGCCTGAGCCAAAAAATAAAGTTGCAATGAGCACACTTGTAAAACTCATGAAACAAAAGTAACTCTGTCCTTTACACGAAAAGAATAATGGGTATTATGGAGATAAAGCTCCATAATAACCAATGGGAGGGAGCTGTGTCATCCCTCCTAGCCAATGGGAGGCCAGTGGGGCGGGATATTGGGAGATAGCCAATGGGAGGCCAGCGGAGTGGGATGTTGGGAGAGAGTCAATGGGAGAGCAACTTGTGCATTGTTTGAATTTTTGAGATGGTGCTTTTGTAACGCGAACTTGTTTCCTATACAGAGACAAAAATTTTAGGAAAATGTTTTTCGTAACCTGGATTTTTTGTTTGTTGGGACTATCGTAAGGTGAGGTACCACTGTACTTGAGCAGGAACCACAATCTCAGGTCATGGTGTCATCCTAAATAGTTGGTTAGCTAACCAAACATCGAGACAGACACAATTTTAATAAACATCTGTTTGTCATACCTTCTGTAAATCAATCAATCAATCACCAAACGTTCCCATGATTAGCAAATTAGTAAACAGATCTCCTTCTCAGCGCATGTCTCAATTTAGATCAGATCATCCAAAGCTCTTTTGCACTGGATTCATTTTACATGTGGAGGTGGGGTAGTGAAATTATTACTGGAACATCTCTCGGATCTCCAGTCGTGTGACTGGAAAGATAATACGCCATTTTACTTTCTGTAAAAAGACCTGTAGGGTAGTGGACGCTCAGTGGTTAAGGCTCTGGGTTACTGAACCCAAGGTTTGGCATTCCAACCCTAGTCCCACCTATCTGCCACTGTGGTAACCTTGAGCAAAGCCCTTAACCCTCATCTGCACAGTTGTATAAATTAAATGAAAATTGTAATTGCTCTGGATAAGAGCGTCTGCAAAATGCTGTAAATTATGAATGACCATTGTAAAATCTCCATGTCAAATACTTGCTCATGCTTCATCTGAACAGAAATAATAGTGAAGATAACTTTATAAGTCATTAAGCTGAGCTTTTAGTGTAATGAGCATGTGTATACAGTAGGCCCTTGACTATTCGCGGTTTGCATTCACTGTTTGACTATTGGCGGACTGCCAAGCAATTGACACGTCACTCAAATTGAGCCAATGGCTGTCCTTCCTGCTGATTGGTTGAGATGATGTAACGCCCCTTTTTCCTAATTCGCGCACAAGTTGTCAATGAGCCATTTTTTTAGTGTGCTTTAAAAACCAGTTAAGCTCTATGATGCCACTCAAATGCTGTGCGTCCTCTCTGGCTAATCGATAGAAAACGCTGGATGTCTCTTCTGAAGAAATAAGACTTTCTCCTGAAGAAACGACAGTTTCCTCTAAACTGTTGTATTAAAGTCTTTTTCAATTATTATTCCAGTACAGTACCCAAGTTAATCTTTGGAATGTTTGTGCGTGAGATTTTCTGTTCTGTAGCATGTTTAACAAATGATACCAAAAGAATAAACTTTATTACGCGTCATGCCCTTTTGCATTGAACGTGACGTCTCCAAAATGGCGCTGCCTAGAGGGCGACGTCGCGGAGTTCTCAGAGTCAAATTGTTTCTTTGTTCGTTTTAATTTCTTGTTTTGTTTGTTCATGTTTTGCACTATGCTCGTCTATGACCGGTCGACCCGACTACAGCTATGAGATCGGAGTGTCTTCGAGCTTGTATAACTAAGCACGCTCAACTCCTGAGCTAATATGCTATGGTAGCGCAATGCTAGTCGCACCCCGGCTAACAATAAGCCCAGGCGGAGTTCTCAGAGTTTCCAGCGCTTGGTTAGAAGTGGAAGGTTAGCACTTCCGGTCATACGACTTGAAAATGTTCAGTCCCTGCGAAACAAGATGGACGAGCTTCATGCTAGGATTGCAGCGCAGAGGGATCTACAGGACTGCTCCATGCTGTGTTTCTGTGAAACATGGCTCGAGGAGAGTCCACCCGACGAGGCGATTGCACCAGCTGGCTACACGGCCTTCATCCCCTGCAATCCCAAGCACCGGGGTTGTCGTTCGGCCACTCCCCGCCTGGGCTTAGTGCTAGCCGGGGTGCGGCTCGCATTGAGCTACCATAGCATATTAGCTCAGGAGTTGAGCGTGCTTAGTTATACACGCCCGAAGACTCCAATTTCATAGCTGTAGTCACAGCACAATTTATCCACAGCGGCACGTTGGCATAGTGGTTAGCACGTCCACCTCACAGCAAGAAGGCCTGGGTTCGATTCCCGGCCTGGGCGTTTCTGTGTGGAGTTTGCATGTTCTCCCCGTACTTGCATGGGTTTCCTCTGGGTGCTCCGGTTTCCTCCCACAATCAAAAGACATGCACAGTAGGTTAATTGGCTGTTCTAAATTGCCCGTAGGTTCGCATCGTGCAGATGGCAATGGCAAACCACTGCACTAATCCTGCCAAAAAACCTCCGTGAAGATGATAAAAAGGGTGTTATCCTTCATGGCAGGTCGCCAATGGTCGTCCTACGACTCAGGCACAAGATAGATAGATAGATAGATCCACATAAACTATTTCATAAGTTGGGAAATCTGTTCCTAGGGAGCTCAGTGTGCACCTGGATACTGGATTTTCTAAGTAACAGACCTCAGAACATCAGGATAGGAGAACATATTTCCTCCACTCTCATCCTGAACACTGGAACAGCACAGAGGTGTGTTCTTAGCCCTGTTCTCTTCTCCCCCTTCACATATGACTGTTCGCCCACTCACACCAGCAACACAATTGTCAAATTCACTGACAACACCACAGTCATACGTTTCATTATGGGTAACGAGTCAGCCAACAGGAAGGAGGCCCTGCATATGCAGCAATGGTGCAACAACAATAACCTGGAACTAAACACATCCAAAAACAAGGAGATGATAATCGACTTTAGGAGATCTCAACAAGCTGAGCACTCCGTCCTCCACAATGATGGAGAGAAGGTAGAGAACGTGGAGTGCTTCAAGTTTCTTGGAGGCCATATCTCTGCTGACTTAACCAGAACATCTCCCACCAGGTTGGGAAAGCACATCAAAGGATGTACTTCCTCAGAAAGCTCACGAGCCCTCACGTGAGGGAGGGATGGCATACGTTCACTTCCCTGCCACTCACAGTGATCGCCAAGCCAATCATGGGTGTCTGTGAGCTCATTCGTATGGGGGCGGATAGCATTTTTCCTCCAAGTGTGTTAGACTGCAACCAAATATGCATGGAGCCACAGTTAGAAAAAAAGAGGTGCATGGCTAGCACTGCATGCCATGGAAGGGGCATGTGCATGCTTTCTCCCCTCCCTGGTCAGTAGTGGTTGTGTGATAGGGAAGGTAATATCTGAGAGGTGGGAATTAAATATAACTAAGTTATGGAGAAAATAGGGAACAGTAAAAAAAATAAATAAATAATAAATAAATAAATAAAAATTAAAGGCATGAAAACTCCACACAAACAAAACACCCAAGCCAAGTCAGGATGATCTTGCTTTTAGACCACCGCTTCTCAAATAGTGGGGCAGACGGTATGATGCCAGGGGGGGTGGGGGGGTGATTATGCCGATCACCCTGGGGAACATGCTTTTCTGGAATAGTGTACATTACAAGATTTAAGTGTAATTGCACCTCTGCTCCAGTAGTTGGCAGTGGCACTTTCATTGTTGAGCTATGGTGTAGCGGTTTTTCGCATGAGCAAATGATATGAAACACAGTAAACAACCCCTCAAGAAACAACACGGAAAAATTTCTAACAGGAACGAAGAGAAAGGTGGAGCGAGATGGAGATATTAAGACATAAATAATTTGAATGAATTTAAATAAGGATTTTTATTTATTTCAGCTACTTTAAGTCTTTTTCTGTTACAGACTAAAAAACAAAGTTGAACTAAATCAAACGTTCGTATCAAATGATTCGCTGTGGCAACCCCTGAAAAAGGAAAAAGCTGAAAGCTAAAGAAGAACTATATTTATTTTGTTTGTAGTTTTAATGTTGATAAAGATACAATGTTATGCAGAAGTGTATTACTAACAATTTTATAGATAAATAATACTATTTATAGTCGCTCGCGGGACAGGAGGGGGGAGGCGCGAAGACGACGACATTTTTTCTTCCTAGAGGGGGCGCCACAGAAAATAATTGAGAAGCACTGTTTTAGACGGACATGCTAACCATTATGCCATCATGCCACCCTCACGCTGAACCAAATCTATCAATCTATCTAGTGCCAGAGTCGTAGGACGACCATTGGCGACCCGCCACGAAGGATAACACCCTGGTTATCATCTTCATGGAGGTTTTCTTGGCAGGATTAGTGCCTGAATCAAATACACAACGTTAAAAAAGGTAAAAATTGGAACAGCCAGTTAGCTTCATGTGTATGTCTGTGTGCTGTGGGAGGAAACCAGATTACCCAGAGAAAGCCCACCAAGCAAAACATGCAATCTACACACAGGAACACCAGACTCTGGAATTCTTGCTTAAATCTACAGTTGATTATCTTTAATAAAACTTAATGCAACCAATCCAGAAAAATCCAGCGCAAAAAAAAAAAAAAAAAGTTTATGGTACCATCATCTTAACAGAAAATCTAGTATAGGTGGAAAAAAAATTATAATAATAAGCTACATACTTTAAATCAGCTTATAGAACACACTTATCTGGTTTACAGTACAATTCATGTTTGTACAATATTTGATGGCAGACCCTTGGCAGACCAATCTACCTGTAGTAGATTAACAAATGTGTTTCCTATAAAATTACACAAAGTACATGTGGTTCATTCCTGAAGCCCTCTCCTTTCAACTTCTTTCAACAGTGCATTTCAGAATGAACCCTTGCTACCCTGTACTCAGATAATTTTAAATGAATATGTGATTAAAAACTGACAAACCATGCTATCTACAGTATACTAATCTCTCCTATCCATTCACAGACAGGGAGACCTGAGAGTAGCAGATGCACATTGCATTAGGGAGCCTGCAGGTCATCAATCAAATCCATTCCACCTGAGGACAGTCTGTGGCCAGGTATTAATGACTCAGTTCTACATGTTCATCAAGGATCACAGCTGTGTGTGTAAGACTGGACAGGGCCGGCCTTGTTAAAATCCCATTTCATCTTTGAATTTCACACTGCCTTCTCAACAATACATAAAGCAGATGAGGAAAACAGGATGCAGTTGGAGTACTAAACGCGCTCTAAATGTGATGCTATTTAAAATAAAAACGGAGAAAGAACAGGAAATGAGCATAAGAAAAAGCGAGAATATCTCATTATCATATTAATTACAGCCCCATTAGCTGGCTGCGCGGCAGATCGGAGGTGTCAGGTTGGAGTATTGGAACACAGCCAAGTGCACCACCGCTCTGATGTGAGGTGACAGCACCCTGACACCTCCAGATGAAGAGAGTACCGAAGACCAACACCAGCCTAATAACCTGTAAACAGGGTGAACAGCTTGCAGTCACAGCTACTAGAGAATCCCGCTCACACACAAAGCCAATCCAGGGGGGTGGTAATGAACTAATGAAATCCAGACCAACATGGCACTGTTTCAATGGGTTTTTCCAGGACTATTTAAGGAAAGCTGATTAAGATCAATTAACTTGTAGATTGTTCCAGCACTGCATACTTACTCTATAAATCTGGAGAGGATTACTGTTATAAAAAACATGCTGTGGACATTTATGAACACGTAGCATGACTCACCCCTTGTTTTCGCAGTTCGTCCTTCAAAGGCGCCAGGCTGCACTTTTTCCCCAGCATGCAGCTGTACCATCTGCAAAACACAATCACAATGGCCGAGTTTATTGGCCAGATATTTAATAATCCAATTCAATTCCAGATGTAGATTTGAACAAATTGATTACACTTGACTCAACACTGTTAAAAAATGTTGTTATAAACATGTTATCAGAGCTACTCATGAGGTTCTCTTTCTTTGGATGATATTGTGAATGATAACCATTGCCCAGTTGTAAAGAAAAAAAAAAAGTTGCATACAGTGGTACCTCACTTTATGAAAGTCTCACCAAACGAAAAGTTCAGATTATGAAAAGTATTTTCCTAAAATTTTTGTCTCTGTATACGAAACAAGTTCACATTACAAAAGCCCCATCTTAAAAATTAAAATGCGCCATTCAAACATTCAAATAATGCACGAGCTGCTCTCCCAATGACATTCAAACATCCCGCTCTGCTGGCCTCCCATTGGCTAACAACTGAGCTGTCGTTCGCCTTCAATTGAGCGCCATCTTGGACAGGTCCACCTGACGCCATCTTGGACAGGGATCCCATTGACTAGGAGGGATGATGCAGCTACCTCCAATTGCCTATTATAGAGCTGAATCCACCATGATGCTTTTCGTGTAAAGGACAGAGTTACTGTTGTTTTATGCTTTATTTATTGACTCAGGCTTTTAACCTTGCATAAACATTTGTAAGATTATAACTCTGCTAAGAAGACATGGTCAACACATGCGCACACACACACACACACACACACACACACACACACACACACGCGCGCGCGCGCACGTGCGTGTGATTTCTGGTGTGAGTGAGAAGAAGAAACGGGCTGAAGTGATATCGCAAAGGAACATGGCCAAACCCGTCTACCATCGGTACGATACTGACGCAGAAGGAGGTCTTAAAAGGTATACTTTTATAACTTTTAAATGGTTTAGGGGTAGTATTGGGATCCTTGGAACGGATCACGCGTTTTACATGTAAAATGTGGTTCAATTTACGAAAAATGCAGGTTACGAAAAAGGCTCTGGAATGTATTAATTTTGTAAAGTGAGGTACCACTGTATATAGATATTTTGTTGGACTGCCTTTACCCACGATTACAGCGCATAATCTCCACGTTTTCACAAACTTAAGCAACAGCACAACATTCATTTCCCCATCATTTGAATTCATTTTCAGTGCCATCTTGAATTGTTCTTGGAAAATGTAACCAGTGCATGCAGTCTTCCCCAGCACATCCCAAACCCTTTCAATAGGGTTCAGGTCAGGACTCTGTGATGCCCCTTCATATGTAAGAATGATTCTTCATGCTCTCTGAACCACTAATTTCTGATAACTATAGTTTGGAAAAACTGAAAATAATGTTGACAAAGACATTTGATCATGATGGGTGAGTATTCATAATTCTCTGGCAAAATAGGGATGAGAGATTTCCTTTTGGCTTTTTCCCTTTTTTTCAGGGGTCGCCACAGCGAATGATTTGCAGGTTTGATTTGGCATAGGTTTTTACGTCAGATGCCCTTCCTGACACAACCCTTTAGCAAGGGACAGAAACACGCTGACGGCTTTGCAGCCTTCTCTATATGAAAGTCAGCAATGGTTCTTTTACATGAACCTCTCACCATAGACAGTGAGAGACATGGCCAGCTCTGATAACCCAGTTAGCTGCACTGGGGGAACAGTGATAACCTTGTGGAGAATGGGACTCGACCCCCAACCTTAGGATCAGCGATCCAGCGCCATCAGGCCACCACTGTCCTGGCAAAATAGGGATATTGATATTAATAACACTTCAATACAGACGCTCCCCGACTTATGTTTTAAATTGGTTCTGGACGGCCGAACGTAAGTTGCAAGTGAACTTAAGTTGTTACAGTGACGTATGACGTGTGACGTATGATGCTCATACTGTACTATACATCCATAAATACCATTACCGTATCTCATAAAACACCCCTAAATCAATTATTATAAACATAACATTGTAACATAATATCAAATGTATCAAATAATGTCAACATTAATTTCAAATAAGTCACTTATTTATACCGAGTCACTTTACATGAAGCTTAAAACAGCCAATCAACGCTTACAATATGTGAGGCGCTGAAAACCGATGTGCACTGATGTGAATCACCAGCAGAGCAGAGAGTTCTCTCTGGATTCGGGTTTTCATTCATTTTACAACGCTCTTTGCTTAACTGAGTATGCATGGTAGATTGCGCCGATCCGAGCAGATAGTTAATTCAATCTGTGTATGAGACTTGCACCCATGCTAGTAGGCTTTCGCTTCTGACCAACCATATTTGCTTAGGATTACAAAAGTCGCACAAAACAGTGTAAACACAAAGATCACAGATACGACATCTTAACACAAGGGTGACATGCTATATAACTGATATATATGTATATACAAATATATATATATATATATGTATGTGTATATATATATATATATATATATATATATATATATATATATATATATATGAACGTACATCGGGGAGCGTCTATATTATAAACTAAACAACAATTACTCAGTTTTCTGAAAGCTATTAACTGAACAATGTCCATTTCACCTGCACCCAGTTTCCTCCAGTTTCCTTCAACTACAGCACACTTACTTTCTTCAAAAGAACCAGATTTTTGCTGTATATTTTTGTATGACTCAGTTGGGCATTGTGTTTGATTCCAAACCAAAGTCTAGACCTGGGTGTGAACTGGAGAAAGCAGTTTGCATCATACCCAACTGGGTCAATAACTTTGAAGTCACACAACACAACAGGCAGAAAATCAATGCGAAGCACAAAAAAAAAAAAAAAAAAAAAAAAATAGTCTTCATCAGCCATCACTGAACTAAAAAAAAAAACAGTAGAAAAGAAAACCTATGTGTGACTGACTAGTACATGCAGCAGATTACAAATGAAAATCCTTGAGGACCGAAGAATCCATACGAATAACTGCCATCAAAGAGCTCATCCATCAGGTTAAAAGGAGAGCAACAGTGGCAAACAAAGCTGGCACACTGTCTAATAGGATGCCTACTGCGGGCACACCCCCCAACTCCTCAGGGGATCCCGAGTCAGAGATGCCCACGGGTGTACAAAAATGATTTCCTTTTATCTGTATAAAATATTAAAGAACGTTAATATTCACAAATGTTCTTCATGTCGTTGGAACCTACCAGCATGTAACAGCCTAAACTGACTGCAAATTACTATGAAACTGCACAGGCAAAAAAAAAAAATTACTACACGCTTATCATTTAACTCACTCCAAAAAGGAAGCAATTAAAATGTCAATAATGAGAAGCTCTTGGCAATTTGTGAAATTACATCCGTATTTTTAGTGTGCATGTGTGTGTGTGAGAGAGAGAGAGAGAGAGAGAGAGAGAGAGAGAGAGAGAGAGGAGAGAAAGAGAGACAGAGAGAGAGAGAGAGAGAATTAATACTGGGTCTAATTGCAGATCAATGGCCTTAGAAAAGAAGAGCAATCTGTGTCTGGCTGAGTCTCTGGCAGAATATCTACAAACACCTGCCAATAAAAGAAGAAGAAAAAATTCCACATGCATATACATGTGCAAACACACAGACAATTCATACTGACAGCCTTCTGGTCCTGAGGAGATAGATGCACTTAGAACACGCACATCCCTTTTCTACCAATATGTGATGGTTCTAATGTCTTCTCTGCAACGGTTCCACCTGTTTCCACTAAAAAAAACTAAATGGTTCTCTTCTCTTAAAACATAAAAACGCTGTTGGTCTGAACCCAAGACCCCATCACATAAGTTAAATGAAAATAATACCTGAGCATTTTAAAAACATTTGGGTGCCTTAATACAGCCACATCTAGAACATTCTTAATTACAGTACACTCACTGTCCGAGTTACAGCGTCCACGAGTTACGACCACCCAAACTTACGACCACGTCTAGCAGTTACCTATTATGAGTTTACTGTATATGTCTGGCAGCGTAAGGTAGTTGTGGCAGTACAGCATCCCAGCATCTCACATTCACAGCATTCTACCGCTACACTCAGTGACTGGATACCGTCGCAGTAACATCTCTTTTCCAGTAGAATTTTACAAACCTTCATTTACTATACACCGTTACCGTGGCCCCCAAGAGGAAGTCCGATTCATCAGATGGCAATTCTACCAAGAAAGCAAGGAAGGCACTGTCGTTGGAGACGAAGATGAAAGTGAAAGCGAAATCTCCGTCTCTCCCACTCCACAGTGTCTACAGTTTTGAAGGACAAGGAGTGCATTAAGGAAGCAGTGAAAGCAGCAGCCCCGATTAAGTCAACTATCATCACAAAGCAGCGTGAAAGACCGATTGCAGAGATGGAAAAGTTGCTATACGCGTGGTTGAAAGATAATAAGCAAAGAAATATGAAAGAGATGTTGCGAGCAGTGCAAAGTAAGGCTACAAGTTTATTTCGCATGTTGAAAGAACATGCAGGTGAACAATACACTTCACATGAACTCATAACAAGTGCTGGGTGGTTTTGGTTTCGTTGTGTTAAATATCCAACTCACGACCAATCCGACTTACGACTGGTTGGTCGGAACCGATCTAGGTCGTAACTTGAATAGTGACTATTACAGACGCTCCCCGACTTACGTTTTTTATTGGTTCCAGACGGCCGAACGCAAGTTGAAAGTGAACGTAAGTTGTTACAGTCACGTATGACGCTCATACTGTACTATACATCCATAAATACCATTACCGTATCTCATAAAACACCCTTAAATCAATTATAAACATAACATTGTAAAATAATATCAAATAATATCAACATTCATTTCAAATAAGTCACTTATTTATACCGAGTCACTTTATATGAAGCTTAAAGCAGCCAATCAACGCTTACAATATGTGAGGTGCTCAATACCAAAAGTAGTGTAGTACTTGGGAAAGTAGTGTACTTTATGTGGGTTACAGCCTACACTGATGTGAATCACCAATCATATTGGCTGAGGGTTACAAAAGTCCGCAAAACAGTGTAAACACAAAGATCACAGAGACGATGTCTTAGCACAAGGGTACAAGGGTAACACGCTATATAACTAATATATATATATATATATATATATATATATATATATATATATATATATATATATATACACACACACACACACACACACACACACTAGTATATAAAAAAAACGATATACAGTCGGCCCCCAAACTCACAAAATTAATCCGTTCCAGAGCCCTTTTCATAACGCGGGGATTTCGTAAGTAGGGGTCGCATCTTGCACGTTAAACGCCTAATTCGTTCTGAGGCTCCAGTCTTTGGACTGGATAAACCATAAACTCTTTAAAAATGATAAAAGTACACCAATTTTGGATGAAATATGTGCTAAACGTAAAAGAAAATTATTTATTAAACCATTTAAACATTTTATTAATATATTAAACCATTTTATTAACATATTTATTAAACCATTATTAAACATTTTTTTATTAACACACACCTCTCTCTCTCTCTCTCTCTCTCTCTCTCTCTCCCTCACGCGTGCGTGCTGCGGGCCACGCCCACAAGACGTTGAATTCAAAGCGCATGCCCTGCTTGACAAACTCAACTTTAATTTGATTTCTTGAGGGATCGGAATTCCAGATAAGCTCAAATGCACCCACATTTATTAAACATTTACTGAAATAAACAACTTTAAAATCTAAAAACTAAAGAGTTATTCCCTTTCTCTCTCTCTCTCTCTCTCTCTCTCTCGCATTCCCTGCTTGAACATTTACTGAATTAAAACAACTTAAAAAACTAAACTAAAAACTAAAGAGTGAAGCTTCCTTCTGTCTGTATCTGGGAGGCCAATGGGGCGGGATGTTGAGAGACAGCCAATGAGAGAGCAACTCGCGCGTCGATTGGCGCGTTTGAATTTTGAATTTCATTTTGTAAGAGGGGGGTTGTTTCTTATCTCGGGGACGGAATCTCAGGAAAATGTTTTTCGTAACCCGGGGATTTCGTACACAGGGGTCTTCGTATGTTGGGGGCCAACTGTATATATATAACTGAACTGGGAAGAAGGAGGGGCACGTTCAGTCTGTTGTTTGTAACCAATGAACGCAGCGTCATTACGTCATTACGTCAGCGTACTACGTAGGTACGTCTAAACTCAAATTTTGACTTTTTTTTTTATTAAAAAACAACAACAACAACAAAAAAAAAAAAACGTAAAATTGAAAAAAACGTAAAACGGATGAACATAAGTCAGGGAGCGTCTGTATTATCAAAAATTAAGTGACTGTTTCCCGAGAAGGTGAAATCAAAATATATGTGTCAGAGTCCTTTAACATTAGATGAAAGGTGGCTTGAACTCAGGTGGGTGGATGATGTTACGTGGGACGCCTCTCTTGTGCAGTGCATGACTAAGTGTAGTTCTAGTAGGTGCTTCACTTTGGTAAGTGCATGCTGTGCACATGATTAGCAATCAGGCAAGTATAAGATGACTGATTTCTTTTAAATCTACTGTTAATATAACAATTAATGTCAACCTTTAATCAGCCCTGCTGCAGTGTATAGTCACCTTAAAGTCGCAAAATATATCATACAGTCATTGTATATATAAACGAAATTTGACATGAAGGCTGAAGCATTTTTACAAAGCTAGAGATAAAACTATCTATTGTCATTATTTTTACTGTGGGTTTGTGTTCATTATAAAAACACACACAAGACACATCTCATTCACATACACCAAAAAAAAGCAAAATGAGCTCATTTGCTCAAAAAAAGGCGTATGCAATAAAAAGCCCACATCTGCCATTTTGCATGTAATCATTGTGCATAGACAGCAGATGTGTATTGATGTACACTCACCCTTAAGAGGTAACTGAACGGTCCCACACCCCAAACCTCACATGCACACATGGAAACGCGTATACACACAGGCAAGCCGCTCCCAGGGGGCTTCCAGGTGTGGCTTTGTTAATCCGGTCTAATGCGCACTGCAGCGCACACACATCTCCTCCCATCAGACATGCCGGATGCTGCATGGGTAATCGTTTGCTTTTTCTGCCAATTAATTAAACAAACACTGGATGACAGTTCCATTTTTGCCTCCATCTGCTTTGTTCCTTCTTAAGGACAGCGCCTTCCCCTCTGCACCTCCACAGGCGCTGGGAATCACCCTCTAGAACATGCACTGTTGAGGAGGAAAAAACTAACAGAAAGCTAAAGAAAGCTGAATTTAAGACTGTTATTCCTGTTCTGTTGAATATTCATGTATATGAAGCCGCTTTCCTGCTCCATCCATTGAGCATTTTTGAACAACTCGACATGTCCAGGCATGTTCACTAAATTACTCTATTCTGGCAAGTACACTGCAATTATAACACAGCCAAATTCACTCCCTCAGACCTCATGCTAAAGTGGCACTTGGATTTGAAAGTGGGGATAGGACCACATGTCCAGTAAACAGTGCAGTACACATTCCACCAAAAACCCAGCCAAGTGCTGGTTCTGACTCGAGTTACCCATTTTGCCCTTAGCCAAGAGATACAAGTGGAGCTGAAAATAGTGCAGGCAACTGGCTGGTTCTTAAATCGTTTTTCTTTTTCCTGCCACAAAACATTCTGGTGTAGAAACACAAAGCCGATGTTCCTTTCTCTTTTCAAATAATTTATCTGGGAGCTGTTGGAGCAACCTTACGTTTAGATCATATGATCGAATAATGTTTTTATTTAATAATTCCAGAATACTAATGTGCTCACTTTAGATGGGTTAAATACAGAGGCAATAATTTCCATTGTAGGATTACAGGGATCCCTCACTTTCCGCGGTTAATCGGGACAGAGATCCCCTCATGACCACCAAATTCCGCGAAGTAGGATCAACCCCCCCCACCCCCACCCCAAATTGACGTACACATACATGTATATGTGTATATAATGTCAATAAATATTCAACGCTATAAATGTTTAAAATAACAATTAAAGATTCAAAAACTATGCATAAGACGTAAATAAAATACAAATACACACACACATACAGACGCGCACGCACGCACGCATGCAGATGCGCACCTCACAAAAATGTAACTACAGTAGGACCTCGACATTCGCGGGGGTTCGGTTCCGAGCTCTCCCGCGAATCGAGATACTCCGCGAGTTCTGTACCCGGAAGTAAAACCCCATGTTTTACTTATAAATACCCCATCGGAGTATCTTCAGGCGTGTATAACTAAGCACGCTCAACTGGGCTGGTTAGCCGGGCTGCGGCTTGCAGAGCTCATATGCTATAGTAGGCAGCTCAATGCGAGCCGCACCCCAGCGGACAATAAGCCCAGGCGGGAAGGGGCTGAACGACGACTCCGGCGCCGAGATCCCTCTGCGCTGCAATCTGAGCATGAAGCTCGTCCATCTTGTTTCGCAGGGACTGAACATTTTCAAGCAGTATGGCCGGAAGTGATAACCAAGCCTCTGAAAACTCCATCTGGGCTTATGCTAGCCAGGGTGCGGTTAGCATTGAGCTCCCATAGCAGCTCACGATAGAAGTTGTTGCGTACTTAGTTGCCCCAAACTGAAGCTGCTCATAGCTGTAGTGGGGTCGACTGATCATAGACGGCATAGTGCAAAACATGAACAAACAAAACAACAAATTAAAATGAACAAAGAAACAATTTGACTCCGAGAACTCCGCGACGTTGCCCTCTAGGCAGCGCCATCTTGGAGAAGTCACTCCAAGTTCAATGTAAAAGGACATGAAGCATAATAAAGTTTTTCTTTTTGGTATCATTTGTGAAACATGCTACAGAACATAAAATCTCACGCACAAACATGAACTTAGGTACTGTACTGGAATAATAATTGAAAAAAAATTTAATACAACAGTTCAGAGAAAACCGTCGTTTCTCAGGATAAAGTTTTATTTCTTCAGAAAAGACATCCAGCGTTTTCTATCGTTAGCCAGAGAAGATGCATAGCGTTTGAGTGGTATAGAGCTTAACTGGTAATTAAAACACACACAAAAAAAAAGAGGCTCATTGACAACTTGTGCGCGAATGAGGAAAAAGGGGCGGAACATCAGCTCAACCAATCAGGAGAAAGCAGCACAGCCATTGGCTCAATTTGAATCACGTGCCGGTTGCTCGGCAGTCAGCGAATACTCAAACCGTGGGTGCAAAACTGCGAATAGTCAAGGGCCTACTGTAGTTTTGATGGGAAGTTTTGGGTTGTTTTTGTTTTGTGTTTATTTTAGTTTTTTTTTTGCATAATTGGCCTTGGATTTTTTTCAGCATTTTCCTTAATTTTCCCCTATTCTTCCTTAATTTGCCTATTTTTTAATTCAATGAATATTTAAAAAAAGAAAACCATGATGCATTGAAAACCACGATGAACTGAAGCATGAAGTAGCGAGGGATCCCTGTGATACAGTATAGAAATAAATAAATAGTGTTAATAATAAATTCCAACTTGAAATATTCCCAAAAATTCCCGATCTAAAATTCCAATTAAATGCTTTCAGAATTTCCCCCCATTGCAACACTAGCCACTATGCACATTGGTGTGTATATACATGTGTATGTATCAAACCTGAGCCTCTTTTTAAGCTGCATACTGTCATGGATAATCCTTTTCACAAACTCAAGCTCACCCCCCTCAGCTATGATTTCAGTCACTCCTCCCGTGTTGATGGAGCTGGGCGGGGGTCTGTGTGAGTGCCTCGAGTTGACTCCCTGATGGAGCAAATAAATCACAAACCACACAACAACAGAATAGCAATTACTATCAGCCGAAATACATACAAAGCTTATAGGTGAAAAGAAAGTCACTTAATGTTCATGTCTGAGGCAGAGAGAAGTCTGCGCTACCTTCGCCTCTGACGGGTTAGCGAAGAAAGGAGGATTGCACATGCAGAAGTCATATACCACCAACTCCTCCTTTATTGCATCCATTAACAAGGTCTTTCGGGGCACCTTTACAACTGCAACACACACACACATACACACACACTTACACAAATCCGACATAAACTCAGATTAGTCAATATGAAACTATTATCAAAGAATGAACACAATCATACCTTTTATCAGGTCCGCCAGGTTATTCTGTTCAATGTTTTTCTTGGCGTAATTATAGCAGATATCATCCACCTCTGTTGCAAGAAAGTACCAGCCATTCATTGAAGCTCCCAACAGGGGGTAGATACAAGAGGCCCCTGTACCTGCACGCATACACACACACACACACACACACACACACACACACACAGCTTACATGCTGTTTCACCCCAAGCCAGCAATCTCAATAGTACAGAAGTTCTACATGATTGCAACTGTAGAATAACACAGTGTATACATTATTGAATTGTCCAGTAGCAAAATTTCTCTGATACACAAATCTTTCACCAAAATCTTGCTTTATTTTAGTAAGCAATAGGAAATGTGTTGTTATTATTATTATGGATATAACCCAACAGTATCACAAACAAAACTAAGTAATAAATACAGGCTGAAAGGCTTTCTTTTGGCTCTAAAAGGAAGATGCAAATGTGTGCAAGTTTAGTTAGCACAAAGAAGTCTGTTAACAGGATGACCTGAACTGACAGGCACCCCAGCAAAATGACAGATCAGGTCTCTAAAGCACTAATGTGCAGCAGGCCACCTCTACTCATCCATTATTTACCCACCCACATCGGCAATTCTCAGGGTGCCGACCAGACAAAAAAAAAAAAAAAAAGATTCTGAATCTCGAGTTAAACAGTTAGACCAGGCCAATACATCACAAGGGAGACAGTAAAACCTTATATAAAAGTGAATAATTCAATAACATCAATTTAATACCGGTCTCTGGGATGAACTGGGGGAGAGGAAAAAATAAACAGATGGACAGCTGTGTAAGGATTTCATCTGCTTCCACCACTAACAAAGAACACAGAGAAGCAGAGCAGTAACAAGGACATCCTAGTGGCCGAAGATCCACCGAGCGAGGGAGGGAGGGGAAGATTATGAGGAGCTTTATCTTGTTGAGAATTCACCACCAGACATCTGCCTATTAGTAAACCTACTGGCACCGCTGCCACAATCTGGGAACCAGGGCTTTTCAAACAGCATGGGATAAACCTCTCCCTGCTTGGCCTCTCTCCATCTGGGTCCTGTATGAAAAGTCAGAATTCTGCTGCTGAGAATAGCCCAAATAAGCAGGGGAGGGGGGGCATGCTTGTCCTGCATGGTAATGCCTTTAAAATAATGCTTTTCAAATACAGACGCTCCTCGACTTACGTTATAGTTACGTTCCAAACGGCCGAACGTAAGGTGAAAAAAATGTAAGTTGTTACTGTACGTTCCAGTGACGTATGACGGTTCATACCGTACTATACATCCATAAGTACCATTACCGTATCTCATAAAACACCCCTAAATCAATTATTATAAACATAACATTGTAAAATAATATCAACATTAATTTCAAATAAATTAAATTCAAGCAAAATAATTTCAAATAAATACATTTAAAAAAATTTCAAATTCACTTATTACCACTGATTCTGATACCACTAGGTAGGCTTAAGCCAGCCTGACACTAGTACGCATTTTAAATCCTCAATGGCACTCATTCATGCGTAATATGGCGGAATGATTCGTGCCAGAGAGGAATAAGCTTTGCTCATAGCTTGCTCATTCGTACCTTTGAGGATGTTCCGCGACGTTCCACTCGATTCCTCACCATTGCGGTATTTTTGCGAATTGTTTGTGCTGGGGTGCTCCAAGTTCCTCAACGTCACCCAATGGTCAGACAAGTTCGCTCCACATCACGCTAAACAGGTGACCGCGCTTCCGTTTATGACACGCCTTGTCACACCTCACAAGTATATATATATATATATATATATATATATATATATATATATATATACACCAAAATAAAAGGACAGGACAAAGACTTTCTATTGAAACTCCATTTATCGTGATAAATGGAGTTTCAATAGTCTTCGTCCTGTCCTTTTATTTTTGTTATTTGCTCTACCAAAAAGTATTGAGCACTCTCCTACGGAAGGATCTACTCAGAAAATCCTATATATATATATATATATATATATATATATATATATATATATATATATATATATATATATATATATATATATATAGGGTAGCTGTATTCATCCACCATTCATTCTTGTAAGTCGTCAAGATGAATGATGAACTCTAGAGATGCCGAGAAAATGGCATTAAATCAACAAAGTGTCTTTCTTGCAGGTGCTGCTGCATTACTACTAATCAAAGACTATGATATTGATACTATATGTAAGCAGACTTGCCCTGTATCTTAAAGGGAAGGGTGTTCAGTTGCATGGCATTCTAAATATGTAAATGTCATACAACTGAACACCCGTCCCTTTAAGATACAGGGCAAGTCAATGTGGACATTGCTGATTGGTTAACCGTTTGTGCATGGTGTTGCGGAATACAGTGGTTTGAGTGCTCACCCAAACTTAAAGGTCAGTAGACTATGATTACCTTTGAGGAAACAGTGAGAAACACACTTCTGTCCACAACTCACTCCCTGGTCCGCCAACAGTTAATGTTGGACAATGCGTAGCAGTCAATGAGGACATGACTAACATGGACAGACATGGAGGACACAAGAACACCATTGAGGATACAGGTGTAACGTTGCGTGGCATTGATTACCATATAACGTGCGTGACGTGGTGGGCATTTACATGTGCACTCACTGTTTCCTTATAGTTCGTGGAAAGGTATGCAAAAGAGTGCATGAGAAAATTAATGAACATGTTTCATTTTTTTGGGTCAGCAATGCCCCTAATGGCACTCATCTTACTCATAGTTTCTGCATTGTTCCCGTGATGGCGCTCACAATTTCCGCGAAGGTACTCACTTTGGCGTACCGTGGCATACCATGAATGCGTACTAGTGTCAGTCTGGCTTTATACTTCTGACCAAGCCTATTTGCTTAGGGTTACAAATACGCAAAACAGTGTAAACACAAAGATCACAGAGACGACGTCTTAACATGAGGGTAACACGTGGTGAACTACGTAAGAACGTCTCGTACTATGGACAACGCGCTAAACTCAAAATGACTTACAAAAAACGTAAAATCGAAAAAAACGTAAGGCGAATAAATGTAAATCGCGGAGCCTCTATTCAAGCATTTGCGAAAGATTCTAAAAGGCTATTTTCATAATAGCCACTAATCTGCAAACACGATAGCTAACATTGATTGCTACCGTATTTTCCGGACTATTCTTCACTCCAGCGTACAAGTCGAATTGGGCAAAAAATGGAAAATAAAGAAGAAAAAACATATACTGTATGTCACACTGGACTATAAATCGCATTTTTGTGGAAACTCATGGAAACTGTCTACCTTGGCTTGGAAATCTGCTGGCAGTTTTTGTGACATTGTGGTCATTGCTCTAATAGAGAGGCAGTTGCGTTGCATGAAGTGGTAACACCAAGAAGGTCCTCCTGCAAAGTCCTTTATATTCATCTCCTTGGCAACTACCTGGGCATGGAGACGCAACTGCACTGTTGACAAGCTTCTCCCTGATGCACGTTGCTCAAGTACCCATGTGTGAACTCATTCCACTAGCTGTGGCTATCTAGATTTTAGCTCGTGATTAGCTTTTTTTGTTTTCTTCATAGCAGTAATAGTAATCTCTGCCTTTTGCCAGTCGCACACAAGTTTCTCGTTCACTCCAAACTTTCTTTTTGCTGCCTGATTACCATTTTCTGCCGCATATTTCACTACGTGCAGCTTGTAATCTGCTGAATAGGATTTCTTTTTTCAGGCCATTTTTGTTCAGTCCAGTTGTATGTTTAAAGTTGAATTGATGTTGAAATTTTGAATTTTCAGTGGTACAGGATTCGCAGGTCCTGGTGCAGAAGCCAAGAGTGCCCTTTTGCGGTTGTGGAAATAACGAACATGTGAAATTACCGTATTCGACGTGATAAGAGGCCAGGGTGCTTAAAAATTGGGGGGGGGGGGGGGGGGGCTAAAATCGTTACCAGTGGAGTGGAATGGTAAGTGCTTATTAGCATCGAGGTGGCAAACATGAATAATAACAGAACAATAAAAGACTTTTACTGGTATTTGTGTTATTCATTTTGTGGTGTCAACCAAATTACTTACATGAAAGCTGAAAATAAACAGAACACAGCATAATTAAAAAAAAAAAGACATTTAATTTTTCCTCCTGGTGCTGTTCCTTTAAATATTTTTCCCCAGATGTAAAATCAAGCTAATCAACACGAATGTGAATTTAGCACATGGCACGTTGAACCAATCAACAGAAACAAGCACATGGCCAGGAACGTCTTTAAATGTATAAAGTTAGTGAGCAGGAGAATCGGTGAAAAATACTCGTCATCACTTTCTGATAGATCCATATCTGGCTCATCGCTCCATTTATTCAGAGCATCCCGTAGTTTTGCTGTAGTAGTTTCTAATGGTTCATCGGTTGTTGGACATTTACCAAGAGAACACAACAAAATATTTTCCTGCTTTTTAAAGTGCCGCGGAACAATCAAATGTGTTGTTTCTGATGAAAATTATAGACATTCCGCAGTGGCAGGGGGTCTTGAAATACCGTGTAAACTCACTTTTACAGGAAGTGAACACCTCATTTTACCGTTACAGAGACTGATCGAATAAAATTGGTAAGTTTGATGTACGATTTTGCTCCCAGTACACATGGGCGGTTATTCGACGTCAGATCAAAAACATTTGTGTGTGTTTGTGTGTGTGTGTGTGTGTGTGGGGGGGGTCTTATTGGAGCGGGACGCTTATTACGTCGAATACGGAATGTTTGTTATTATTATGACAAACAGAATTATATGTAATAATTTCACATATAAGTCACTCTGGACTCCTCAGATCAACTATTTTAAAAGTGCGGCTTAAAGTCCAGAAAATACAGTAATTTACATGATACAAAAGCTTACTTTCAGCTAGCTTGTGAAATAAATGATAGCATATAATGCTTACTTGATGTTTGTTGATCTTGGATACTATTTTACATACAATTTATTAATACAATTATATAATTACAATTAATCTAATACTTCATATTATTTATGTTAACATGAGCAAGCTTTTGACCAAGCTTCACAACTGCTCTACACAATATGTGCCTAATAATTTTTATAAATGTCATTAGCTTGCGAGAAATATCAGCTACTAATTTTTCTCACTTTACGAAAGTCTCACCAAACGAAAAATACAAGTCAAGAAACGCATTTTCCTAAAATTTTTGTCTCTGGATACGAAACAAGTTCAAGTTACGAAAGCGCCATCTTAAAAATTCAAACGCTCCGTTTAAACATTAAAACACGCCATTCAAACAATGCACGAGCTGCTCGCCGATCAATGACGTTCAAACATCCCGCCCCGCTGGGCTCCCATTGGCTAGGAGGGATGACGCAGCTCCCTCTTATAGGCTATCTCCCAACATCCCAACCTGCTGGCCTCCCATTGGCTAGGAGGGATGACACAGCTCCCTCCTATTGGCTATTATGGAGCTGCATCTACCAAGATGCTTTTCGTGTAAAGGACAGAGTTACTGCTGTTTCATGCTTTATTTCTTGACTCAGGCTTTTAACCTTCCATAAACATTTGTAAGATTATAACGGCGAAGAAGACATCGTCAACATACGCACGCACACACGCACACACACACGCACACGCACACACACACACACACACACACACACACACACACACCACACACACACACGTGTGATTTCCGGTGCAAGTGAGAAGAATAAACGAGCTCGAGTGATGTCACAAAGGAATGACCAAACCTGTCTACCACTGGTACGATATTGAAGCAGAAGGAGGTCTAAAAAGGTATGCTTTTATCATTTTTAAAGGGTTTAGGGGATAGTAATAGGAGCCTTGGAATGAATCGCGTTTTTACATGTAAAAGGCGGTTCAATTTACGAAAAATGCAGGCTACGAAAAAAGGTGCTGGAACGTATTATTTCGTAAAGAGGTACCACTAGTTAGAATTATAGTAATGTTAAAAATTTTTCACATACGGACATCGTGCAGTGAATCGAGTCCAGAAATAGTCCAGCATCATTAATTTCACGCATGTGGAACTCTGTGTGTGATTGTCCCTGTCAGACAAACTTTCAGATTCCAAAAATATTCCATTTGATTTAGGTGAAGGTCAGGATCTGGGTAGAGTATGCGGCAGTGAAGAAACTGGTCAGGCAATTCTGTTTTGTCCCCCAGTGCAGCTGACTGGGTTATCAAAGGCGACCATGTCTATCACTGTCTATGGTGAAAGGCTGTAAAAGAACCAATGCTGACTTTCGACAAGAGTGGACTGCAGACAAAAAAGTGTGTTACTGCCATGCGATGACCTGGCACACTGTCCAGAGTGTACTCTGCCTTCGCCCCGAGTCGGCTAAGATGGGCGCTAGCCTCCCTGTGACCCTAATTAGGATTAAGAGGTTCAGAAAATGAATAATTTGTCCGTTTATACAACACAGGTACTGCTTTATTCAGATGGAGTGATCTATGAGACATATATTAATGAGCAACTTTGTTTTAATTGTGGATGACATGTTAACCTACTGCATTAGTAAACTATAAGGAAACAAAAATTTGATGTCATGGCTTCCGCCAACAGTTTGTTACAATTTACTGCTGCCAGATTTGAATACAAAACTATAATTTCATCATTTAAGTTTGGTAGGAATGTGCTATCGCTATTGCAATGCCTCCAGAATAAAATAAAGAGAAAGTCAAGCCTCTTGTGTTTAAATCCCTGTGTGCAGCGGGGAGCACAGAAAAGGGCATGTGGTATTTCATTAATGAACTTTGTGTACCGATATCGATGCCCCTGCGTGGACTGCCCTGGCCTCCGGTCAAATCCTCCACCCAGTGGATGTAGTTAAGGCGTAGTGGGACGGTGGGGATGAGCCGCTCCAAAGGAATCTCAATACTTAAGCCAAAATCTTCTTTTAACAGTGTGCAGGTGAGAGCACGCAGCGCCTCAGGGTCCTTAAAATTCAGCCTGCAGGACAATAATGAGCATCAGAAGAAAAAGAAAAAGTGTGAGAGAGAGTGTAGGAAGGTGATAAAAGGGTAAAAAAAAAAAAAAAACAGAACCACAAAAATAATCTCATTATGTGCACTGAGGGTGTAAAGTAGCCATGTGTCTTGGGAAGTGTCTATCTGAGATGAAACCCTCTGATATAAAGTGCTGCAGTGCACATCATGATGCAGCTTGATTCCTGTTTTCTGCAGTATAACCAATTGCTGCTTCTAATAAGCATGATGTATTTATAATAATGAATTTTAATTTAAAAATTGCCTTAATATAATGCAAATTCAGTGGTACCTTGACTTACGAAATCAATCCGGTCCGAGGGAAAGCTCGTAAGTGAAAATGCTTTTTTGATAAAACAAAAATTCCAATAGGAAATAAGAGAAAACCAGTTAATCCGCTCCAACCCCTTCCCAAAATCATATAACCTGACACATATTTGACCTAATATATTAAAGATAAACATGTAAAAACAATCAATATTTCATAATAATAATACATGTATATTAACATTAATAATAATTAATAAATAATAAAACAAGAATAAACAATAAGTCAACTAACCCTTCTGATCATTGGCTGCGCGAAGATGTCACATAGGCAAAGATGTCAAGTGAGCAGGCATGAGGTGGTGCGTAACAAAAAAAGGAGGAGGAGAATTTTGTGCGTGTGCACGCTACAAATGCCAGTGGGGAAAGGCTTGTGGTGAGCTCCCACAAGGCCAGTGCTCCTCAAATAGAGGGGGCGCGGCGAGATGTCGGGAGGGGGGTGCTCCACTGCCATCTACTGTACAGGATGCACGATTACACTTTCCTCGCTGGCATTTGTAGCATGCACATGCACAAAATTGTCCTCCTCCTCTCTCTGCTACGCACCACCTCATGCCTGCCCACGTGACATCTTCACCCACGTGACATCACACAGTCGGTGATCAGAAGGGTTAGTTGACATTGTTTATTCTTGTTTTATTATTATTTATTAATGTTAATGTACATGTATTATTGGGTGGCACGGGGGTGTAGTGGTTAGCACGTTCGCCTCACAACAAGAAGGCCTGGGTTCGATTCCCGGCCTGAGCGTTTCTGTGCGGAGTTCGCATGTTCTCCCCGTGCTCACGTGGGTTTCCTCTGGGGACTCCGGTTTCCTCCCACGGTCCAAAAACATGCACAGTAGGCTAATTGGCTGTTCTAAACTGCCTGTAGGTTCGCCATCATGCAGAAGGCAATGACAAACCACTACACTATCCTTGCCAAGAAAACCTCCATGAAGATGATAATCAAGGCGTTATCTTTCATGGCAGGTCACCAAGAGTCGTCCTACGATTCGGAAGGTACCAGACAGCTATTATTATGGAATATTTATTGTTTTTGCATGTTGATCTTTAATATATTAAATATACATGTTTGTGGCAGGTTATATGAGTTTGGGAGGAAGTTGGAACGGATTAATTGTTTTCCTGTTATTTCCGATGGGAATTATTATTGTTTGGGATCTTTTTTTCTTCCTATAGGGGGCATCACAGGAAATAATTGAGAAGCACTGCACGAGGCATTCTCGAAGCGCAGAGGAATACACGCAAGGCTAATCGGCCCAGAAAAGCCATTTCCCCAGCAGAGCTCATAAATCAAAAATTTGCTCATTGGTTAAAGCAGATTTTTGGTGGGATCGAAGCTTGTATAATGGAAAATTTGTGATTAAAGACACTCGTATGACAAAAGGTACCACTGTACAAGTAATTCAAATGAATTAACATGTCATTTACTAACATCTGCCCTGTGAAGAAAAAAAACACACTTTGATTAAATAAAAACTGTAGTGATATATATTATATGCTGCTAACTGAAACATATTCGACATTACTTTTTGCAGTGAGTAGCTTCAGAAGGGTCAAATTATTTGCCTATTTCAAGCAAAACTAACATGAAATTACGAACACTGGGTTAAAAAACTTTCCAAGGCATTATTAGAACCTGATCCATCATCTTCACACATGAAATGTGATCAGAAAAAAAAAAAATTCTACACTGGCTATGATTGAAGATCATGTAAATTACATTAAGATCATGTAAATGGAATAAAAAAATTAACAATAGAACTCATAGGGATGTTTCATCTTGAAATTAAGAAATTTCACACACACACACACACACACACACACCAACAACTAATTTTCTGATATGTGTGTGTGTAAGAATAATCAAAATAAAAGTATCAGACTCTTGAACAATGGAAAGGAGTCATGTGATCTGATAACTCCACGACTGCACTACTCCAGAGTGATGGGTGCAACAGTGCAAGAAGGGAAACACATGAAGCGATGTACTCATTTATTCTAAAGAATTTCAAGTCCTTTGGTATCCAAAAAACACTCTGAATAAATCCATAAAATTTATCAATCTAATGCACACTTGTGTACAGTATTATACATTTAGGCTGGATAAAATCTTTTCAGCCTGGTTTGTCATCAGCGCCTGCACCCGGCTTCATATTTTTAAATCACTCATTTTCGCTTCCCCTTCCCCTAGTGTTCACAAATTCAAGACTGAAAATGTGAGTGTTAAAAATTCAAAGTATCAAAATATTCGCTGTCAACATTTATGGGCACCAAGGATAAGCAATCATATAAAGATCCAAACAGTCAGCTGCGCATCAGCGTTACGGACAGTCCATGTTAACAGTCCTGAATGATGGCGCTTCAGTATGTACGGCGTACTATATGTATGGTTAAGTAAACAGTATGTATACTTTTAGTCGTTTCCCCGAGTCTCTTACTTCTGATAATAACAGACATGCATAAAAGCTGTCATGTTGAACATTAATAGAATTTATTGGACAACATCCACAGCGGTACCTTTCATGAACAGGGTTCGCTAACGTTATGCTAGTATAGATTATTTTAGTTAATGTTATGCTGGCTTCACTGGTTTTCATGTTAACTGGTGACATTATTTTACACTCTATTTACCATACCTCTGTTTGCCTTCTGCAGCTCTGTCAAAACGACTACGCTCGTTCAAAGTGAAATCTGGTGCTTCACTTTGCCATACAATAAAGTGAAACGTATGTCGTTTCACATAAATATGAATAAACCTCTCAATACTTACAATAAGTGCAGCGGGATTCGTGCTTCCGCATTAAAAGGAAGCACTGACGTATCAAATTATTATCCTCAGTGCCCTGGAGGTTGACAGCGAATTTTCTTACGCTGAATTTTGGACATTGAATTTGACCTGTCGAATTTATGCCACGGAAAATATACTTTGAATTCTTAATGCTCGCATTTTTAGTCCAAAATTTGTGAAAATTGAAAAAAAGAAAAAAAAGAAAGAAAAAAAAAATCAGATACAGGAATCCCTCACTACTTCACGCTTCAATTCATGTGGCTTCAGTGCATCGTGTTTTGTTTTTTTTGTTTTTTAAATATTCGTCGAATTAAAAAGATAAGGAAATTAAGGAAGAATAGGGGAAAAAGTTGAGGAAAATGCCACAAAAATGAAGCCAATTATGCAAAAAAAAAAAAAAAAAAACCCACCCCAACCAAACAAAAAAAAACACCCCAACCCAAAACTACTTCCATTTTTGATGTGAGATGCGCACTCAGATCCGCTTCTCACATAAAAATGTAAGTGTATTTATATTTTATTTACATAATATGCATTATTTTTGAATGTTTAATTGTTATTATGAGCATTTATATCATTGAATATGTATTTATTGATATTATATACACATATACTAATACATGTACGTATACATCAGTCAGGGGGTCGATCCTACTTCGCGGAATTTGACGGTCGGAGGGTATCTCGGTCCCAATTAACAGCAGAAAGTGAGGGATCCCTGTATTTAATTTTGGTCCAAAAATAAATAAAAAAAATAAATCAGTGCTAGTAGTTCAGAGACTTCTAAATTTCAAAATCCGATGAGACTGATTTGCTTCCATACACACGTGTGCAGGGAAAAATTTGTGAAATATTTAGGAAATGATTGTTTCCCTTCTTCCCTGTCCATGTCCCTACTACAACATGCAGAAAATTGGCTTTCAGCTTGTCAAGGTCTCCGATATCCACGATGGCGAGACACAAGAGTCACATCCCTCCATTCGGACTTGCTCAGTGATGGCGTGTGCATTATTAACACCAGAATCTCCCCAGTTTACTTGCAATGATCTGCTTTTAATAAATTCTGCAGCCCAGACAGCACGTGTGGAACAGAAAGAGAAAGATGGGTGTAATTAAGGCGCCCCCCATTCACACTTCCCAATGTGTAATTAGTGGCTTCCTTGTGAGGAGAGAAGTCTGGCACCTCTTGAAAGAAGGGGGTTTACATGTGTGCTGTATGCATGGCAGCAGGACAGCTTAAAATCAGAGTCTTGACATTAAAAAACACGACTGTGTGACACAGGAGGATATGGGTTCTGGAACTCAGAAACACACCAAGTGATTTTTTCACAGGTTTTTGTGCATCATTTTCTTTGCAAAAATATTACCAAAACACCGATCCTAAGGTTGGGGGTTCGAGTCTCGGTTGTCACTGTCTCCCCTGTGCAGCTAACTGGGTTATCAAAGGCCGGCCATGTGTCTCACTGTCTATGGTGAGAGGTTCGTGTAGAAGAACCATTGCTGACTTTCGTAAAGAGTAGCTGCAAAGCCGTCAGCGTGTTCCTGTCCCTTGCTAAAGGGTCGTGTCAGGAAGGACATCCGACGTAAAAACCTATGCCAAATCAAATGTGCGAATCATTCGCTGTGGCGACCCCTGATAAAGGGAAAAAGCCGAAAGGAAATCTCTGACTCCACTCAGGTTTGGTATATCTCAATCAATAGTATTTTCCTCACTTGTCTGGTAGTGGGGCAGTGGTGGTCTAGTGGTATAGGGCACTGGATCGCTGATCCAAAGGTTGGGGGTTCGAGTCCCACTCTCCACAAGGTTGTCACTGTCCCCCCCAGTGCAGCTAACTGGGTTATCAAAGGCGGGCCATGTCTCTCACTGTCTATGGTGTGAGGCATGTAAAAGAACCATTGCTGACATTCGTAAAGAGTAGCTGCAAAGCCGTCAGCGTGTTTCTGTCCCTTGCTTAAAAGGGTTGTGACAGGAAGGGCATCCGACGTAAAAAAAAACCTCTGCCAAATCAAACGTACGAATCAGATGATTCGCTGTGGCGACTTCTGATTAAAAGGGAAAAAGCCGAAAGGAAGACAAACGGACAGTATGTATGTCACTTGTCATAATGTATTTATAGTTTATTGCTGGTTGTTGTATTGTATACACAGGCATTGAACTATACCATCTTATAACAGAGTGTACTGTATTTATAAATTCTGGATATTGTTTGTTAATCAGGTCATAAAAATAGACACATTTCATTATGAGAACTTTGAAAAGCAATTTCAAGGGCATTAATATAGAACAGCATAAAAAAGCAGTACAGATCTGTGACCCCAATTCAGTGCCTCGTTCCTGCAATCTAATACATGCACATCCTCCACTCCTTCAGCAGGGTCTCCAACCCTGTTCCTTGTGCGCTACCTTCCTGAAGACTTTAACCCCAACCCTAACCATGCACACCTATCCATTGAATTATTGCCTTCAGACGTTCTTACACAAATAGAACAAGCATGTAAGATTCTGCTTGGCGATAAAAAATTTTTTTTAAACCCTGTAAAACCCTTTGGAACGGAGTGGAGATCCCAACACTTGAGCATCTACATAAAATAGTTCATTACAGAAGCAAAAACTAATACAGTGGAACCTCAACTTACGGAAGCCCCAACAAACAAAAAATCCAGGTTATGAAAAACATTTTCCTAAAATTTTTGTCTCTGGATACGAAACAAGTTCACGTTACGTAAGCACCATCTCAAAAATTCAAACAATGCACGAGTTTCTCTCACATTGACTACATTTCCCCAACACCCTGCCCCCACTGGCCTCCCATTGGCTAGGAGGGATGACGCAGCTCCCTCCCATTGGCTATCTCCCAACATCCCACCCCGCTCGCTTCCCATTGGCTAGAAGGGATGACGCAGCTCCCTCCCATAGGCTATTATGGAGCACTCATAATGCTTTTCGTGTAAAGGACAGAGTTACTGTTGTTTCATGAGCTTTTCGAGTGTGCTCATTGCAACTTTATCTTTTGGCTCAGTCTTTTAACCTTGCATAAACATTGGTAATATTATAACTCTGCTAAGAAGACATGTTCAACACTCACACGCGCAAACACACACAGTGCGAGTGAAAAGAAGAAGTGGGCTCGTTGAGTGAGATCGCAAAGGAATATGGCCAAACCCGTCTACCATCGGTACGATATTGAAGCAGAAGGAGGACTTAAAAGGTATGGTTTTATAATTTTTAAAAGGGTTTAGGGGTTAGTATTGGGGGCCTCGGAACGAATCACACATTTTACATGTAAAATGCGGTTCAATTTATAAAAATCCAGGTTACGAAAAAAGGCTCTGGAACGGATTAATTTCGTAAGGTGAGGTACCACTGTACTGTCAACACTAGTCAAATGGCTGTATGAATTCCTTTAAATCTTAAAGTTTTAAAGTCAACATGGGAGCAGACAAGCTGTCTCAAACGATACTATCATGTTTAAATTTATTATGATTATTATATGTGACAAAGGTCTGATCATCATCATCATCATTTTTATTATTACTTTTTCCTAATACTACTAGGGTTGCAGGAAGGCTGTTGCCTATCTCTGCCGATTCTCAACATAGGTGTTGTACACCAGTCCATCACAGGGCTAACACCCACACACACACACACACACACACACACACACACACACACACACACACAACCTGGACAATTTGGATTACGCACAAAAAGCCACACAAACACAGGAAGAACTTGCAGACCCCACATAGAAATGTCTTTGCCAAGCCCAGGGCTCAAACCCAGAATCTTCTTGCTTCAATGTACGAACCACTATGCCACTGTGCTGCCCTTCCAAATGATCAATCTTCTTCTTCTTTTCCTTTCGGCTTTTCCCTTCAGGGGTCGCCACAGCGAATCATCTGCCTCCATCTCACCCTATCCTCTGCATCTTCTTCTCTTACACCAACGACCTTCATGTCCTCCTTTACCACATCCATGAATCGTCTCTTTGGGCTTCCTCTAGGCCTTTTGCCTGGTTCTTTCTTGTGATTCGCATAGTTTATTTGGCATTTGTTTTACGCCGGATGCCCTTCCTGACGCAACCCTCTGCATTTATCCGGGCTTGGGACCGGCGTGAGGGAGAGACACTGGTTTGTGCCCCCCCCTCACAGCTGCATTATGTTAAGTAAAATTAGGTTTGTGTTTGTAAAAAAACAAACAAACAAACAAACAAAAAAAAAACCATGATTTTGACAAATTTCAAGAGCTGAATTCTGTTCATATTTCCATAGATCCAGAAAAAAACCTGAATACCGCTGCATTCACGTTGGAAAACCAGCACAAACGCAATACTCCAACTACAGCTCCTGTCTGTTAGCATGCCCGCTATTTTTAGCTGCTAATGAAGGGAGAATGTCAGCACGAGATGATCAAGAAAGATATATGATGCTGATGGGAGGGGCAATGATGTGTGTGTGTGTGTGTGTGTGTGTGTGTGTGTGTGTAAATACACTGCTGACAGGATATAATGGTGTCCTTGCTGCTGTGAGACCACACGAGATATAAAGCTCAATGACAGGAATATTGCCAAATATGCTGATGTAACAGGAGTTTAATGGTTTACACTAATATAGAGCACCATCGTGCACTGCTCAGCTTACTAACACACACAAAAAGACTGAAAAAATAACGAAAGCCAGAGGGATGTCACCACCAAGACTTTAAGAGGAAGGTCAGGGGACAGCATTATGGACAGCGGTTTGAGCCACATAACAAGGTGAGAGAGGAAGAGTGAGATAGAGGGATGTGTCAGGCAGACGATGTGCAGGCGCTAAAGAGAAACAAATATACCTTTGCATTACATTTGCAGTCTCACACACACACACACACACACACACACACACACACTTAATAGGTATTCCAGTCAGACAACTCTGTGCCTGTGGTGTTGACTGAAATCAGTTCTCTATTTCAGCATCACCTGGCGCAAGGTCACCTTTAGAGCCTATTGAAAATATTCTCAAGAACCTTTCATGAATATTGCAGGCCATTTGTAACGGTCCGAACAAAGCCGGAGCATGCAAAATAAATGCCAGCAACATTCCCGGTTTTAAATGATTACAAGTGTCGTTTACTTTAGTCGTATTTAAATTAGAAACATTGGTGTCAATAGTGGCATCTCTACGATAAACTAGTCTGTTACATTTTTTCACCAGAGTTAGTAGAATGACTTGCACCATCATCCTGAGATGGTTGGTATGAATCCTGACGTCAGAAATCCAGGCAGCAATTATGGAATCACTGCAAACATCATTGCATTGGCTGCTCTATAGTGTCGGAATCGCTTGTCAAATTAACTGAACTGATATCCGGGTCCACATCATATATATATATATATATATATATATACACACACACACACACACACACACACACACACACACACACACACACACACATACAGGGATCCCTCGCAACTTCCCACTTCAATTCATATATATATTCATCGAATTAAAAAATAAGGAAATTAAGGAAGAATAGGGGGGGAAATTAACGAAAATGCCACAAAACAAGGCCATTTATGCAAAAAATAAAATAAAAATAAAAAAAACCCTGAAACAAACACAACACAAAAACAACTCAAAACCTTCCATCAAAACTACTTACATTTCTGTGAGGTGCGCATCTGAGTGCGCGCGCATCTGTATGTGTGTGTATTTAATTTTATTTACATCTTGTGAATTATTTTTGAATGTTTAATTGTTATTATAAGCATTTATAGCATTGAATATGTATTTATTGATATTACATACACATATACATGTATGTCCACGTCAGTCAGGGGGGTGATCGTACTTCGCGGAATTCGTGGTCACGGGTGGGTGGGGGTGGAGGGGGGGGCGGGGCTTGGTCCCAATTAACCGCAGAAAGTGAGGAATCCCTGTATATATTATAGTCTCTTTTGAAAGACCATTACTAGAGATACTCAGCCATTTACACTTTTATGGGTCTGTCACCAATATTTCTCCCTCGAACAGCCTATTGAAATGACCCAAAAGCCCATATTTTGTTTTTGCGCTTTTGGACCATTCATTACTTGATTTTTAAAGGTTTCCTCTTGTACTCTACATGTATATATGCATGTATGTATCTAAATATGAAAGTTTCCTTATCTTTTCTTTTGACAAGTTAAATCAGTCAAGAATGAAAATGACAGGGCCAAAAATCTCTTCTAACAGGACTTCAGACTCATTGGACATCTCTTTATTCAAGGACTTAGTGCAGAAAAGAAATTGGCCACTGGATGTCACAGGGTTTTTTTTTTTGTTTGTTTGTTTT
>CM045747.1:23615581-23718081 GCA_024760905.1 Plotosus lineatus | reverse complement strand
CACCTTAGTCCGGTGTTGGTCAAGATAGGCCTCCATTCGCCCGGTGACTAAAAAGATTAAGTGGTTCGGCAAATCAGTGAGTGGGTCAGAATGCCCTGAAGTGTTTTTCTACTTTCATATGGACACAGCAGCTCCAAAGACTGGCTAATGTCCAGACGCTGATCTGATATTGACAATCTCACAGTAAACAAAGTGTTGCCGAATTATATAAAGTGCAGGTTTTTTATATTTTGAAATACAGGGATCCCTCGATACTTCGCGCTTCAATTCATGCGGCTTCAGTGCATTGCGTTTTTTTTTTTTAAATATTCATTGAATTTTAAAAAAATGAGGAAATTAAGGAAGAATAGGGGAAAAAATTAAGGAAAATGCCTCAAAACAAGGCCAATTACGTATGCAAAAAAAAAAAAAAAACCCTAAACAAAACAAAAACAAAAACCAACATTTTTGTGAGGTGCACATCTGAGTGTGTGCTGGCGTGCACCTGTGTGCGTGTGTGTACTGTTGGCCCCCGACTTACGAAGCCCCCTGGGTACAAAAATCCCGGGTTACGAAAAACATTTTCCTTAGTTTTAGTCCTCGGGATACGAAAACAACATCCTCTTACGAAAAAAGTGCCAGATGCGCCATTCAAAATTCAAATGCGCCATTCAAAATTTCACACGATGTGCGAGTTGCTCTCTCATTGGCTGTCTCCCAACATCCCACCCCGCTGGCCTCCCATTGGCGAGGAGGGATGATGCAGCAAACGTCCTGTACCATGCTTCCTGTTTGTGAAGGAGAGTTGGCTGTTAGCTTGTTTTGAGATTGATCATGCAGCGTTATATTTCATTATCGCCGAAACCCCTCTACAATTGGACGATATTGACCCAGAAGGAGACCTTAAAGCAGAAATACAGTGACGGAGGCGATTCTTTCTGCACGATATTGAAGTAGAAGAAGCATAAGCAGAGTGTTTTGTGGAAAAAGACCTCCGATCTCGCAAGGAAGGTAGCTAATATTGAACCAGGACCTCTGAGCTTTCAAACAGGTACTGTAATTCCGCTTTAAATAAAACATCCCGTCCATTTAAACATTTAAATAGAATTGTTTCATCAGAGAGTGTGCGCGCGTGTGTGTGTTGTGTGTGAGAGAGAGAGAGAGACAGAAGGAGGCTTAACTCTTTAGTTTAGTTTTTAAGTTGCTTAATTCAGTAAATGTTTAATAAATATGGACCTCCGATCCCTCAAGGAATCAAGTTAAAGTTGAGTTTGGACCTCCGATCTGTCAAGCAGGGAATGCGCTTTGAATTCCACGTCTTAAAATGGTGTCCTGCTTGTGGGCGTGGCCTGCAGCTCCACTATAAATATTTAATGTGTATACAATACATATTTAATGTATTTTGTGTGTGTGTGTGTGTGTGTGTGTGTGTGTGTGTGAGAGAGAGAGAGACGTGTGTGTGTTAATAAAAAATGGTTTAATTAATAAATATTTGAATAAAATGTTTAAATGGTTTAATATATAATTTTATTTTACTTTTAACACATATTTCAAACAAAATTGGTGTACTTTTATCATTTTTAAAGGATATATGGGGTAGTTTTGGGAGCCTTGGAACAAATCGGGCATTTAACATGTAAAATGCGACCCCTACTGACGAAACTCCCGTGTTACGAAAAAGGCACTGGAACGGATTAATTTCGTAAGTAGGGGGCCGACTGTATTTATATTTTATTTACATCTTACGCATTATTTTTTAATGTTTAATTGTTATTATAAGCATTTATAGCACTGAATGTATTTATTGACATTATATACACATATATATGTACATATACGTCAGTCAGGGGGTTGGAGGGGGTGATCCTACTTCGTGGAATTTGGTGATCGCTGGAGGTTCTTGGTCCCAATTAACAACGGAAAGTGAGGGATCCCTGTAATCCATGTTGTATATGAACATAAGAATTGTAATGTATTAACAGCCATCTGTGGCTGGGAGTCAAGAAATAAACACTGGTCATGTCTCGGTGTGGTAGGGCTGTCATTACCCACTCTCCTGTCAATCACAGCAACATTAAGCAATCGTGTGCATCTGTGAGCTCATATATATGGAAAAGGGGCGGACAGCTCTTTCCCTCTTTCTTCCAAGCATGTTATGCCATCATATCATGTAGCACCAGTTCAAAATGATGCTGTTGGCTTGCTGATGTCTTGGAGAGAACCATTCCCCTCCTCAGCTGGTACGTGTAATAGGACAGTGGAGAATTTAATCATGAGTGAAATTTATCAAATGATTAAACTGGGAAAAAACTGGAGGGGAAAATGCCATCACATCAGTCCAGCACTCAGTACATCAATAAGTCTCATGTGTATAAGAAGTTTTAATATTTTAATTTTATGCATTAATAAATTTCTGATTTATGACAATGAACTGGACTGATATTTATCTTTGCATCATTATAATGCCATCCAGATATCAATGCCACCTCCCCATGTTATTCCTGAGTGTTGTGGATTTTGTGAAATGGTGCATGCAACAGGATTTTGGGTCACCTACTTATTACAGTACAAACATGCAGTACATTTGAGCATGGACTAAATAATTTACTGAAAGTAAAAGGGCAAACCTCAGAAATATTATTGCAGGTTATCAAACTAATAATAATAATAGCGAACGATATAAACACTATGGCACATAAAAATATCATCCTGTATCACAAATATATTTTAGATTAGAACACCAATAGCTTCATTATTCAGTCTCTTATTACTATAAGTAGTAAGTAATGATAATTTAACACAAAAGAGTCATTTCACTTTCTTTTGAACATATGAATCTGACAATCAAAGACAAAAAACCAAGGCCAATTATGCAAAAAAAAAAAAAAAACCCAACAAACAAAAACAACCCAAAATCCTCCAACAAAACTACAGATGCTCCCAAACTTACATTCATTCGTTTTACGTATTTTTCGATTTTACGTTTTTTTTTTTTTAATTATGTCAAATTTTAAGTTTAGCGTGCTCTCTGTATTACGAGACGTACCTACGTAGTACGCTGATGTAATGATGCTGTGTTCATTGTTTACAAACGACAGACTGAACGTGCCCTTTCTTCTTCCCAGTTCACCGCGTGTTACTCTTGTGTTAAGACGTCGTCTCTGTGATCTTTGTGTTTACACTGTTTTGCGAACTTTTGTAAGCCTAAGCAAATATGGTTGGTCAGAAGCGTAAGCCTACGAGTGATAGTGGTAATCAGAAAAAGCAGCAAGCCATCTCATTAGAAATGAAGATGGCTATTATCAAGAAAATTGATGCTGGTGAAAAACATGTGACTGTTGCACGTTTCTTCCAAATGGCTCCGTCGACCATCGGAACCATTTACAAGCAGAAAGATCGCATCACAGAGCATGTTAAAGGTTATATTTCATACTGTATTTCATATTTGATGAGTGAATTTGATTAAAATGTATCTATTTGAAATTATTTTTGCTTGAATTTAATTTATTTGAAATTAATGTTGATATTATTTGATACATGTGAGCCACTCCACCGAAAGTAGACTCTTGGGTCCAAAAATGAAACATGAGATTTTTACATATAGAGGATGCTCAAAACTGCAAAATTCGGCAAAAAGTTTGTCAATACCTTGAAAACTGAGCGAGCTATGCCATTTCATGTGTCAGCATTCAACTAATAATTTCAAAAGACGTTTTAGAGAAAAATGAGCACAAAGATTGCACTTCTTCCAAGACCTTAGCAACCAAACACTTCAGCCATATAAACTTTGAGAAAACATGTCTAGGAAGACTTTTATGAAGAGCTCCTCATTTTAATCTGAAAGGCACTTTATAAACCCATCAGTCACTGTGGTAAGCCCCAAAAATTAACAAAAAACGACTTTTTTCATTTCTGTTTATTCCAATAAGATCAGTATGTATCTTTTTGACCATTATATAAGGGTTCAAATGCCTTCAAATGATACTGATTGAAAAAAAACACTCAAATTCAAACAATCACACTGAAATTAAGAAAACTATACAACAAAACTCTCTGATCTATTTATACAAGCAAGCTTCATCAACTCTGCCCTCAGCATCATCATCTTCATCGATATCCTGCTCAGCAAACAAAATCACATCTTCACAAACACCAGTCATCACACTTTTATTAACAGATGCCTCTTCTTCATCAACATCAAAATCAAAATCTTCATCAACACAGCTGGCATCATCATCATCATCAGTTTGTTCATCTGTAAAAGGTATGATACATTTAAGTATTTTTCAGGTCTTGACCAACTTTCGTACAAACTAAACAATCCATGATCCAGCATGTCCAGTCCAGACAAGATTACACACAAATCAAATGATCAAAAAAATTCCATAATCGAATTTTGCATGCAGAGAAAAATACCAATACTAATAAGAGAGAGAGAGAAATAATGTTCTTCAAAGCCAAATTCCGGCGTCGAATTTAACATCTATTCTAATGCTGCTAGACATCACAGATGACATTTCACTCTCAATTTCCAGAAATTATGTGTATTCACAATCTTATAAATAAACTTACTTACTGTTATTGAAAAAAAAGTCGAAGATAAGTTCCGCATGCGGTTAAACTAGAGTCAGGAAGTAAACCGGAAGTTAACGTGTGACGGGCACTGTGCACGTGCAAGCCCGAGCTCACCAATCAGGGTGCTCGTTTCAGGTTTTCCTTTGCAACTAGCCTGCATTGTTTACGTGCATATCGTCTTTATAACCTTTATTTTATTCACTGAAATGGCATTTTAATATTAAAACACTACCCAAAATGGAGAAATGACTTCACGACCGTTCTTCTGGTGTATGGATTATAGTGTGTCTTGTACCGAACTCGGTGAATAATTGCAAAGAAAACCGGTAAGTTTGCTATTGTTTTTATCTAGTTTTCTGAGTGTACTCGTCAGAAAAATGGAAATAAAAGACATTTTTAGTGAATTTTAGTTGATTTCACTTGAGCAAGTGATAGTTGAATACAGTTGGCCCTTGAGTATTCGCGGTTTTGCACTCACAGTTTGAGTATTTGCAGACTGCCGAGTAACTTGCACGTGATTCAAATTCAGCAAATGGCTGTCCTCCTTCCTGCTGATTGGTTGAGATGATATAACGCCCCTTTTTCCTCATTCGCACACAAGTTGGCAATGAGCCTTTTTTAGTGTGTTTTAATTACAAGTTAAGTTCTATGATGTCACTCAAACGCCTGCTAAGCACCAGAAAAAGGTAATGACGTTGGATGTCTCTTCTGAAGAAATAAGACTTTCTCTGGAAGAGATGACAGTTTCCTCTGAAGTCACGTCATGTTTGTGTGTTATATTTTATTTACTGTATTGTAGCATGTTTCTCATTTTGTTTTATCCAATTTATTACATTTCTTGTTCTTTTATGTCCTTTTTGTTATGATCTGTGTTTTGGGGGACTTTGATTTTGGCGCTGTGCCTCTAACTAACTGTTTACTTCCCTTCGGCTGAGGGGCGTGGTTGAGCTGCTAGGAAGCACACACCTGAATTCACTATTCTCATTTACTCCCACTAAACAAAAGCATGCTCACCTCTGCGCCAGAGGATTAATTCACATCAACATCACCGCTTCTTTGGTTTGTAACGCTCTCTAACTCTAAAATTCTGTTTTGTACTCGCTTCGGCTGGGGGATCGTGGCTGAGCTGCTCGGACTTAATACAGTTAATACCTGAATTCAGTCATCTCATGCCTAATGCAATACGTTCCTCTAGTGGGCATTTTTGAAAACTACACTGCTGTATGTTTTCCATAGAATGCTTTGAAAGGTGTTTTTATATGTATGCTGTATAATATTTATATTTTATCATCAATAAATATAACAGTAAAAATTGAAAAGTTTTTCTTAATCATTACCACATTAATACCGAATTAATGAGTAAGACTGTCTATAGAATGTGTTTAAGAAGCATATTTTAGTGCATGTAATAGATACACAGTATTTCACTTCCGGCTGCTCATTCGCACATGTGACATGATACATGGGGTTTTACTTCCGGGTACAGAACTCGCAAATTATCTTGATATGTGGGAGGGCCCGGATCCAAACCCCCGCGAATGTCAAGGACCTACTGTACTTGTTTTAATAGTTTATGAAAAAATACGAATTTCGATTAAAAAATGACCATTTTTACTTTTTGGCCATTTTCTCGAAAGTAGTCCGTGCGACAAGCGCCTACATTCGGTGGCGCCTCACATCTTTGATATTATTTTACAATGTTATGTTTCTAATAATTGATTTAGGGGTGTTTTATGAGATACGGTAATGGTATTTATGGATGTATAGTACAGTATGAACGTCATACGTCACTGGAACATACAGTAACAACTTACGTTTTTTTCACCTTACGTTCGGCTGTCCGGAACCGAACTAAAACATAAGTTGGGGAGAATGTACTTACATTTTTATGTGAGGTGCATGTCTGAGTGTTTGCGTGAGCATCTGTGAGCGCACCTGCACATCTGTATATGTGTGTATTTATATTTTATTTACATCTTATGCATTATTTTTGAATGTTTAATTGTTATTATAATCATTTATAGTGTTGAATATGTATTTGTTTATTGATATTATATGCACATATGCATGTACATATACGTCAGTCGGGGGGGGGGGGGGGTTCGAGCATACTTCGCGAAAATCAGCAGTCGCACCCGTGCACGGGGGTGGGGGTCCTCAGTCCCCATTAACCGTGGAAAGTGAGGGATCCCTGTATTCTATTGTGTTTTAATGCAGCACTAAAATTCTCCTGGCATCAACCTACACATTCCACTTTCAAGTATCTTCATGTCATTACACTGACTGTCGTCATACTAGGATGAACAGTCAAGAACCTAAGATGCATCTTTTCTGCTTTAGATCTCTGATCATTTAGCATCTTGGAAGGAGAGATATACTTCTCCAGCACACATGCATTAAACATGAGTAACTAATATGACATTCAAAGAGATCAGGTACAAACCATGAGATATGAATGTCGCGAGTCTGACTTATGTTCTCAAATGGTAAAGCACTAAACCTAAAGCGACATTAAATGCACACCCTAGTATACATTTTCGGTTGCATTCTTCTATTGTACTCGAAGAACAGGGAAGCTTACTGAGCATAATCTTTTTAAGTCATTAATTGTAGTCGGGGCCAGAATTATTGGCTCCTTTTTAAAGTGCTCCACTAGGATGCAGAAAGTTGTCTGCGCTGCCACATCATCATTATAAAGAATCAAAGGAAAGGCCTGCAACGCAGGATACTTTTCATGCTGCACCTTCAAAAGCAGCGTCCACGGACAGTGCAGCTGAGATCGAGAGGCAAGATAAAGACAGAAAGACAGGGAAGCAGGGAGGGGTGCAGATCACGTGCTGGGCTCACCCGCTGCAGGTGCACATGTCAGTAGAGATGAGATAGAAAGGAAAAAACAAATCCCAAATCTCCATGGTCCAGCTTCGTATTTTTCTGTGAGGAGACACTGATAGACGTCTCTTTGTCCGGCTGTAATAAAAGTCCCGCTGAGCTGATGTGCCATGACTGGTCAAAGACTGAGGAATATTATAATAAACTGGGCTTAAAGTAAAAATACATCCTGAGATATCAGTATTTATTATCGATATCTGACCTTCATGTGTACAAAAGGCTTCCTATATTACCCACAATGTCATCAGACTACCATCTGGCAGTGGCACCAGCATTAATTCATCTCTATCTAAAAAGAGCAATGCAGCAGAGCTGTCCTACTGTTTTGTCTCTTCATCTGAATAATCTTGCTAAACCTATGAGCATTAATTTGTATGCCGTTCGGTGTAATACTTGAGTTTGTTTAAAATGATTTATTTTTTGTATTTTATTCATATTATTTACACATAAAGCATCGCTGAGTTCTGCACCTTAAATGTCCTTGCGCTCTGGGGGGAAGTGTTTCCTATTCAGGGTTCGTACACCCTCAGGGTTACGAAATTCAAGGCCTTTTCTATGACTTTCCAAAACAGGACGGACAAAACTCCCAAATCTCTAAAAAGCAATTCCATGGATTTTTCAAATACAGTCCAGTAGACCCTTGACTATTCGTGGTTTTGCACTCGTGCCCCCGCATGCTCGCGGATTGCCGAGTAACTGACATGTGATTCAAATTCAGCCAATGGCTGTTCTCCTTCCTGCTGATTGGTTAAGATGTATACACCCTTTTTTCCTCATTCTCGCACAAGTTGTCAATGTGCATTTTTTACTGTTTCAATAACCAGTTAAGCTCGATGATGCCACTGAAATGCCGGCTAAGCGCCAGAAAAAGGTAATGACATTGGATGTCTCTTCTGAAGAAATAAGACTTTCTCCTGAAGAAACAAGTTTCCTCTGAAGTGCCTGAAGAGGAATAATCATCAGAACTGTTGTAAAACACTGTAGTATTAAAGTCTTTTTCAATTATTATTCCAGTACAGTACCTAAGTTAATGTTTAGAATGTTTGTGTGTGTGATTTTATGTATTGTGGTGTAGCATATTTATCCTTTTGCTTTGTTTATCCAATTTATTAAACTTCATGTTCTTTTATGTTCTTTTTGTTATGGTCTTTGTTTTGGGGGACTTTGATTTTGGCGGCTATGCCTCTAACTCTGTTTTCTCTCCGCTCCGGCTGAGGCGCGTGGCTGAACTGCTTGGTGGCTTACACCTGAATTCGCAAATAACGGGGGCCTACTGTACTGTACGTGGTGGTCTAGTGGTATAGGGCCTGGATTGCTGATCCTAAGGTTGGAGGTTCAAGTCCCACTCTCCACAAGGTTGTCAATGTCCCCCCCAGTGCAGCCAACTGGGTTATCAAAGGCGGGCCACTGTCTATGGTGAGAGGCATGTAAAAGAACCATTGCTGACTTTCGTAAAAAGAGTTGGCTGCAAAGCAGTCAGCTTGTTTCTGTCCCTTGCTAAAGGGTTGTGTCAGGAAGGGCATCCGACGTAAAAACCTATGCTAAATCGGGTGTGCGAGTCATTTGCTGTGGCGAGCCCTGATGGAGGGAAAAGCCGAAAGGAAATCTCTCTCACTGTACTGTACTTTCTATTACGCCATTGCAATAAAAATTTCAAAATATACATTTTCCTACCAAAAAAAAAAAAAAATTTACATGATGCAAATTTAATCAAATGTTACTGTACACTACCAAAATGTGATATATGTATTATATGATAATTCCACTTTCTATCATACATAAGTATGGTAACTATTCAAGTTATGACCTAGATCATTTCCAACCAACTGGTCGTAAGTCAGATTGGTCATAAGTCGGATATTTAACACAGCGAAACTGAAACCACCCAGCACTCGCTATGGATTCATGTGAAGCATATTCTTCACCTGCACGTTCTTTCAACATGCGAAATAAACTTGTAGCCTTACTTTGCACAGCTCGCAACATCACTTTCCCATTTCGTTGCCTATTATCTTCCAACCACGTGTATAGCAACTTTTCCATCTCTGCACTTGGTCCTTCACGCTGTTTTGTGATGACAGTTGACTCAATTGGGGCTGCTGCTTTTACTGCTTCCTTAATGCAGCCCTTGTCCTTCAAAATTGTAGACACCGTGAAGTGGGAGAGATTGAGATCTCACTTTCATCTTCGTCTCCAACGACAGTGCCTTCCTTGCTTTCTTGGTAGAATTGCCATCTGATCCATCGGACTTCCTCTTGGGGACCATGGTAATGGTGTACAGTAAATGAATGTTTGTAAAATTGTACTGTAAAAGAGAAGTTACTGCAAGTCTGAGTGTGAGATGCTGGGATGCTGTGTTGCCACAACTATCTTACGCGTTGCACTGCCAGACATTTACAGTAAACTCATAATAGGCATCTGCAAGACGTGGTCATAATTATGGATAGTCGTAACTCGCGTATGTCGTAAACTTGGATCGTGAGGGTCTTCTTTATGAAATTTATCTTTCAACATCTCTGATTGTTCAAAATGTATGACATGCAGTTTAATGAACCAGTCAAAAATACTTCTTCACTTCCAGGGGTTGCTGGACATGCAGGCGAATCCAGAGCACATGACCTATTTAAGATGATGTAACAAAAAAATGCAGTCTCACTGAGTCTCGTTTCCAACATATGTCGGAAGTACAGAGTTCAACCTATACACCAGTTTTAAATGGTATTGATAAGCCGAATAAAATGAGAGTTATGACAAATTCATTCCACGCATTTTCCTGAATACCCCCATAACGTTTACTGTGCGTTTGATGTGGTAAAAACAAGCGATGCTAAGCAAAGCATCTATCAAGCAAGAAGTATCATGCAACCTGCTACATGTGGTTGCTGGGGAACAGAGGAGAGCTAAAAAAAAAAAAAAAAAAGGGGGGGGGGGACAGACTGCATGTGTATTAAAAACATTACTGCGGCGACCACTGGGAGATGCACCTTATTTTCAATTACATAAGTACTTCAAAACGCTTCAATAAAATTTCACCACTTTCAAGGGCCTGGAATTGTAATTTTTCAATTCAAGCACTTTCCATGACCTCAAGCACCTCGTACAGACTCTGTCTATTCCACATCATGCTTTTTGTCCCTGTCGATATATAACTAGTTCGGCCATAACGCAGAACAATTGTGGAACTTTGAGTCCAATATTTACTAGTTCTGATCCCAAAACATGTTTGATATAACAGTTCTCCAAGGCCAAATAACCAATGCCACTGTCATCATCAACCTTCTCAAAATCAGCAAGTACCATGTGTGGTTAATGCCTAATTACTTAACTTTTTTAAAATGACTGAAATCATGATCTGAAATCCTGCCCTGATCACCCAACCCTATCTCCAGACAACCCATGAGATTGCACCTTTCCTGTGAATACATCCTAACAAATATTTACAAAGGTGAGGTGGAAAATTAAATTAGAAAATGAAGGATTGAACAAAAACAGTACAAGGAAAAAAAAGCTAAAATGAGATTTTTATGGGTGTGGCTAAAACGGTGCAATGTGAATTTTCCACATGGTGATCAAAAGTCATCAGCAATTGTTAAAAGTCATAAAAGCTTCCTACGGGCTAAAGGCAGTGTTATATGTAGCAATCAAATCCATAAGTAAAAATTGCATTGGCACAGAAAATACAATCATTAACACTCTTCCATCCTGATGCTCAGACTGTAGAACAAATTATGACATTTCTGTGATGAACAGTTATCCTACAGACCATCTACTATACTAAAGGCTTAAACAGAATAAAATACACAGTAGCCTGATAAATTGATCTGTCTATCTATCGGCAAACAGCTAAAACATAAAAAGTATGTAGACACTGCAGCTTTAAAGTAAATTTAAAATGTACTAGAACTCTATGATTTCATGTGACACCCACTCCTGTTACTATACGTTCATTAAATATCAGAAATGTGAAAGTTGTGATATACTAACACTCTCAGTAAGTACTTATTAAAAAGTGCACATACTGTATTCGACGTGATAAGCACCCAGGGCGCTTTAAAAATTGGAGTGGGTGGGCGCTTATTAAAATGTTACCAGCAAACTGGAACAGTAAGTGCTTATTACCATCAAGGTGGAAAACATGAATAATAGCCGAACAATAAAAGAGTTTTACTGGTATTTGTGTTATTCATTTTGTGGTATCAACCAAACTACTTCCATGAAAACTGAAAATAAACAGAAAACAGAGTAATTTTTTAAATAAAAGACCTGTTACTTTTCCCTCCCGGTGCTGTTCCTTTCAACATTTTCCCAGAACTAAAATTGAGTCAATCAACACGAATGTCAACTTTAGCACTGGCATGTTGAACCAATCAACACGAACATAAACAAAAGCACATGGCCAGGAAAGTCCTAAAATTTATGAAGTTAAGTATGCAGGAGAATCGGGTGAAAAATACTCGTCATCACTTTCTGATAGGTCCATATCTGGCTCATCGCTCCATTCATTCAGAGCATCCCATAGTTTTGCTGTAGCAGTTTCTCATGGTTCATCTTGTTGGATATTTACCAAGAGAACACAGCAAAATATTTTCCTGTTTTTTAAAGCACTGCGGAACAATCAAATGTGTTGTTACTAATGAACATTATAGACATTCCCCAGTGGCGGCGGGGGGGGGTCTTGAAATACCATGTAAACTCACTTTTACAGGCAGTGAACGGCTCATTTTACCGTTACAGAGACTGATCGAATAAAATTGGTAAGTTTGATCTACCATTTTGCTCCAAGTACACATGGCCGGTAATGTTTTTGATCTTGCGTCAGGGCTTATTGGAGCAGGGTGCTTATTACGTCGAATACGGTAAGTGCATAATAAAAAAAAATTAAAAAAAATTTAAAAAAAATCACGACTATCTATGAACCTGACACCAAATAGCTGTTAAATACTTAAAATCATACAAGTTAATAACTGTGTCCACAACATTCCTAAAAAAAAAATCATCATATTGATCAATTACATTATAAGTGCATTCACTACAGAAGCTATTTCCTTCTTCAGCACTTTTTTTCATTTGAATACCCTGTCCAAAAACATGTTGTTCAAACCACAGGGCCATCTCAGCGGGGTTGACTTGAGTATAATGATCTCAGTGCATACACAGTATGTCCCATGCAGCTCTGTACATCTTACATCCCAATTACTGTACTGACTCCACTTCCAGGCTTTATGCAGTGTGACTAGAAATCTTTCTCCTCGTCTGATCTCCTCATGATCAGTGGTGCCAATATTTTAGCCCAAATTTCATTCAGGCATGAACATCATGTTATTTAAGTATGACTGAAGATGAATGTGTATGTGTGTGTTCATGTACGCATGTTTACATGTGCAAACCCTAAGGCTAAGCAGATACTGTTGTTCAGATTCAGAATGGTACTTAAGACCAGCAGCTGGGCCTGAGCCTGTAGTCGGAGCGATTTCCCTGCTGACTGCAACCCTGCAGCATCACTAAACATCAGCACTCGCATACACTCCAGCCCTCAGAGACTCTCCCTCTCCTTTCTTCCTGCCCAGGTCGAAGACCTATTTTTAAAAAGCCCTAAGGATACCCATCATTACAAAGCCCCTGCCCTGGAGTCACTGGGGGAGTTTGTGTGCACCTTTTGGCAAGGTTAGCAATGAACACACAAATGACTCAGGGCTAAGAATGAAAATGCGAAAAAGCAAAAGGGCCAAGCTACAAGTGGAACATTTTACCTTCAACAGCAAAATGTAAAACATGGGGATAAAATGAACAATGCCTCAGTTTTCAGAGATAAGCACTGCTTGTCAGAATCATTTTCTTTTCCTATTATAGCATGAAGACCCCCAGAACACCTCTACTGAGGGAATTACCGAGGGACTCTTCCCCTGGCAGAACAATAACACCAGATGCAAAACAGAGGATTTTCCTGGATTCAACAGAATTATCATACTTTTCAAAATCCACAACACATAGAGAAAGTGCTAAAAACAGCCTTTCCTGCAATGCAGCATTCAAATCATGTGCCTGCGACCTGACCTAGTGACCTTCAAGAATCTTTGACTTTTTTAAAACACAGAGGCACATCTAATGACTTATTTAACTGCACTGTGCTTAATACAGTTCTCCAGCTTACATCACATCGACTCAACCAAACATGTGTAAAGACTAATTGAGTCACGATTACACAAGCCCTTGTTCTCAATAATCCATCAGTGATCATCACTAACCTCAACAATTCATCAACCAATCACTGAACACCATTATTTCTCATTAACCAATCACTGATCATTATTCTATCACACCTACCATTCACTGATCACGAATGTTTCATCAACCAATCACTGTTTACTATTGTTTCTCATGAACCAATCCCTAATCATGATGTTTCTATTTGACCAATCACTGATAACTACCATTTCTCATTAACCAATCACCAATCGCTATTGTTTCACTGATTCTGATTATCAAAAGGTTAAAAAAGAAGTCGCATTTAAAGAACAAAAATATCAGTTATGTATTAAATTGAATAGAAATCCAAGCAGTAATCCGTCTTTTATACTGATGTGATGTTAATCGTGCGTAATAGCTCGGATATGAACAAATAAACACGCTGCTGTGTTGCCATTTGATGGTTATTACAGACGTAGCAAACAGTTCTGTACATCCTTGCAGATATTTAGTCTTTGTTCACAGCAATGAATGGTTGTTACACGGTGAAGCCCATAACCAGAAGCTCTTTGTACATTTATTCGAGGTACACACTACTTGTCAATATGGATTCAGTTCTGGTTTGAAATCAATTTAAGGTTTATAACCAATTTTTCATGTACAGTACCTAGCAGCTCAATAACAAGAGTTTTTATGGATAAGCTGCATAACCTGAGGGTGATAATGAACAAATCTAAAAACATGTTGTGATTTAATAAAGAAAAATACATTTGTTGACGGGGCGTTAAACATTATTGAACGTAACTGTCATGATACGTGATTTGAGACAGACAGTATGTTTGCCACCACAAGATTGTTTGTGTTATTTTGGTAATGTATGCTGCTCTTCTTCTTCTTTTCCTTTCGGCATTTTCCCTTTTTCCAGGGGTCGCCACATCGAATCATCTAATTCGTATGTTTGATTTCGCTTGTTTTTTTTTTGTTTTTTTTTTTTTTAAAACGTCGGCTGCCCTTCCTGACACAACCCTTTAGCAAGAAGCAGAAACACGCCGACGGCTGTGCAGCTACTCTTCACAAAAGTCAGCAATGGTTCATTTACATGAACCTCACACCATAGACAGTGAGAGACATGGCTGGCCTTTGATAACCCAGTTAGCTGCACTGGGGGGGACAGTGACAACCTTGTGGAGAGTGGGACTCGAACCCCCAACCTTAGGATCAGCGATCCAGCGCCCTTTACCACCTGGCCACCACTGCCCTTTGGTAACCTATGCTGCGCTCGATGGTTAATTAACAAATAGAGATTGGATCTTTTTATAGACCCATTTACCGGTGGTGTAATGAGCTGATCCAGTGAACTTGGATTCTTCAAGTGGATAAAACAGAACAAAGTCATTGTGTTCAGTTCACGCATAAATTACTGTACAATATTATTTGCTATTTGAATGTGATAAACAATATAATCTTGGGTGTAGGCTCTACATGCATGAACAAATGTAACTTACGCAGACCAGTCGAGGATAGGCAATGGGCTGAATGCAACCCGGAGGTCGTATATTTTCCAGATCTGACGAAATTTCAGTGCTCTCTTTTCCTTTGTCATCTAATGCTGAAGTGATAGAAAACTAACAGCATCTAACAGCACACACCGTCCACAGTTTCAATCATTAAGCTTAATTCAAGTTACCTCGCCTCACATGTACATTTTGTGTCTGGTAGTGGGGCAGCGGTGGTCTAGTGGTATAGGGCGCTGGATCGCTGATCCAAAGGTTGGGGGTTCGAGTCCCACTCTCCACAAGGTTGTCACTGTCCCCCCCAGTGCAGCTAACTGGGTTATCAAAGACGGGCCATGTCTCTCACTGTCTATGGTGAAAGGCATGTAAAAGAACCATTGCTGACTTTCGTAAAGAGTAGCTGCAAAGTCGTCAGTGTGTTTCTGTCCCTTGCTAAAAAGGGTTGTGACAGGAAGGGCATCCGACGTAAAAACCTCTGCCAAATCAAACGTGCGAATCAGATGATTTGCTGTGGCGACTCCCGAGTAAAAAAAAAAAAAAAAAAGGGAAAAAGCTGAAAGGAAGACAGACAGACATTTTGTGTCTGGTGGGGTTTGTTTAACTTCAAACAAAGTGGTGAGTGATTCTTGTGAAAGTTCATGACGCTGAACGTGGCTGGAGTAGTGAAAAATCCATCCAAAGGTTTAAAGGATTTCAGAAATCCTGTATGAATGCTGTATGGATCAGGAAGGTTCTCTCCGCCAGTAACCATTTTATCGCAATATCTAACTAACACAACTTTATCCAAGTTAACAAATCTGCTTTAACTTTCTTGTTTGGTTTTCACCCCCTCACAAGACTTTGCCATTGTACGCTGCTGTCTTTTCTGTTTTCTTTTTCCCAACTCGGTGATTGCGAATGCGTAAAAAACACAAATCAAAACCACATGAAATGATTCTACAGCTGCTACAACATAAGCGATAACAGGCACTACCTTGTCTGATTACTCACTATTTCCACAACAAATTCATGTTAACTACAAATGTAATATAAAAACTGTAAACGCTGATAAACACTGTGGTAAGAAAGTAATAAAGCAAATAAGGATGCACTGTAGCACAGGAGTTATTCACTTTACATATTAAATGTATAGTTGGTACATTAGTACTTTTTAATTACCGTATTCGACGTAATAAGCACCCTGCTCCAATAAGACCTCCGCACTAATGTTTTTGATCTTGCGTCTTATAACCGCCCATGTGTACTGGAAGCAAAATCGTAGATCAAACTTACCATTTTTATTTGATCAGTCTCTGTAACGGTAAAATGAGGCGTTCACTGTCTGTAAAAGTGAGTTTACACAGTACTGTATTTCAAGACCCCCTGCCACTGGGGAATGTCTACAATGTTCATCAGTAACAACACATTTGATCGTTCCGCCGTGCTTTAAAAAACAGGAACATATTTTGCTGTGTTCTCTTGGTAAATGTCCAACAAGATGAACCATGAGAAACTGCTACCGCAAAACTATGGGATGCTCTGAATGAATGGAGCGATGAGCCAGATATGGACCTATCAGAAAGTGATGAGTATTTTTCACCTGATTCTCCTGCTCACTAACTTCATAAATTATGTGCTTTTGTTTATGTTCATGTTGATTGGTTCAACGTGCCATGTGCTAAAGTTGACATTCGATTGGCTTGATTTTACTTCACCAACAGCACCAAAGGTAAGTTTTGTTTTTTTTTAATTATGCTGTTTTCTGTTTATTTTCAGCTTTCATGTAAGTAGTTTGGTTGATACCACAAAATGATTAACACAAATACCAGTAAAACTCTTATTGTTCTGTTTTTATTCATGTTTTCACTTCACAGAACAATAAATATTCGATGTCATTGGTTTATATCAGGGGTGTCAAATTCGTGCCACAAAGGGCCATGTGACAGCAGGTTTTTGTTTCAACCAAGCAGCAGCACACCTTACTTGACTCATTTAATCAACTGATCAAGTTCTTCAGGCAGCTGATTGGTCAATCTGAGTGCTCTGTACAGAGACTGACCAATCAACTGCCTCAACACTCAGCTCAGTTGATGAAATGAGCCAAGTCAGGTGTGCTGCTGCTTGGTTGAACCGAAAACCTGCAGTCACATGGCCCTTTGTGGCATGAGTTTGACATTCCTGGTTTATATTATTCATTCATTCATTTTATGAACCGCTTAATCCGAATTAGAGTTATAGGGAGGCTGGCACCAACCTCAGCCAACTCTGGGTGAGGGCAGGGTACAGCCTGAACAGCTCACCAGTCCATTGCAGGGCCAACACTCTCACAACCATTCATAATCACACTCAGACCTAGGGGAGATTTGGAACAGCCACTTAACCTACTGTGCATGTTTTTGGACTGTGGGAAGAAACCGGAGTACCCAGAGGAAACACACACAGGCACAAGGACAACATGCAGCTCCACAGAGAAACGCCCAGGCTGAGAATCGAACCCAGGACCTTTTTTTTCCTGTGAGGCAGACGGGCTAACCATTATGCCACAGTGCTGTCCCTAATTTATATTATTTTAGCTTATATTTTAAATGCCTATTTTGTATTATTTTTATTATCAACATGTAGCAAGTATAGAACGGGACTCTTGTGCATCATGAACTGGAAAGAGTTAACTATGTAAAGTACACTGGAGTAATGGATTGCTCTTCCATGTTGATGTAGGCAAAAGAATTAAACTCATCTTCTCCTTTCCCAATTTTTCAGGGGTTGCCACAGCAAATCATTTAATTCGTATGTTTGATTTGGCATAGGATTTTATGTTGGATTCCCTTTCCGACACAACCCTTTTGCAAGAGGCAGAAACACGCTGACAGCCATGCAGATACTCTTGAAGAAAGTCAACAATGGTTCTTTTACATGCCTCTCACCGTAGACAGTGGGGTTTGATAACCCCAGTTGGCTGCACTGGGGGGACAGTGACAACCTTGTGGAGAGTGGAACTCGAACCCCCAACTTTAGGATCAGCAATCCAGCCCCCTTTTACCACCAGGCCACCACTGCCCTAAACTCATGCTTATCATTTCTCTACAGAAAATGTTTTGGGCAACATCTGTCCATCAACAGTATCCTTAAGCACGAAGATACCTATTGCTTGAAAGTTCAGCTCAGGTGAACTTTGTATCTGCCTACTTTGCTGTGTCTCTAGAGAAGATTTCACCTCTTATTGCTCATTTGTCTGCCAATCATTGACGTCGCATGGTCTCTTATTACTCATGCTTTCCTGTGTGGATCCCACTGTACCCTTTGGATAATACCATGGCATAAACGAGATTTAAATAGAATATTTAAACTTGTATCTGCGTATCACTTTCCCCAGCTCATCATGGAAAGTTTTACTCCATGATGATATGCATGTGATCATGATGAAATTATTGAAAATATGTAAATTAGTAATCCATTGTATGGGGTGTCAAAAATCATGTCTCAAAGGGTGGTATGGCTGCAGCTTTTTGTTTCAACCAAGCAGCAGCAGCAGCAGCAGCACACCTGACTTGGTTCATTTAATCAACTGGCCTCAGTCTTCAGGCAGTTGATTGGTCAATCTGTGTGCTCAGTGCAGAGACTGACCAATCAACTGGCCCGAGTCTTCACCAATCAACTGCCTGAAGACTCGAATCAGTTGATTAAACTAGCCAAGTCAGGTGTGTTGCTGCTTTGATCACACACACACACAAAAAAACAACAATAACAATCCTACAGCCATATGACCCTTTGTGGCATGATTTTGACACCCCTGATCTATTGGGTCATCTGGTAACGTTATAAGGAGACATTAGGAACAAAACTTTTTCCTCAACAGTTTTGGTAAAAAAATAAAATAAAATAGAAGAAAAGAAATGAATGTGAACATGCTGTATTACACTCGTTCAGACACTAAGCATGTGCACTTGGGATGAGCAGTGATGCAAGGAGGAAGTTTACTCACATCACCCTGCCTGATAATGTAGTCTGTACATGCTTCTGAAAATCCGGATACTTGGAAGCCAGGTATGCAAAATCTGGAGGTTTGTCCTTATAACGATTTCGAGGATGCATGGATCTGTTCAGTGCCATTCCTGTCGACACAGATTATAAAATGGTGCAGCACATTATATTAGCAATGCAAACTAATATCAGATAATGTTAGAAATAAAAACAAGATGTGCTTGTAGTTGTGGCTGAGGAAACAAGCAAGACGGTGAAGAAACCCCAACAGAATTATGACTGGATCCATAGCAACCCTTCTTGAGCATCCAGTACTTGAGCACTTAGTTTTGTTTTCCTTTGCTAGTAAACAAAAGTGATGCAAAACAAATTCCTACACAATCTGAGACCCAGCCGATAAACAAGCACCTCCGTACCTTTTAACTGTCTTCAATAAACGATCTTTTAATAGTCTGGTGAAATCACACAGACGGTTTCTCTTGATATCAACTGTCCAGATAAGTCACGTTGTTGCTACGTTGTTTGTTCCGGGTTGGGATGAAGTCATTAAACTGCGCCGACCCCAAGTAATGACGTAACATGCTGAGAGAAGGTCGTCCGAATTAGTGCTTTTGATATTGTAAAACATATACAGTGTGTGTGTGTGTGTATAAAATGACAGTATTAAACAAAAGTTGATTACCCAACAAAATCCTTGTCTTATGATATGTACATAGATATTGTATTCGTAGATGTCGCCTTGGTGATTCCTGCTCTTTAGAGCAATGGGTCAGTGCAGCCGCCATCTTGGTAAGGTCTAGCCGCTCCCCCTCACTGCACGTATTGAAGGTCCAGAGACAATTGCTGTAAAATAACCATAAATCTCAAATCTCAGATGTGAGTACATCAGAGGGACAGCCCATGTAAGATATTTTGGAGATGTTTTGCGAATTTAGTCTATTAGTGACGTCATTCATTCTTTGAAAAACAGAGATGAAAATGTTGAGGTTCTCTTTGGGAGTAACAAGGATGGATAAGATCAGAGGTACAGCACATGTAAGAGGTTTTGGAGACAAAGTCAGAGAGGCTAGATTGAGATAGTTTGGACATGTACAGAGGAGGGATAGTGAGTATATTGGCATGCTGAGGTTGGTACTACTACGCAGAAGGCCTAGAGGAAGACCAAAGAGAAGATTTATGGATGTGGTGAAGGAAGACATGAAAGTCGTTGGAGTAAGAGAAGATGCAGAGGACAGGGTGAGATGGAGGTGGATGATTTGCTGTGGCGAGCCCTGAAGGGAACAGCCGAAAGGAAAAGAAGAAGAACCGTAAATCTCAAAATTTTTATACATTTCCACAGTTTCTACAGTTTTCATGTATTAAGAATGTCCGATATGGCTTGATGATCCAGAATATTTGGTAAAATTAAAAGTGGAGGGTTTCCATTAAAAAAAAAAAAAAGACCAGTGTAGATGGTAAATAGAAATTAGCAAACCCTACGATTTTTCCCAAATGTTCTATTTTCTTTCCGCATGTAAAATAGATACGACGAAGTCTTAAGGCATGTTTTAAATAAGCAAATTAATTTTAAATGTATACTGTGTACTTGAACTCCTCCACTTGAAGCAGGATCTCATTCCAGACCCAGAGGGTGCATTCCACCCTTTCCCAGCTAAGAACCATGGCCTCAGACTTGGAGGTGCTGAATCTCATCCCAGCCGCTTCGCACTCAGCTGCGAATCGCTCCAATGAGAGCTGGAGGTCCTGGATTGATGAAGCCAAAAGGACAGCGTCATCTGCAAAAAAAAAAACCCCAGAGACAAGATCCGATGGCCACCAAACCAGAACCCTTCGATGGCTCAGCTGCACCTATAAATTCTGTCTATAAAACTTTTGAACAGAATCAGTGACAAAGGATAGTCTTGGTAAATCCAACCCTCACCAGAAACGAATTCGACCTGCTGTTATTAATGTGGACCAAGCTCAGGGTCCAGTTATACAGCAGAGCCTGTACCGGTCCGTTGTGGTGAAGAGGGAGCTGAGCCGCAAGACAAAGCTCTCAATGTACCAGTTGATTTACGTTCCAAGTATCACCTATGATCATGAGCTTTGGGTAGTGACCGAAAAAAAAAAAAAAAATCCCAAGATCCTGGACATAAGCAGCTGAAACGAGCTTCCTTCGCTGGGTGGCAGGGCTCTCCTATGGCGGTAGGGTGAGAAGCTCAGCCATCTGAGAGAAGCTCCGAGTAGAACCGCTGCTCACCACGTTGAGAGGATCCAGTTGAGGTGGCTTGGGCATCTGGTTAGAAAACCTCCCTGGTGTGGTGTTTCAGGCGTGTCCAACCGGGAATAGACCCCGTGGTCAAACAAGAACACACTGGAAGGATTATGTCTCTCGACTGGGCTGGGAACACCTCAGTGTCCCGTGGAAGAACTGGAGTAAGTGGCTGGTGAGAGGGATGTCTGGACCTCATTGCTTAGGCTGCTGCCCTCTCGAGCCAACCCCGGATTAAGCGGATGAAGATGAATCTTCTTCTTTTCCTTTCGGCTGTGGTCGCCACAGCAAATGATCTGCCTCCATCTCTCCCTATCCTCTGCATCTTCTACTCTTACTCCAACGACCTTCATGTCCGCCTTCACCGCATCCATAAATCTTCTCTTTGGTCTTCCTCTGGGCCTTCTGCCTGGTAGTTCCAGCCTCAGCATCCTACGACCAATATACTCACTATCCCTCCTCTGTACATGTCCAAACCATCTCAATCGAGCCTCTCTGACTTTGTCTCCAAAACATCTAACATGTGCTGTCCCTCTGATGTACTAATTTCTGATCCTATCCATCCTCGTTACTCCCAAAGAGAACCTCAACATTTTCATCTCTGCTACCTCCAACTCTGACTCCTGTCTTTTCCCCAGGGCCACTGTCTCTAAACCATACAACATTGCTGGCCTCATCACCGTCTTGTACACTTTTCCCTTCATTCTTGCCGATACCCTCCTATCACACATCACACCGGACACTTTTCTCCATCCATTCCAACCTGCCTGCACGCGCTTCTTCACCTCTTTTCCACACTCTCCATTGCTCTGGATTGTTGAGCCTAAGTACTTAAAATCCTCCACCTTCTTTATCTCTGCCCCCTGTAACCTCATTGTTCCTCTTGGGTCCTTGTCGTTCACACACATGTATTCTGTCTTACTAAGACTAACCTTCAATCCCCTCCTTTCCAGGGCATACCTCCACCTCTCTAGATTTTCCTCCACTTGGTCTCTGCTCTCACTACAGATCACAATGTCATCTGCAAACATCATAGTCCATGGAGATTCTTGTCTAACCTCGTCTGTTAGCCTGTCCATCACCATAGCAAACAAGAAGGGGCTGAGAGCTGACCCTTGATGCAGTCCCACCTCCACCTTGAACTCTTCTGTCACACCGACAACACACCTCACCACTGTCTTACATCTATCATACATGTCCTGCACCACTCTAACATACTTCTCTGTCACTCCAGACTTCCTTATACAATACCAGATGAATGAATGTAGTGTATTATGCATTGCAATGCAAGATGATGCAGCATTCTGTATTTCCATGTAAATAAAAATGCAATATAAATAATACATACGTTTTGTCAAGGCTGCATAAGCTGCAAGACGCAGAATGCACTATTTCACGTCACTACACTGTCATGGTGATGCCATACTGTAGTTGCTTTTATTACATGAATTTACATTGGAACAATTTGTGTTTGGAACAAGTTCTGATTGGGAAACTGCTCGTGTAAACAGCACTTTGTTCCGAAACAACTTGACACTATTATATACAACATGCTTCACTTTTCGGGGGAAGCCAAAGTTGTGCCAGGCACAACTTACCATCTGAACAGGATGTCTTAGAAGGATTTATGCATGCACCGTAGTACATTCGGGTTGTCGGGGTTTTTTTGGTTGGCTTTTGCGGCAGGCAGGCGATTCAACACAAAGAAAATACGATTATCTCCCTTGGCATTCGAGAAACATCCTAAAGTGATGCAGTGCATTTCAGTTCGTATTCATCATTCCTTCTTGCTACGTTTTGTGCACGTGTTGTGCCGCTAATTTCTGGCTTCCCATTGATTTGACAGTGACTGTGTGAACGGGAAAGTAGGTACAACTTGCTCCAGGTGTAGGTTCCCTTTACTCTTGATAAGAGTGTACAAGCTCCAACAAGTAGGCTCCTTTCAAACCTGCACATGGGTTTTAAATACAAGGGTTAAAGGCCCAGGTAGCCTCGAGATAGCCCTGGATCACCCCAGCACAAATAGAAATAGTGGGAAAGTGGCAATTATGTTATGTTTTCCAGGCGATCGCAAGGCAGAAACACACTGACTGCAATACAGCCTACTCTTTACAAAAGTCAGCAGTGGTTCTTTTACATGCCTCCACCATAGACAGTGAGAGAAATCGCCGGCCTTTTGATAATCCAGTTAGCGGTACTGGGGTGACAGTGGGGGTTGAACCCCTGTCCTTAGGATCAGTAATCCTGCACCCTACCACCAGGCCATCATTTCCCCATTGTCATGTTTTTGTTATTTATGTACAAACCAGATTCCAAAAAAAGTTGGCACACTACACAAATTGTGAATAAAAACCGAATGCAATGATGTAGAAGTTTTATTCTGAAGAGAACATAGATGACAGGATCAAAAGTTTAAACCGAGAATATATCATTTTATAGGAAATATGTGTTGATTTTAAATTTCATGGTGAAATTTTGTGAAAAATGGTGGCCATTTTCACCACTGTGAGGTGTCCCCTCTTTTTCTTAAAACAGTCTGCAAACATCTGGGGACCGAGGAGACAAATTTCTCAAGTTTAGAAATAGACAAGAATGGCACAGCATTCCTAATACAGGCCTCTGTCTGTTCAACTGTCTTCAGCCTTCTTCGTAGCCTCTTCTTCGTCAAATGTTCCCTATAGGTGAAAGATCTGGACTGCAGGCTGGCCATTTCAATACCCGGATCCTTTTCCTACGCAGCCATGATAATGTAATTAATGCTACATGTAGTCTGGCATTATCATGTTGAAAAATTGCAAGGTCTTCTCTGAAAGAGACGACGTCTGGATGGGAGCATATGTTCTACAACCTGAATATACCTTTCTGCATTGACAGTGCCTTTCCAGATGTGTAAGTTGCCCATGCCACACGCACTAATCCAACCCCATACCATCAGAGATGCAGGCTTCAGAACTGAGTGCTGATAACAACTTGGGTTGTCCTTGTCCTCTTTAGTCTGGATGACAGGACGTCCCAGTTTTCCACTTTGCTACACTCCATTTTTAATGACCCCCTGACCCAGAGAAAGCATCTGCGCTTCTGGGTCCTGTTTAGAAATGGCTTCTTCTTTGTACTGTAGAGTTTCAGCTGGCAACAGCGGCTGGCACGGTGGACTGTGTTCACCGACGATGATTTCTGGAAGTAGGGCTGAGCCCATTCTGTGATTTTTTCCCTTACGGTAGCTTCCTGTTTGTGGTGCAGTGTCGTTTTAAGGTCCAGAAGATCACGGGCATCCAGTATAGTTTTACGGCCTTGACCCTTACGCACAGAGATTTCTCCAGATTCTCTGAATGTTTGAATGATGTTATGCACTGTAGATGATGACTTCAAACTTTTAGAAATTTTTTTGGTGGGAAACACCTTTCTGCGCAATTTTGGGGGAATTGGTGATCCTCTACCCATCTTTGGTTCTGAGAGACACTGCCACTCTGAGAAGCTCTTTTTATACTCAGCCATGTTCCCAATGGACCTCATTAGTGGTAATTGATCTTCCAGCTGCTCATTATAAGTGCAATTGACTTTTCCAGCCTCTTATTGCTACCTGTGCCAACTTTTTTGAGATTTGTTGACACCATTTGTTGAAATTTAAAATCAACATTTTTTTTTCTCTCTCAAAATGATACATTTTCTAAGTTAAACTTTTGACCCTGTCATCCATGTTCTACTCGGAATAAAATGCTGAAATTTGGCACGTCCACATCGTTGTATTCAGTTATTATACACAATTTTTGTATAGTGTGCCAACTTTTTTGGAATCTGGTTTGTACTTGACATTTGTAGGATGACATCAAGTGACCTGGGGTTAAATGCACTGCAAGCATGAAAGAGGTTCCTCTGGGCAGAGTTGAAGCCATATAAAGTAAAAAAAAAAAAAAAAAAAAAAAAAAAAAAGCCTTTCATTACTGAGAAGCAAAAAAAGAGCCAGTCTGAATGATGGGAGTAAGGTTGGCTTCACCGATGTGACCAAATTTCAGGTTTTACCATCACTTTGTCATCTAATGGATTGACTGAGACCTGGACAGGCCTAAAAGCCAGTGTCTCACACCAATTATGAAATTTGTCAGAGGATTAGTGAACTGGAGGTGCTTCAGCAAGGCTGGAATGTTTATACTCAGGAATATGATGGCCAGACCAGATTGTCAGTGAAAACATCAGAAGTTTGATTAAAAGGGAAAAATGGATGATCAAGCTATCAATCAAAGCTGATTGAATTTTTGCCCCGGCAGTGGTATGAAGTCACCAAGAACAAAGCTAAAAACTGGTGAAGTACCTGCCAAGATGGACACAATCTGTAATAAGAATATTTTCGACCAAATATCAATTTCTGAACAACGGAAGCTCAAACATTAGTTTTGGTACTAAAAACTTAATATGATCTCGATTTTCTCACATTATTGAGATTATAATAGATTGTATTTTGCATCAGTTGTCATTGAAAGAAAGAAAAAAGTCCCTCTCGAGACAAGCCTCATTGCTCAACTTAACAAGAGGACAAGTACGAATCTCTAGTTTGAGAAAGAAATGCCTGACATATTAAATATTACCAGCAAAACCCGGTCTCGACTTCAGCAATGAAGAGGCGACTCTAAAGCCATATCTGAGATTGGTCCGTAAAAGGAAAAGATTAAAATGGACAACAGGACAAACATTGGGAAGCAGAAGATCGAAGGAAAAAGTGATAAAGATTAATGTTGAAGATATTCGTATGGTGCAGCTGGCATCTGCCAAACATGGTTGGGAAAATGTGATATTCTGGTTGTGCTTTGGTGGTGGTACAGCAGGAGCGTTCTACAGGGTCAATGTGCTCTTCAGGCTGTTACTCCATTTTGAAATGCCATGTCACATCCTGTGGGCAGCACTTGATTGGAGCCATTTTCTTCCTTCACCAGAACAATGAATCCAAAACACTCCTTAACGATTCAAGATTTATTTTGAGAGAAATCAGTCAGCTGGTTAATCATTTTGTCAATAATGGAGTGGCCAGCACAGTAACCAGATCTTGACCCGATTGAGCTGTTGTGGGAGAAACTTGATTGCATGGCACAGCAGCCGTTCCCATCAAGCCAGTCCAATTTGTGGTAGAAGCTTTACTGAACATGGAGTGAAAAATTTATAATCAAGTCAACAAACTGACAGCCAGAATGACAAAAGGTCTGAAAGGCTGTAACCGGTACAAACGGAAGATCTTGGACAAAAGCTAAAAGTTTTAAGGACAAAATCACCATTTTAAGTAAAAATTTTAACCTTGTTGAGGTCTCGCATCATTTCATATCACGAATCATTTAAGGGATGTACGTTTGTGTCATGTAAAATTTTTCTGGGTGACTCCACACTTTTTAACATGTGCATGTATGTGTGTACATTTTAATAATAAAGTAAAAACCCTGAGCAACAGATGAGCCATTACTGAACTCGGACCATGATAAGGATTTAAGACCACAACATTATTTCCACTCACCTCTCCCAAGAGAAGCATCACTAACGTGACCTTTTGTATTTTTTTTTTTTCTTCTTTAATTATTTTGCAAACAATAATGGCATCCAGATACATTTGTTAACAGTTGGCTGTATGAAGTGATACCTTGAAAGCAAAAGTCCCATTAGAGCACCAAAGGCTGAAGCCTCAGCTCTATTTACAAAGCAAGCAGAGCCGACAGATGAACTTGTAGCTGGAGAAGAAGGAATCTACAAATATTCTGTACAAAAGTCCATTCAGCAAGTGCAGCAGTGGGATTGCTTGGGACCTGGTGAATAGCAAACAATTATTTCTTCAGGGCGCACACACACACACACACACACACACGCGCGCTTTAGGCCCACACAGTAAGCTTTCACCCAATGAGGAATGTGTCGTTACCTTCCCGTCTCAGGACAAGTAGGTTTATTTCGAAGTCCATGTCGTTTTGTTTAGACATTTCAGGTTTGAACCCGCCAATCAAAAAGGATTAGCATTTTTTTTTTTTTAAAGTATAGCCTCGTAAGAGCATTAACTTTCTGAGAATAAAAATACTAATTTGGGTGGTCTCGCTAGGTTATTTCCAAAAGATCCATAATGGAAAAGCTAGCTAGATGTCAGAAATTAAGTTCAGTATAACATTCCCTTCAACGATCTACTTTTTGGTTCAGACTTTCTTGCCGGTTTTCTGTTTTTGATGATACGCTACACCATTTTGTGTAGATTTTACCCTTTTGAATCCTAAAGATGCTCAACTACTCTAGAGCCATCTTTCAGCTCTCTGACTCGCTACAACACAAAAAAGGTACAGCATCTATATCTGTACCATGCCACTCCTCCCTCACTCCATCTTTTAACAGGAGGTATTAGCAGTGCTTATATTGGGCCGGTAATTCTCCTTCAGTCTGCTGCAATCCCATCACAAATGAAATACAGAGAATTCAAGCACAAACGGATCAGGCTGCCTACAACCACATACTGAACTCTTCACAGTTAGCATGCCAGCTGATCTATCTGGCAGGGTGTTTGTGTCTGCAGTCCTTCCAAAGTTAACACTACTACAGAAAGAAGAGATTCTCCTTTACTTTTAATACATAGAAATAGAGGCTTACTTCCTTTTTTTTTTTTTTTTTTTTTTAAACACAGGAAGTTGTCAGATTCACTGCAGGACGGTTTGGGATTAGTAAATTCATACACGGACCAGCACAAACCCCCACCAGGCAGCTCAACCATCAGCACTGTTACATGCAGCAGTGCAATATTGACAGGTGTAAATCTCAGACTAGTCACTAATCAGATTTCAGCAGCAGGTATGTCCAGTACACAACAGGAAATCGTTAGATAACAGACTGGTTAAGCAGTGGAATTCTTTATTATATAATTGCATTGTAATGAAAATGGTAAATTAAAATGAGATTGGTTTATGCACACATTAATAAATCTTAAACTGCTTACACCTTTAGTCAGAAAGGACTAAAGATCTAAGAGCAGGGATGTGCAAGTTAAATTTTTTTTAAATGTATTTATTTTTATCTGTTTAAACTTGTTTGCTCTGCTGCCAAAAAACAAAAGGCAGGTTCCTTTCTTACTATTAACATGTGGAATGGTTTACTTCCACTTTGGGATTTGTTAAATACATTTCCCATAGTGTCTGTCTGTTTTAATATTCACCAACACAGACTGCAAGACAAGTAGGAGAGAATGTGCTGCTCATAAGACATCGGTGATGAATTTGTGGCATGTTCCTGTTGCGGCGTGTTTAGTCACTTCCACTCTGCTCCTCTATTGGCTGATTGTGCCACGTTGAGGGAGAGCTGCTGTGCATGTGAAATCCACTGCCACAAGCCTTCCACAGAAACATCAGGCAGACAAGTATACCTGCTGTTGGCATCTCTGAATTTCTTAACATAACTCCTCACTAATTTGCCCATCAGTGCATTACGCAATAGTGAACTTGTACTGAAGGAATAGGAATGTTTCCATTATCCCAAATATTTAAAAAAAAAAAAAAAAAAAAAAATCGTTGCACATCCCCTACCCGACCGACACTGGGACACTCTGAAGCCCGAGTCATGTGTTTGTATTGTGTCCACACTGGGTAACTTCTGCATTGTACAGGAACACCTGCTCTGCATAAATTATCATATCTTCCCACATGACAACTGAAGGTTAAAATTGATATGATTCGAGTAGACATAACTACAACCCAAGAACACAAACTCTTGAGTAATGATTCATTTTAATACAACTTCAAACTAGCACGACATTATTTAAGCAGCACCAGTGGCCAATTCAAGTGCTTCACAGAGGCAGCATTTTTTTCTGGTGCTTGTTAATTCTGAAGTGCTTCGAATGACAATGACAAAAAGCAAGGGCCAAAATAAGAATAAAAATTAAAATCTATATACACGTTTTGGCTGCTCCATGTACAGCCAGGCCTGTTGCAGCAGATGAAATTTAATTTTCTCTCAAGTCTCAAAGATTGAGTCATATGTCTGAGTGCTCTGGGAAAGACACCTCACGACAAGTGCACAAAGATTTACTCCCTGCTGTCTTGAGAATGGTTTGAAATAGTCTTATATGCAGCCATTAAAATTTTATCTAGTTCCACATTAAGAGAATGGTAAACATACTTTAGAATAAATGTTACCAAGCTACACATTATTCTGATAAACCCTATAGATTAAGTCTCCATCGGAGTATTAGAAATTCCTTTTCATCGTTTCCTGCTCCAAATGTCACCAAGCTAGACACCATGAGTTTGACAGTGACAAAAATAAACAGAGAAAAGTAAAAAATAAAAAAAATTATATATATATATATATATATATAAAAAACAAAAACCCAGAGAAACAAGACTGACACTGCCATTAAATTATCAATATGGAGCCCTACATAGACCCAATCAGTGGAAGCCTTCGACATTTAAGGCTAAGTCAAGGTTCAGCCGGGGTTAAACCTATGGTACTTCTAGACATTATGCAAATTTACAGTATACAATTTTGGATTTACCATGCAAGAATACTTTTTGTGTGTGTAACATTTAATAGATTGACATCCAGAATAATTTACATAAAAGGACAATAGTTATTCAACCAGAGCTAGGTGAGTCATAACCATGGTGGTCGAGTGCATCCAGGTGACAGAAAAGGGAGAGTGAAATGGGTTAGGGGTGAAAGGGGCGTGGTAACCGTGATGTCCTGCAGGTAACATCAGCGACATTCCCACACTTTTACAGCCTGATCTACACTCCCAGTAACCACATATGGAGCAGTCTTGTGAAAATCTGTGGACAGAGAAGAGCATTCAATCAAGTGAGTGCAATAATAAAAATGACAGGAAACAATGTTTAAATACATAAAACCACTGCCTCGCTCTCATATATACTTGTCCATCTCAAAAATTTGCATATTGTGAAAGTTCATTATTTTGTGTAATGTACTGATAACATTAGACTTTCATATATTTTAGATTCATTACACACAACTGAAGTAGTTCAAGCCTTTTATTGTTTTAATATTGATAATTTTGGCAAAAAAAGTAAAGAAAAACCAAAAATCCCTATCTCAAAAAATTAGCATACTTCATCCGACCAATAAAGTGTTTTTAATACAAAAAAGTCAACCTTCAAATAATTATGTTCAGTTATGCACTCAATACTTGGTCGAGAATCCTTTTGCAGAAATGACTGCTTTAATGCGGCGTGGCATGGAGGCAATCAGCCTGTGGCACTGCTGAGGAGTTACGGAGGCCCAGGATGCTTCGATAGCGGCCTTAAGCTCATCCACAGTGTTGGGTCTGGTGTCCCTCAACTTTCTATTCACAATATCCCACAGATTCTCTATGGGCTTCAGGTCAGGAGAGCTGGCAGGCCAATTGATCACAGTAATACCATGGTCAGTAAACCATTTAGCAGTGGTTTTGGTACTGTGAGCAGGTGCCAGGTCGTGCTGAAAAATGAAATCTTCATCTCCATAAAGCTTTTCAGCAGATGGAAGCATGAAGTGCTCCAAAATCTCCTGATAGCTCGCTGCATTGACCCTGCCCTTGATAAAACACAGTGGACCAACACCAGCAGCTGACATGGCACCCCAGACCATCACTGACTGTGGGTACTTGACACTGAACTTCAGGCATTTCCTTCTCCCCAGTCTTCCTCCAGACTCTGGCCCCTTGATTTCCGAATGACATGCAAAATTTGCTTTCATCCGAAAAATGTACTTTGGACCACTGAGCAACAGTCCAGTGCTGCTTCTCTGGTTCAAAAGTGGCTTGACCCGAGGAATGCGGCGCCTGTAGCCCATTTCCTGCACACGCCTGTGCATGGTGGCTCTGGATGTTTCTACTCTAGACTCGGTCCACTGCTTCTCCCAAGGTCTGGAATCGGCCCTTCTCCACAATCTTCCTCAGGGTCCGGTCACCTCTTCTGGTTGTGCAGCGTTTTCTGCCACACTTTTTCCTTCCCACAGACGTCCCACTGAGGTGCCTTGATACAGCACTCTGGGAACAGCCTATTGGCTCAGAGATTTCTTTGTGTCTTACCCTCTTGCTTGAGGGTGTCAATGATGGCCTTCTGGACAGCAGTCAGGTCGGCAGTCTTACCCATGATTGTGGTTTTGAGTAATGAACCAGGCTGGGAGTTTTTAAAAGCCCCAGGAATCTTTTGAAGGTGTTTAGAGTTAATTGGTTGATTCAGATGATGTTAATAGCTCGTTTAGACTACCTGAACATGATATGCTAATTTTTTTCAGATAGGAATTTTGGGTTTTCATGAGCTCTATGCCAAAATCATCAGTATTAAAACAATAAAAGACCTGAAATATTTCAGTTGGTCTGCAATGAATCTAAAATATATGAAAGTTTAATTTTTATCAGTACATTACAGAAAATAATGAACTTTATCACAATATATTAATTTTTTGAGAAGGACCTGTGTGTGTGTGTGTGTGTGTATATATATATATAAATAGAGAGAGAGAGAAGGCAGTGGTGGTAAAGGGCGCTGGCTCGCTGATCCTATGGTTTGGGGTCAAGCCCCACTCTCCACAAGGTTGCCACCCATGGCAGCTAACCGAGTTATCAAAGCCCCACCATGTGTCTCACTGTCTATGGTGTGAGACATGTAAAAGAACCATTTCTGACAACATGTTTCCCTCGTCCCGAGTTGGCTGGGATGGGTGCCAGCCTCCCCGTGACCCTAATTAGAATTATGCGGTTATATATAAAATAATTTTCTGTATGTATAATATTTTATATATATATATATACACATACATATATATACATATAAGAAATTTAATAAGGACAATAGAATAGCAAGAAACTGTATTGTACATTTTCTGAGCCACTTTTATTAGGGTTTAATAGGGTTGAAGGGAGACTGGAGCCCATCCCAGTCGACTTTGGTGACCTATTCAGGTTGTACAGTACTCTGCCTACACCCACCCTATGGTGAGGCGAACACACAGCCATTTACAATCAATGAGCCAATTAATCTAATGTGCACAGTGTGAGAAAACCACATACATTTTTATAGAGGAATGTACAGTTTTCATTAACGGCATCTAAATTTAAATTTGTATAATACAATCAACATTTTTCCCCAAAAAGAGAAAGTCTTCGAGCACACAGCACTAATATTTAAAGTTATTCACCAGAACAATTGAAATAAACACTCAAACTATTAAAAATTTGTGATAAATGTATCGATCGCTGTAAAAATGTGAGTTAGTATGATTGTCAAATGTTCAACAATCATTTTCTCTTTCTGCCAAAAACATACATTTTATTTGTACAGGAATGATTCGGGAGATTATAAATGTTCATTTCAAAATGTTAAATCAACTTCAATCAGATGTTGAGACGTTTGCAGAGTGCAAGCTTTTTTTTTTTTTTTCTTTCCCCAATGAAGGGTTCGTCCAAAGACTTTTCAGAGTTTCACACTCTGCATTATCTTTGCTTCTTCTGGAAAGAAATCATACACTGGACACATCATGCCAGTCCACCTCAAAACATCTGAAACATGACATTTATTGTGCCTGTAACATACAATGGATATTCAAGAATATGCTTTTAGAAAACAAACACAAACCACCACAGTACTGCCCTCCATCTAATTCAAGACCATTTTCTTCCTGTAATTCCAGATCCAATTCAAAAATTTCTCTACAGGAGCTGCCTTTTGTCTTAAATCATGCATGTAGTGTTTCCAAAAAGATGTCATCCTGAAGCATCCTCAGTTATTTTGGAATCAGCTGATATGGCCATTACTCACTAATATTGCCAGGCAGTGACATCCAATCACAAAGAAAAGCTTTGTTCTATAGCTAATTGACACCCAAAGTGAACAGTGACAACGGTGACAAATTTTCTGTGGCAGCACAATTTTTTAAATAATTACACCTACTGAAGGGTTTTTTTGTACAGTTTAGCATCAAAAGGCTGTCAGACCATCCATCTATGAGGTCATTCTTTTTTCATTCCTTGTTTGGCAGATTTCTGCTGTAGTGTAAACCCAAGACAAAAGGAAAATTTTAAGAACAGGTATTTTATTTTTGTTTAACACAACAGAACAAGAATACATCATTCATTTTCGAAGCTGCTTGATCCTAATTAGGGTCAGAGGGAGTCTGGCATCCGTGTCAGCAAATTCTGGGCGAGGGCGGGGTACACCCTGGACAGCTCTTCAGGCCATCTTGGGGCCAAGACTCACACAACCATTCATACACCAAGGGGCGAACTGGAACAGCCAATAAGCCAACTGCACATATTTTAGGACTGTGCGGAAACTAGAGTAGCCAGAGGAAACCCACGTAGGCACTGAGAGAACATGCAAACCCTGCACAGAAATTCCCCAGCTGGGACTCGAACCCAGGCCTTCTTGCGGTGATGCAGACATGCTAACCACTATCCTGCTGTGCCACCAACAAGAATACAAGGGGTTTTTTTGTTCTGTTTTTAAGACACTCCTTCTTGTGTTCTTAAAGACGGCTGTTAGATGGCTTTGATTTAAACATTTAATAATTTCAACAGTCATCAGTCCTCAACTGATGGTGTACATGTAGTACTTTTGATACTATGTATAAAAAAAAACTGTTGAAACTATGGCTTTAAACCGACCAGTGATCCATACGGTGACAAATTTCCACCCATTCAAAAAGCAGGTTGCCCTAAAAATACATCTCCCCTTTCAGCTTGTCTCCGAGGGTGGGTTTGTGATGAGACACTTCAGGTAGCTTTCGATGCTGCTGTGCATCAGCTCAGGATGGAGAATGTCTGCATGTAAAATCTTTTCCTTTCGGCTGTTCCCTTCAGGGGTCGCCACATCGAATGATCTGCCTCCATCTCACCCCATCCTCTGCATCTTCTACTCTTACTCCAACTACCTTCATGTCCTCCTTCACCACATCCATAAATCTTCTCTTTGGTCTTCCTCTAGGCCTTCTGTCTGGTAGTTCCAAACTCAGCATCCTACTACCAATATACTCACTATTCCTCCTCTGCACATGTCCAAACCATCTCAATCTAGCCTCTCTGACTGTCTCCAAAACCTCTTACATGTGCTGTCCCTCTGATGTACTCATTCCTGATGCCATCACTCCTCGTTATCCTCTTTGGAAGCGATGGAGAGTGTTGAGCCAAAGTACTTAAAATCCTCCACCTTCGTTATCTCTGCTCCCTGTAACCTCACCGCTCCTCTTGGGTCCTTGTCGTTCAAACACATGTATTCTGTCTTACTGAGGCTAACCTTCATTCCTCTACTTCCCAGGGCATACCTCCACCTCGATAAATTTTCATGCACTTGTTCTCTGTTCTCAATACAGATCAAAATGTCATCTGCAAACATCATAGTCCATGGGGAATCTTGTCTAACCTCGTCTGTTAGCCTGTCCATCACCATAGAAAACAAGAAGGGGCTCAGAGCTGACCTCTGATACAGTCCTACCTCCACCTTGAACTCTTCTGTCACACCGACTGCACACCTCACCACTGTCTTACATCTCTCATAGGTGTCTTGCACCACTCTAACATACTTCTCTGCCACTCCAGACTTCCTCATGCAATACCACAATTCCTCTCTCGGCACTCTCTGTCATATGCTTTCCCCAGATCCACAAAGGCACAATGCAGCTCCCTCTGTACTTCTCTATTAACATCCTCAAAGCAAACACTACATAGGTGGTGCTCTTTCTTGGCATGAAACCAAACTGTTGTTCACGAATGCTGACCTCTGCCCTTGGTCTAGCTTCCACTATTCCTTCCCATGGCTTCATTGTATGGCTCATAAACTTTATCCCTCTGTAGTTGCCACAACTCTGCACGTCTCCCTTGTTCTTAAAAAGGGGCACTAGCACACTTCTCCATTCCTCCAGCATCTGCTCACTCTCTAGGGCCTTGTTGAATGTTCTTGTCAGAAAATATACTGCTACCTCTCCTAGACACTTCCATACCTCCACCGGTATGTCATCAGGACCAACTGCCTTTCCACTCTTCATCCTCTTCAATGCCCTCCTCACTTCACCCTTACTAACATTTGCTACTTCCTGGTCCTCAACAGTCACCTCTTCTATTTTTTTTTCTCTCTCTCTCTCATTTTCCTCATTCATCAGCTCTTCAAAGTACTCTTTCCATCTTCCCAGCACACTTCTGTCATCAGTCAATACATTTCCATCTCTGTCCTTAATCACTAACTTGCTGCACGTCTTTCCCATCTCTATTTCTGTGCTGTGCCAACCTGTATAAAACATTTCTCCCTCCTTACTGTCCAACCTATCATACAAGTCATCATACACCCTCCGTTTGGCCCTTGACACCACTACCTTCACCTTACGTTGTGTCTCCCTGTAATCCTGTAATGTCTGCATGTAAAATCAAATCTAAAAAAAATTTGAATGTAGGGTTTTTTCCCTACATAAAGAAGTTCTGTTATACAATGTGTCCCACCCACTTACCAAGTAAAAAATGTCATGCTGTTTTGAGTGTTGAAAGGATCTGCTCACTCACTAGGCATACCGAGCTGAGGTTTTCCATGGATAGCAAAACAAAACAAAAAAAAAACCCTATAAATTTTGCCTCCACAAAAGTGTCACAAGAAACACTGTTCATGTTGCTCTCAAGGCTTTTAATGCTTTTGGATTTGCAGAGTCTCACCCTCCAAACTCGAGATTCAAAACACTTCGGGTGGGCAAGTACGACTGCACAGATGTAGTGACGACAGCTGCCGTGAGAGGATGACAAAAGGACTGGCTTGAGAAAAATGTTCTGGTTTTAAAAATCATTGCGCAGGCTGTAAGTTAAGGTACAAGAAAAGAGAAAAAGGATGCTTTTTCTAATTTTGTTTTTATAGAAATTGTGAATATCAGTGAATCTGTGAAACAAGGAATTTAAAAAGGAGAAGGAGGGATAAGAATGGTCAAAATAATTTTATGTCTAAAAAAATGTATATATTGCTTCAGCCTGAAACCAAATTGTAAAAGCATAATCAACCAAGAGTTGAGAAGAGGAGCTGCAATGAACTGGGTGAATGCAGTGTGAAGCATCGCTAGAGCTTTCTTTACCCTTGATCCACTAAAAACATTCAGACTGTATAGAGCCTCAAGGCTACTGCTACTCTGTTCTTGGGAAGATGGACAATCACATCTCACACAGTATACTTGCAAGCCTCTGACCAACTCTTTCATCTCTACAGGATTTGTGTGTTTTATTCTGCCTGTAGGCATCTCTGCCCCAAAAAAGACATTTTAAAGACTAATGCTAGCCAGACAACAGTGAGTAATTCAATGTGGCCTCAGAAGCTTACCCAGAGAGGTAACAAAATGTTCATGAGCACTCAACGTTTTCATACAACGCTTGTTCTTGTAGTCCCAGATCCTTAAAGTCTTATCATCAGCACAGCTCACAATGAACTTTCCACCAGGGTGGAAGAGCACACCACGCACCCAGTTATCATGGCCAACCTGCACACAATAAGATATCGTGCTTGTCAGAGCATAAAACCAAATCTGATTCATTATTTTACATCAACAGGCTGTGATGAATACAATTGTCACAATATATATCTGTCTAGCTAACAGTAAGGGTCATAACTGTAGATTGTGTGCTGTGGTGAGAGCTCTTTGTTACTGCTCTGAAGGTAAGGGGGTTCAACCACCAAATTGGGTACTCGAACACTCGCTATCTTTGTGTGTGTGTGTGTGTATGTGTGTATGCACATGAATGCATACACACACACATATATATATATATATATATATATATATACCTGAAGCACGCACACACACACACACACACATATATATATATATACACATATACATACACACATACACACACACACACATATATATATACATATATATATATATACACATACATATATATACATATATACATATATACATATACATATATACATATATATATACACATATATATACATATATACATATACATATAAACATATACTTATATACATATACATACATATATACATATATATACATAGATATATACATATATACATATATATATCCATACACACACACACATATATATATATATATATATATATATATATATATATATATACATATATACATATATCCATACACACACATATATATATATATATATATATATATATATATATATACATATACACATACATATATACACACACATATGTATATATACACACACGTGTATATATACATACACACACACACATTATATATATACACACACACACACATATATATATATATATATATATATATATATATATATATATATATATATATATATATATATATATATATATATATATAGAGAGAGAGAGAGAGAGAGAGAGAGAGAGAGAGGGATATACACACAATATTCAGAACCCTACAGCTAGGGCAAACTTTATGCCGCTTCTTATATAATGCAAAATGCTCAGGACGAATGATTGGTATATCATACCCTTCATATTGAATCCCAGTGTGTGTATATACTGTATACCCCGAGCACAGTTTTTGTTAGTCTTTGCAGTACATCAGTATATCTAAGTTACTTTCTATAATTGACAGTATTTTGAATTTGATAATGTAACTAAAAATCAAATGTGTTCAGTCCAGTGCATATGCTAAAGAAGAAAACAATCCACTGATGACACATAACAGGTGCCAATAGTGCATGTAATGTTCAGACTATGATTTCTGGAGTACTTCACTCACCAGTGTCATAAGGCACATGCCAGTGCTGACATCCCACATTTTGATAGTTTTGTCTCTGGAGCCAGAAAGAAGGAAAGGTCCAGGTTTCCCACTCTTCTTATTCTGGAAACAAGCAAAGGCACCTCAGACACAGCGTGAATGACTGAGTGTAGAGATGGAAAAGTTGCAAAGCACGTGGTTGAAAGATAATAAGCAAAGAAATATGAAAGATGTTGCGAGCAGTGCAAAGTAGGGCTACAAGTTTATTTCGCACGTTGAAAGAACATGCAAGTGAACAATACGCTTCACATGAATTCATAGCGAGTGCTACGTGGTTTCGGTTTTGTTGTGTTAAATATCCGACTTATGACTGGTTGGTTGGAACCAATCTAGGTCGTACCTCGGATAGCGACTGTATATGACACACACAGGTTTTAATTACCCTCACTAAATAACTCGCTTTTTCCCCCTCAATAAAATGTACCATACTGTGTGGACATAAAATTAGCACCACACTCTGATCTGAAGGTTGGTTATGGTTTGACATTTTAAGGACGAGGATTACATCATTCGAAAGCATGTTTATAGTTTCCTATCTGTCCTTCACGGCATTTCTGGGTCGAGATCACTTTGGTTCTCAGATATACAAATGAAATGCTGTTTATTTTTGATGACACTACATTACCTTTGCTCAATATGACAATAACGTTAATGTCCTAACTTTTTTCTCCTCAATCATTATCCTAACCCTGAAGAAACAATTTTAATTCCAGTCTAACTGTTAAATATACATTAAATACTTCTATTTCATACCGATTCTCACACACTGATCTCAGCATTTTACCAATATCTTAAATATTTCCCCCCGTTCCTTCTCCATGTGATTATTCATGCACATCCCATCTATAGAATACAGTCTGAATACGGAGTTAGACAATGTAGCTTAAACGCCTCTAATCTCACTAAAGGAGAGAAATAAAACAAGTTCACACAAACATGTGTATGTACAGACATCATAAACGTAACATTAAGCTGTATTATCAGCTGTTTTTGGTGCAACTGATGTCAAGCAATGCCCCATCTATTCTACCTGAACAGGTTTGACTGAGAGACTCTTTGAAAGTTTTTTTCTTTTCAGCTGGAGGGAAGGATAGGAATTTCCTTTTTTATGATGACAATAGGAAGTCATTGTATTAAAGCTGCCTTAAGGAAACACATGCTGTGTGAGCAAATGAAACATCTGATAACTTCAGAATTGGATATGGTAGATCATGAGGCTGGTGAGAATAAAACTTGTTTAATCACAATCCTCAGGCAATCAAGTGTTAATCTTTCCAATTCCATTTCAGTCAAATGTGAGCTTTTTATTGTGGCTGTTCAGTGATCTTCAATCTCAGATCAAAGAGCATGTTTGCACATGTTTACACACTTCAACAAAGAAGGCTACCAGAGTCTTTTTTTAAAAGAAGCGTGTGAAAACTACAAGCTACAACGTAAAGTTTAAACACACTTGGTTTCAATCAGCCACTGGAATTCATCATGTCTCATGAAGCTGTACTCACTTCAGAGCCAGTAGCCTCCAGTATAGTGGGACTGGCACTTTCAGGTGCCCATGAGATGCACTCCACAACGTGTTCGTGTTCCCTCAGTTCAGCCTTGCACTCCTTCGTAGCCACCACCCACACTCGCACTGTTTGGTCATTAGAGCAACTTGCAATCAGTGAACCGTCCTGGTTGGGTCGTACCATACGCACCCACTCTCTGTGGCCAGTAAATGTCTTCACACAGTACCTACAGGATAGACAGAACATTTGTCAACCACAAACATGAGATAATGAGGAGAAAAAACAGTTTACAGTTCTAAATTAAAAACAGCATATCAGCTGTTTTCTCTTTTGAAGTGAAATTAGCACCCAAATAACTGCAGAACTCACAGCACTGAAGAAACAAAAGCATGATTTGGCATGAGTTACTAATAGTACTTACCCAGTGGCCACTTCCCACATTTTAATGGTTTTATCCCTAGAAGCAGAAACTATATGATCTCCATTGGGCATTATAGCTACAGATGAAACATTATGGTCATGCCCTAAAAAACACAGCACACAAAAGGATCAGAGAGGACTTTATATAAGGAATTTATAACACATGAACATGCTGAACGTGTTCTTTGTGCAGTTAAACCTTCAGCAATACTTCTACACACATTTTATCATGCTAATCAGATTATTCCAGCAGAATATAATAATGACTTTTTAATTGCCACCGTGACAAAATGTTAAAACACATTAAGCAATACCATAAAAGGAATGTGACAGCCAATTTGCCTTGGGTGCCTTTTTGCTGAAAAGAACATGAGATAGAACAAAAAGCTAAGTGCACGGTGCATCATTTAAGGCGGTGAAAATATGTAGCCGGGGAAAATAGTGGGTTTCATTTGGAAAAAAGCCTACAGAACATTATCTCGTCCTAGAAAGAAAAATTAAACCACTGTGCAAATCTCCTGTCCTACACACACACACACACATTGGGGGGTGGGGGTGGGGGGGTGTATTGGTGAAAAAGAGGCACAAGAGCTGTTTTGCACCCAGTCATGAGCAGGAAGGACAGATTGAGTAGAGGGGGGCTGTCTGTGGGCGGGGTTCCTACAATGCCTCCCTCAATCAGTATGGTCTGCTAGTCTGAGGGCAATGTGCCAGTGCAACTGAAAGGGTGTAAATTACAAGGTACCATATTTAAACATTAAAGCTGTTGCGCATGACATTCGGATTAGTACCACTTAAGATTTCCAGATTTTGATGAATCTTTTTTGGGGGAAGAAGAAGAAAAAAAAACATTAATTGCTTCTACTTTGCTGCTCATCCAGCAAAAGTGATGAATAAAATTCTGGTGTGATCCTGTATGCAGGATCAAATGAGTGCAATTTTCATGCATTTATGTTTTCTTCACGTGTCTGTGTAGCCTGCAGGCTCATATTACCAGATATGTGATGGTAATTTACACAGAAATTGGAATATGGAAGAGGGCAGTGTTTATGGTGTACGTAAGCAAAAACAGCACGCATCACATTTATGAAGAAAATAAAGATTATAATATTTCAGACTTGAAAACTAAAGACCCAAAATAATTGATTTCCAAGATTGAATTTACAGCACTTCAAGTATCAGCAAAAGCCTCGAGATAAACGACAAAAATTTTAATAAAGAATGGCTCTTGTACTGAATTCTTCTCTCGCAAACATAAAAATAAATGAAAGTGCTAATGAGAATCAGCCCCCTACGGAACACCATTTCCATGCCGACATCCTCGGCTTTACAGAATCCACATTTATGTTTGAGAGCATGTTGCTCACCATGCATGGTCCTGATGCATTCAAATCCTTGAAAGTCCCAGAGTTTAATAGTCATGTCGGCAGAACAGGATGCCAGCAGCTTTCCAGTCTGGTCAAAGGAGATGTCCTGCACAGAGTCTGTATGACCTTTCAGGGTGCGTTCAAAGTCTCCGGCCTCATAATCCCATACCTGAGAAAAACAACAAGATTTCAGTTTAGCTGGTATAATGGTGTTCAGCTTGAGATAAAAATGACAGCTGCCTATCATCTGGTTATCTTCCGTCCTTGCAAGCATGCAAACCAAGCCTGCTGTTGCCATGTTAACAGCAGGTGAGCTTAAATCATAAGATTCAAGAGGTTTGTATAATGTAGACAATACTGACTATTTTTTTTAATAAAGATGATTCTTTCAAAGTAACTAACTTGACATCCAGTTTTTTTTTTCTGATCATCTGATTCGCATATTTGATTTGGCAGAGGTTTTTACGTCAGATGCCCTTCCTGACACAACCATTTAGCAAGGGACAGAAACATGCCGACGGCTTTGCAGCTACTCTTCACAAAAGTCAGCAATGGTTCTTTTACATGAACCTCTCACCATAGACAGTGAGAGACATGGCCGGCCTTTGATAACCCAGTTCGCTACACTGGGGAGGACAGTGACAACCCTGTGGAGAGTGGGACTCGAACCCCCAACCTTAGGATCAGCGATCCAGCACCCTTTACCACCAGGCCACCACTGCCCTCTAACTTGACATCCAGTCACATCCTTTATATTAAATGTAAAAAACACAGATTTAACACTAAAACACAATTCAGGCTGCACCTCTCAGGCGCCTCTTACATTCCAGTATCAATTCAGACAATAAGCAGCTAGAATTGTGTAATCGTCTTTTCAGAATCAGGACTGAAGCTGGAAGAAGAGTTCTAATACTGATGCCAAGTTGGTAGAAGTGGGGCACATATTTTACCATAGATAGCATCATTACCAAGGAAACCCTGCCAGACTTGCTTGTGTTCTACACTGAGAAAACAAGCATTCAAGATGATTGAGTGACACAGGTGTCAGAGAACAAAACCACTTCTCAGTCATATTTATAACTCTCCAGACATCGAACTGATATCAATAAAGCCTTCTTGTAAATAAACATCAAGAGTTAAATGCAAAAAGTCAAAACTACAAATGTGAAATAATTCACTATCAGCAACAACCACGACTTTCTGTGAACTGCTAAATGATATCGTTAGTTAAAATGTGCAAGCGTTGAGTTTTTGTAGGGGTTTCCCCTCCCATCAGAGAAAATCTAAATTTCACAGTAAATCAAAAAGCCAATAAAAAAAGACCACCCACCTTTATCGTAGCATCCTCTGAAGCAGACACCATGACACTAAAGACTGGGTGGAAGACGACCTTGGTGACAGGACTTCTGTGTCCACTAAGGGCGTATCTCTCAGGAGGGCGGGGGATCCATTCTTTGGGATCTCGTTTCTGTCCTATAGGTCCTCCGAAAGTAATCTCCTCTTTTGCTTCATTCAACTTTGATTCCAACTCCATCACCTTGAGGGAATCCATATAATAATTAGACAATGTATGATTTTCAGGGTCTTAAATTTATACAGTGTTTGCACTCGGTGTTAAATCTACATCTTTAAATAATACAGAATATTTCTTTGCTTTTTAAAAAGGCATGTACACACCTTCTTCTGTAATCTGATAACTGAAGTCCATTTCTTTTCCAGAAGGCCAGCATACTTCTTATCCAATTCTTCATTCTAATGAGAAAAAGAAGCACTGAACATGTGACCTGAACAGAGGAATGAATTTTGTTAATCAATGCCACAATCAATTGAGAGAAGCAGCCTCTGGATGCATCATAATCGTAACTATACACCCATCACCCTGCAGGCAACTGTCGATTCCTCTAAATCCCTTCACAAGAGAGTAATCTCCTGTGGACCGAGCCACCTCATTGCGCTTACGGTTATGGTGTGCTTTGTGAAAACGAATTCATGAACCATGATATCAAGTCTGACCTAGCGATTTCATCAAGCGGAGAGAGTAAGTGTTATAACTGCTTAAAACGGAGAAGCCTTTAAAGAAAATCAGAAAGGCAGTTCCGCAGTCCATCACTAATCACGCGGATTTAAACAAAATGAAAAGCTCAGCATCATGTTTGGTATAAAATATGCAAAGCCGTCTCGTCTTTTTTAAAATGAAGGGAAGCTGTAAGACTGGTCCTAATAGGGATTGTATTTTAAGTTCATATGTAAAATATTGATGTATTTTCACTGTATTATAGTTAGCAAGGGTTTTTCCTATGGTTGAATATCAAATGATGTTTTTAACTGCAATAATCCAATTTATAAATTCAGTATGAACTATGTACAGTTCTGACATGAAAAATAAGATTTATTTTACACTGTGTGCATGTCTTTGCACATGAATGTCTGTAATCTGAGCTGATGGCTACAAGGAAGCGCTGTGTGAAGAGAACAGTGCATATTAAGGTCTTCCATTGTTATGAGTAATGTGGCTTTATAGATTGATTCTGGTGGCGAAACAAAATTAGTATCCTACAGTTTCCTTTTGATGGAAGTAAACAGAGCTTTCATTTCTGAAGAACAATGTAAACACACACACACACAGCCATGTTTGTGTTGTTCATGTCTCTCACACACACCCCATTCAGGCTGCACATTGTTGAACTGTTGAAAACGACTATAGGGGTTTTGCAGTCACGTGACCGCCGAGTAGCTGCCGCCATATTGGGGTGAAAACAAAGATGTACTTACTTTGGAGGTTCCTGTTTTTAGCATGGTAGATTATATACATTTGAATGTTGACAGCCGTAATACAATCCCAGTGCTTTCCGAGCTCCCTGGTAATAATGATAACGATCATAAACAACAGTATATTCAAAAACTACGGTTATCAGGGCTAACAAATGACCCATACGTTTTGCCCGATGGTTTGTTTGTTAACTGCATGGATGAAGCAACGGACAGGATACCTGGTTTAACATACCCAGATATCTATAATCATTTGATTAATCGCACATCTGATTATACTCACGAAAAACTGAAAAGTTTCAAAGGGCTTAGAGTGTAGCAATCATTGTTAATGATTACTCCCCCCCCGCCGGAACTTGGTATATTCCGGTTCTGTAATGCATTGTGGGATTAAACAAGTGAAGCGGAGACCAAAGAACAGCATATTTGTTGTGTGTGTTAGAACACGTATTAAAGACTGTTAAAGTTAAATCTGGGAAGCGTACAAGTATTTTTTATTCGGATGGGTTTCGGCACTTCGCGAGCATATTATACCCAGGAAAGCCTCTAATATCGCCCATGGCAAGCTGTGTGAGGACACCAAAGTATTAATCATGGCAAAGGTAATTATGACTCACTTTTTTTTTTATCATTTTGCCTACATTGTATATTAAGCACAAACATGTAGATCGAAATCTATGAAGTATAATAGTTATATTATATATACTGTACATGTTATAATAATGACTAAATAGCATTTTAGCTGCCCTCAGCTTATAAGTGGACACCAGATATACAGTTAAATAGAATCAAACTGTGGTTAAGACAATGAATAATAATATATCTACTGATAAAAATGACTTGCCTCCAATAAAATGTTCGCTACATACACAACTGATAGGAGCTGGTCGACAGTCTTTCCTTTTGTTGTCGGTATCAGCTCTTTTCAAAGCAGAAATCCATTTCTCTCGTCGGGCCTTATTAGAAGGGAATCTGTGATATTTAACACCCGCTTTCTTTCCTCTATAATTTGTACAACCGTCAGCAACACAGTTAACTACCATTTTGCGCTTGTTTAATAAATAAATGAAGTATTAAACCCTTACACACAGGTGTGCTACTGTGTTGGGACCGGAGTGAATGGTTTGTTTTCACCCCAATATGGCGGGATGACGTATGCATCTCACATCAACACCAGTATATCTGGTATACATACACTGCACCTGACTTAGACATTGAAACCAAATGAATACCACGCCGAACAAAGCTTTGGTTATTTGAAATCAAACATAATTAAACTTAAATGCTACTATGAGATGATAACACTTTGCATTCACCCTTAGTGCAGTCTTCGTACACTGCTGACACATTCTGAAGCCATTACCATCATGTTCCTCTTTTTTGAAAGAATTTAAAAAAAAAAAAAAAAAGTTTGACCCAGTAAAAGAGGATTTGAATGATCTACGAGTTGGATTAATTAGCATGCATAGATGACATGTAAAATCCCTGAGGCATGTCGAAACACTGATGAAACTGAGCAAACCTAAGTGAGATGCTAAGTTGTCTTTGGATTTCTGAACAAATCATCCAGCATTTATACGTTAAAAGAAAATCATGCTAGTCATATTTGCAAAACACGCTGACCAACAACTTGCTAACTTGTTATTGTGCAAGCTAGATACACTAGATATTTAAACTTTTATATAACAAAATGAGAACTAACATGCTAAATAAAGTTGTCCAGAGATTATACCACATCAAACCAATGCTTTGCCTGAATCCTTTATTACACGGTATTATTTAATATTAGCCAAAGCACCTCAGCCTGGCAGGCTTTTTCTGATCTCCAGAAGAACAACTTTAAAATGCTTTATACTGCATACAGGCATGGAAACAACAGCGTACAAGATATGGGCTTACTACGAGTATACAAGAATTGATCTTCGAGACAATGAGAAGGAAGAGCTCAGCAGAACACTGGCAAATTAACGACAACCCATAGTCCTGTGATGCCTGCATGTACAAGCTCATGCGATATGGCGCATCTCTGACAGGTGACATCCATTATTTAGAGGTTCCCCTATAAAAGAGGAAAACCACTTACACAAAGTACTGCACAGTACTGACTTGGGAGTTTTAGGGCCCTATATGAAATCTCTGTTTAGAATTTTTCCAGAAATAAGCTTTTCCTGGCACCTCTGCAGGATTAGTGATTGGTAACTGAAAAGGAAAAAGGTCCATGCCTCTATCACACATCATCTCTTCGAAATCAGTGCGTTTCACTTATCCAACACTCCAGAAATACCTGTGCATCCAACACATTCTCATCCTAAATTAATGCAGTGAGATGTGAAATTAAGCAACATTGTTTGGTCCTGGGTTCTTAAGAGGAGGAGTTGAAAAGGGTATTCACCCCACATACTCACTCACCATGTCCAACTCCGCCTCCTTCTTGAAAACTGAATATGCCTCTTCATAGCCATTGGAACGGAGGTAATCAGCTATCGCTCTATTTCTGGAGAGAGAAAAACAAAGACAAGAATAATTAGTTCTTACTGACTGGCAGGTTGATTCTATTTGATAGTGTCTTTTTTTTAATCCTTAGCAGGCGCTTTTTTTTTGTTTAAACCCCCACCAACAACAAAGAACAGAACAATAATGTCTGAGAGGGACATCCAAAGCTATAATTTATACTGCAGAACAGCATCTATTCTATAAAGATGCAACATTTACTACAAGTGAGTGAGAAGTTTTGTGGATTATAATGAAAGAAAATAAATTCTGAACAAACGTAGACAGGGAAACAAAAATAAACCAATGTAGAAAATGCAACTGTTTAAAAAGTTTGAGAATTTTAAAGAAGTCCGACCTGAATAGTGAAAATGCTTTTAATTAAAATGCTGCTAGTAGCAAGCAAGAAACAAGGCTTTAAACTCGGCATTGTACCCACGATTTAATTCCATAGGTAGGGGGAAAAAATCCGTGTGTAATTCCTACCTATGGAATTAAATCGTGGGTACAATGCCGAGTAAAATAATATACTCACTTTTGTGAGCCATTTATGAATCCATTTTGTGATATAATTATTCCAGCTGTTCGTACTATTCTGCAACACAGGCAGTTATCTTGATCTTCCAAGTAATATTACAGCAAATCATATATATGTGTGTGTGTTCGAAACAGACAGGCAGGACTATCATCCTGAATAGCAAATTTGTAGATGCTGTTTTATGGACTGCATAATAAACCTGAAGGCAATATTCGAAACCTGATTATTAACCATGAAATATTTACCTCACAGTGTAATAAAAGCAAATATATACTATTTCCTTTACATTTGTTTCTACATAAACATACGAAACACATCTGTTCTATTATTCATGATAAAGGACTGAAATAACATGGACAAACCTGGGCAATCTAAACGCGAGGTCTGACATTCGAGGTAGTGAAAACAAACCCAGCGGAAAAACATGCATGCCGTAGGGCCCTTTCCTAGTATTGTGTTGAGATGTACATAATTGGGAACACAGAGCTGCAAGTTGTGACAAACAGCATGTCACAAATACAAAGTCCTCTGGGGTGTTTCTGGTATGCCATAGTTTGTATCTATCCAAATTGCCCAAAGAAGAAATATCAGTGTGCTGGCACCACGATCATGGGCACCATAGTGCCACATACACACATAGGACACAAGGTTATCCTGATGGCGTAATCCCTCAAAAAGGCTGCTGCAGCACAACGATAAAGTTTGTACATGATAAAGGTGTCAAAACACAGAACACCGTGTCTTGATGGGTGTGAGGTTATGTAGCTGCAGACTGGTAAGAAAGCTTATGTCGAATCCTGTTTAACACTAAAAAAGCCTAAAGTAGGAACATAAGTATCAGAACTGGACCATGAAGCAATTAAAAGAAGGTTGCCTTATCTGATGAATCATTAATTCCTTTTCATCATGTTAATGACTGGGTGTGGGCTTATCACTTATCTGGTAGTGCAAACTTGCAGACGTGATGCTCCGAGCAATGTTCTGCTGGAAAACCTCGAGTCTTATTGATATGTACCACTTACCTAAACATTACTGCAGTCTGAGCACATTATTTCATGGCCAAAAGTATTCTGTTATGGCAGCGTACTCTAATCAAGTAAACAAGCCTCCTATAGTGCATCAATTATTCTGCAATGATCCAAGGGATATTGAAGTCATCAAGGTGTTGACTTGGCCTAAAATCTGGTCAATTTCCTATGAAACATGCCTCAAAAACCATTTCAGGAGGATCCATGGAGGCTACAACTTAAAACTTTAAGGGTTTAAAGGACCTGCAGCTAATGCCTTGTTGCCAGATATCACAGAATTCCCTTCAGAGGTCTGAGAGAGTCCACGTCTTTACAGGCCAAAGACGCTTATGGTGACGCAAGAGGGACCCACCCAGTATCTCACCATTTTATTTTTACTCCAAATTAGTACAGGGATCCCTCGCTACTTCGCGCTTCAATGCATCGCGTTTTTAAAAAATAAATAAATATCCATCGAATTAAAAATTAAGGAAATTCAGGAAGAATAGGTGGAAAAGTTAAGGAAAATGTCACAAAAACAAGGCCAATTGTGCAAGGAAAAAAAAAAACCCCTCAACCAACACAAAACAAAAAACAACCCAAAATCTCCCATCAAAACTGGATAGATTGTGTGTGCGCAAGTCAGCGCAGACCCCTCTGTTGGAGCCTAGTATTAAGTGTACCTCAGGATAATGTTTAATCATATTTCATACTTATATTTATGATCTGTCTTTCTGTAGATTTTATTCCATTTCTACTTGTTCTTCAATTTCATTTCACTTCACCTTCACTTTCGACCTTGGAATCTCCAGATGTTTGCAAAACAAATGTTGGCAAGTTGAAGAGCGTCTGTATTTATATTTTATTTACATCTTATGTTATTTTTTTAAAAGTTTAATTGTTATAAGCATTTATAGCATTGTATATGTATTAATTGATGTTATATACACATATACATGTGTATACGAGGGCAGTGGTGGTCTAGGGGATAAGGCGCAGGATCGCTGATCCTAAGGTTGGGGGTTCGAGTCCACACAAGGTTGTCACTGTTCCCTCAGTGCAGCTAACTGGGTTATCAAAGGCTGGCCATGTCTTTCACTGTCTATGGTATGAGACAAGTAAAAGAACCATTGCTGACTTTCGTAAAGAGTAGCTGCAAAGCCATCAGCGTGTTTCTGACCCTTGCTAAAGGGTTGTGACAGGAAGGGCATCCGACGTAAAAACCTATGCCAAATCAAATGTGCGAATCAGATGATTCGCTGTGGCAACTCCCGAGAAAACGGAAAAAGCTGAAAGGAGGAAAGAATATACATGTCTTTACATCAGTCAGGGGGGGGGGGGTGGTGGGGGGGTGATGATCCTACTTCACGGATTTCGATGGCCGCGTGGGGATCTCGGTCCCAATTAACCGCAGAAAGTGAGGGATCCCTGTATTTCATACAACAGTGTATAGGTCTCAACCCAAAGAAGAGAGAAAAGGAAAAAAAAAAAAAGGTTGGGAAAACGAGGTAATCCTCCAGAATACAGTGTCAGAGTTCAGAGCTGTCAGGCATCACATATTGATTCCTGGCTAGAAATGTTCATTGACCTTTGATGTAAGCAGAAGCAGCTGCCTCTAACAGCAAAACCATGAAGTAAAGTCAAGGTCAACTCGAGGTTCTCCCTTAGGTAAGGTCTACAGCAGCACAGCAGACACTGCTGGAAGGCATCATAGGCAAATGTGTGTGTTTACTTAATGAAACAAATTTCAGACAATGATTCCTGGCAGCAGTCGGTCTCGGTTAATCACAGAATCATGCACCCTCTCAGAATCACTTCTTTATGAAATACAAACACAGAATTATTACTTAGATCTGATAAATAATACCATTTATCAAACTATAAACATATGATCAACAATCACTCTCCAAGGCTGATGCAATACAGGCTGACACAGACTGACCAACTTAAAGGAAACAAAGTGATGTTGCGATACAGAAACGGACCATGATTAACCGCATCATCATAAGCAGAGATTTTACAAGAAAAACAGCAGCCTGTTAAAATTAACTTATTGACTGGCCTGTGATCGAAACCAGACAGCTTTCATTCAGATCAGAGGAAGTCAGACCTGGTGAATTGATGTACAAATATTATCTTAAAGTTATTTATTCTGACTGCAGAAAAGCGACAATTAAAAATCTAATACAAAAATAGACCACAATGGTCCAGATGCTCTAACCCAGGGGTGCTCAATAAGTTGATCGCGAGCTACCAGTCGATCTCGAAGGTAGTGTTGGTAAATAACATGACATTTTATAAAAAAACAGTACAGTCGGCCCCCTATTTACGAAAGTAATCCGTTCCAGAGCCCTTTTCGTATAGCAGGGATTTCGTAAGTAGGGGTTTCATCTTACATGTTAAACGCCTAATTTGTTCCAAGGCTCCAGTCTTTGGACTGGATAAACCCCATAAACCATTTAAAAATGATAAAATACACCAATTTTGTATGAAATATGTGTTAAAAGTAAAACAAAATTTAATAAACCATTTAAACATTTTATTAACATTAAATAATTTTATTAACATTAAATAATTTTATTAACAATTATTAAATAAACCATTATTAAACATTTTTTATTAACACACACACACACACACCTCTCTCTCTCTCTCTCGCACACACGCTGCGGGCCACGCCCACAAGACTTGGAATTTAAAGCGCATTCCCTGCTTGACAAACTCAACTTTAATTTGATTCCTTGAGGGATCAGAACTCCAGATAAGCTCAAATGCACATACATTTATTAAACATTTACTGAATTAAACAACTTAAACTAAACTAACAAACTAAAGCGTTATTCCCTCTCTCTCTCTCTCCTCGTGCACGCGCGCCACACCCACAGAATGTGAATTCAAGCATTCCCTGCTTGACCATTTACTGAATTAAAACAACTTGAAAAACTAAACTAAAGCGTTATTCCTTCTCTCTCTCTCTCTCTCTCTCTCTCTCTCTTGCGCGCTGCAGGCCACGCCAACAAGACGTGAATTCAAAGCGCATTCCCTGCTTGACAAACTCAACTTTAATTGGATTCCTTGAGGGCTCGGAATTCCAGATGACCTCAAATGCACCCACATTTATTCAACATTTACTGAATTAAACAACTTAAAAACCAAACTAAAAAGTGAAGCTTCCTTCTGTCTATCTGGGAGGCCAGTGGGATGTTGAGAGACAGCAACTCGCGTGTCGATTGGCACGTTTGAATTTCTTTTTGTAAGAGGGGGTTGTTTCGTATCTCGGACGGAATCTCAGGAAAATGTTTTCGTAACCCGGGGATTTCGTACACAGGGGTCTTCGTAAGTTGGGGGCCGACTGTATATTTCTGACCTTTAGCTCACCATGCATGTGCAAACAACGGCACTAAGTACAGCAAAACAAGCTAGTCAGCGAGTTCCCTCCTATTTTAAGCCCTCACTTTTTCTTCAAGAAAGCTCATCAAACAGGAGTATGGATGCTGGAACAAAGACGAGGATCACTTTCATACGGAATGGGAGGCGGACTTTTTTCCCCCCATGATGTCATGTTCGAAGTTCTTTTGGAAGTGTGCTTGAGGCTGGCTGTCAGCAGCTACTGTCCGGACTATGCATCCCTGGCTGATTCAATTCAGTGCAAGTCATCAAACTGAACTCCGGGAGTTACAAAAAATGTTCATCGTTAATTATGTTGTGTTGTGCAATATTGGCTCATGTGGTTATGGAAGGCACAAACACATTTACACATAAATAATCCTCAAAATACTGTAAATGTATGTTTTGCATTTTTGTAGTGGGTAGATCTTTGTGACTTGGTCAGTCTACAAGTAGCTCGCGTGCTGGAAAACTGTGAGCACCCCTGCTCTAAACGAAGGGACCATTTCATGATAGGCCAATATAGAACAAGCAAAGCAAGTGTAAAAGCCCCAGCTTCAGTAATCGACAAGTAAATGTTTGCAAACTAAAGTGTGATGGACAGGTAGATGGACGAAACCAATTCCTATAATTCCTGTTGGGCAGGAGCTGAAAATGCGGTCTGCTTGTAGTAATACACCAAAATCAGAATACACCACAAAATCTGTACCATGAGGTCAGACTGAAAACAAAAGTGGCAAATAAAAATGACTTAGAATTCTTTCGTTCACAGCTTTCACCAAGTTCACTGGATGTTTCTGCCAAAATATTTCTGTAAAAAAATGCTCCCACTCTTTGCTGAAAATGACTTTGGTAAACTATTAAGTGATTTCTTTTATCAACCCTGACCTTTCAAAAACAATACCATAATTTCCATAGAAAAATCACCTGCCATTTTACAGGAGCTCATCCCCTCAACATGCATCGCAAGCCTCAATCTTGACATATGGTTATCATACCTGGTTGTATTTCTACACCAAATGAGATACAACCAGGTACCAAAAATAAATAAATAAATAAAAGACGACAAGTTCAAATCTTGATGTGGTCAAAGCCATCTGGCTGGGAGAAAGTTATATGCAGAAGCAAATATGAGGATATATATGAAGAGAATAGCTGGCCTTTCATTCTTATGCATCAGGCTGCTCAGTCATGCATAACAAGGAGTAATTTCGTGGATGGTTTCAAGTGCATGAAAAAGAAGCATGTGTTAGCATTTAGCAGGCCATAATGGGTGATGATCTGAATGATTAATTGGGGAAGAAATTGTATAAAGCGACAAAACAGTCAGTAAGTGAAGTTGAATATTGGAATGAAAAACTTCCATTTAAAAAAGATTTTAAGAAATGGATAGCTGGGTCATCGGCACTGGTATGAAGGAAAAAAAAAAAAAAAAAAAAAAGAACGAAAAGCAAAAAAAAAAAAAAAAAAAAAAAAAAAAATCAGCCTGATGAAAGCCACATGAAAGAGTGATGGAAAACACAGAGAAAGTCGAGAAGACGATGTTATGAGAAAAATCCTATCCAAACCTACATGAACCTCTGTGAAAAGGTAATTTACCCCTTGTTAAAAGGTGAGGTAAATGTTATTGGGGAAAAGTGAGTTCAATTTCATGACCACACCCAGGCCTGATTGCTGCCAGACATTTCCAATCAGGAGATCCCAAACATAAAACCAGTCTGACAAGGTGAGGTAGGCCATACTGAACACATCATACCGCGATCCAGTGAGCTTCAAGAGCAATCAAGAAAGATTATAATAGAGATGTCTCAGTCTGGGAAAGGATGCAAAGTCATTGGTAAATCTTTGGGACTCCAGCAGACCACTGTCAGAGCCATTATCCATAAATGGAGAAGGCATGGCACAGTGGTGACCCTTTCCAGGAGTGGCAGACCTAGAAAAAAAATTACTCCAGGAGCACAACGCAGACTAACCGGAGAAGTCACAAAGGATCCAAAAACCACATTCTAAACAACTCAAAGCCTCACTTGCCTCAGTTAATGTCAATGTTCATGACTCCACCATCAAAAAGACACGAGGCAAAATGGGCTTCCATGAAAGAGTTCCGAGGTGAAAGCCACTGTTAACAAAAAAAAAAATAATAATAATAATAATAATGTACAACTCACTTTTGCCAAGAATCCTCTTGATCATCCCCAAAGCTTTTGGGAAAATGTCATCTGGACTGATGAAACTAAAGTTGAACTTTTTGGGAGAAATGCATCCCGGTACAGCTGGTGCAAAAGCAACACTGCATTTGATAAAAAAGAAAATTGTGCCTACAGTGAAACATGGTGGAAGTGTGATGATTTTGGCCTACTTTACTGCTTCAGGACCTGCCAACTTGTCATGATTGATGGAACTATGAATTCTGCTTGCTACCAAGAAATCCTGGCGAATAATATTTGACAATCAGTTAGACACCAAGATAAAGCACAACTGTATTCTGCAGCAAGACAATGATTCCAAGTACACCAGCCAGACCACTTCTGAATGGCTAAAACAGAACAAAATGAAGGTTTGGAGTGGCCTAGTCAAAGTCCCGGCCTGAACGTTATTGAGATGCTGTAGCATGACCTTAAAAAGGCTGTTCATGTCTGAAAACCATCCAATCTGTTTGATCTTAAACAATTCAGCAAAGAAGAATGGGCCAAAAGACTCATTGCTTCTTATCGCAAACGCTTGACTGCAGTTATCGCTACAAAAGATGATTCAACCAGTTATTAGGTTTAGGGGGCAATTACTTATTCACAAGGGCCCTTGTAGGTTCAGGTGTTTTTTTCCGCTTAATAAATGCATTTTGTGTTTACTTGTGTCTTATGTTTGGATAATATTTAGGTTTGCTTGATCTGAAATGGATGACAGTGACAAATTTGCAAATAAATATCACAAATTGTTCAGGGGGCAAAAACTTTTGCACAGCACCCTGTGTGTGTGTGTGTGTGTCGTGGGACACCTGACCATCTGATGAGCATTCAGAAACTGTTCAATCTTCAAATAATGAAAGGGAGCATAAAATGTGAAAATATAAACCTACAAAGAAAACCATTAAAAGCACTGAAGGATAAAAATCTGCACCAAAGCAGACAAGAAAAGGCAGAGACAGGAAGAACATCTGATTTGCAGAATCAAACCACATGATTTACTCAACAGCTCTGAAGCTGGTCTCAGCGGACAATAAATTCCAAGCAGGATGACGGCATCAGCTCGTGGAAGTACAAGTGCATAACCAGCATTACCTTACATAGGGTGTGTTTTACACTGCTTGCTTCCAGTCTTCTCCGAATTCACTTCCGCATTGTATCAACCCCAGACAGAAAGCAAACAGTATCCATCCATCCATCTTTAGTCAATTACTTTGTACAGACCGGCTGTCACAGATTTTGTGAGAATCTCTACATGACATAGCCTTAGAAAACGGAATAGCACCTTGATACGAGTCTACAGCTGTCACACACTAGCATGTGGCATCAAGAGACTGTAGTGTGCACAAACAGAAGGCGAGATGGTGTTCTTTCCTGCAATTTTGACCTAGATAAAAGCACTCCTAAAATAAAGTGCCTTAAATTACAGTATCATACTCTACTAGCATCCCATCCAGGAGGAGTTGAACTCCTGGTCGCTTCACGCTACAGAAATTGGGGATAAGCACCGGCCTGATGAGCCTCTAGGAATGGGTGTAAACACCCAACAGACTTACCTTACCTTACTCAATGCTTTGATACAGGACACACACAACAAGAAGCAAGCGTCAAAGCAACTGCAAAAGAATCTCCTTTTGATGGATTACCAAAAACACGTTAAAGTCACTGAAGCTACTGTGCCACTGAATAAACTGGAACTTTATCCTCTGACCAAGTTGAACAGAAGAGATAAGAACATGTGCTCCCGAATGCTGGATCAACTAGGTGTGCTGCTGCTCTTCCTAGAAATTGCGAATTTGAATCCAGGATGATGCACGTAGCCACCCGCAGCTGGGTGCCCATGGATGCTAAATGGCGGAGCTGAGGAAGGGAAGGATGGCATATGTTCACTTCCCTGCAAAGCAATACAATCACCAGCCAATCATGGGTGCCCCTATGAGCTCATAGATACAAGGGGGCCGTTAGCGCTTTCCCTATGAGTGGTTTTGGACACACCTGAATATAGAATATATACATACTGGAGTTCATAAAGATACATGTGGCAGCATTGTGTGTAACAGAGGGGGCACAAGATTGTTTCTTCGGTTTCTTTCTGCATGTTGATCACATGATCGGGAGATGAAAAATAAGTTTTAAAAAAATTACTGTACAAAAATAAGGGGATATATATCTTGATTTTAGTGGTGTTTACAAATAGCAGTGAATAAATCAGTAGTCTGGTCACAAAAGGACAAGCTGGTTTCACATCTGGTATTTAAGAGGGAGAGCTAAATTTAACAATGGAAGCAAGAAAAGCTAAGAAAATGTTTTAGTTAAATGTTACTGTATTTTCTCCAAAACATTCTCCCACAGCTTGTTGACCTTTTGCTGAAGTCATCATCTTATGATCCTGTGTGTGTGTGTGTGTGTGTGTGTGTGTGTGTGTTTTTGGGGGGGGGGGGGGGGGGGGGGGCATGGAGGGCATTCAAACCTGGATGTGTGCATGCGCAGCATGTGACTGCTCAGCCAGCTGTCAAACACACACACACACACACACACACTTGGTAATGAGATTTGTGGAGCTCTGCAGAGGCCATACCCCTTAAGAAGCACAGTCGAGAGAAGCAGGGCTGAAAGGATTTGCTTTGTTGATAGTTATTCGAATAAGAACACAAAATCACTGGTGGGCAAATACACAAACACCTTCTTCCTCAATCAGCATCACATGGGTTTCCACATTCAACTAAAAATAGCCTTGGATTACATCTTAAAATGCTCCCAGTGACATCTGAGTGCTTCAACTGTAGACTGTATTTTACTCACAAATACCTGAACATCAAAATAAGTTCTACAAAATCTTCTGGTTTTGTTCGGTGTAGGACTATTGATAACTTTTCGTAGAAAATTATACACCATGGGCTGGGGTTTCATGGTGGATTAATTTACAATGACACAGAGGGAATGCAGAGCTTTTTCATTTATATCATTGGATTTCTGCTCTCCCTGACCCCCCCACCCACACACACAAAATATCAGCTCACAGAAAATCAATTAAATAATCTGAAGCATAATGTGTTACTAATCCATTATATTTAAGGCTGTGCTTACATAGGCATGATTTTGAGCAAATCAGAGGCTGTAATGCAGCTTGAGTGGTGAACCCCCACAAGTAACAGAAGGTCCTAAAGCTCATTCATTTGACGGTGTACAGATTAAATCCATATTGATGCTCGACCTCCCACTGACAGGCTGGCGAGGTTTCATCCACAACCCACCAGGAGTTGGAATGCACGACCTCTCACACAAACATGTGCAAGGCTGCCAGTCTCTGGGGTCAAGGCAGGTACACACCTGCAACCTGCAGCCTGCACACAGCAGCAACACACACACACACACACACACACACACACACACACACACACAGCTACTGCACATGAAGCACTATTGTAATTTATACAAAGAAGAGACATCCCACAAAGCAATACAAAAGAGCCCTTTCTAAAGTAGTTAACTGAGTAAAGGTGAAATAGATTTAAAAAAATGTAAACAAAAATCAGGGTTGTAGATGACACACACATACCATCAGCGTCTCAAACTCCAAATATCACACCACCTGGGCTGTGAACTAAAACAATAATCAGTCTTTGTTTAAGAAGATATTATTGAACAAAAAAACAAACACCCCTGTAAAAGTAAATTAACCAACCACCGCAAGGTATGTACAGTACCTCATAAGCAACAAATATGAACATATCTGCAGCTCTAGGCTATTTCACTTGTGATGTGATGCTTGATTACTTAAATTATATTTAGCTTCCAAGATGCAAAGAGTTATGCAATCGTAGCACATGATAAACACTTCTACTTAAGAGAACATTGATACAATAGAGGCTCAGTCATAGCAATTTCTGAAATCAAATAGATCACATTACTTTTAAAAATTAAGATGTTCTAGTTTTGCAGCCCACCCAAAGCATCTACAGACACAATAGCAGTGGCTGAATACATATCTAAAGAGTAATAGAAACATTTCTGCATGGTCTATACAAACGATTGAAAGGCTAAAATAAACTTTAAGAGACAAAACAAGACGAAAGAAGAACAAGTTACTGAAGAAGGCTTTTCGCTCGTCATTGCCGCTTTTCATCCCACACACTGCTGTAGAGGTAGTGAACTCAAGAAACACCTCCTGGGAGTCTGAAGGGCATTCCAAAGCTTTCATGAACACAAGAAGCCATATAAACCTGCTTGGATAATCTCTGACTACAGACAAAATCATGTATAATATTACCTCAAAAGGCTACAACCACACTAACCCTTGTAAACCTGAAAACAGAGATTTCATGTAAAATGTTTGGCAAATTCGTTTCCAGTAGGGGTTAGACTATGCCAAGGCAGTCCTCGGTCATTGGTTTGGTTCATAATTTTTATGGATAGAATTTCTAGACATAGTCGAGGTGTTGAAGGTGTTCTGATTTGGTTGCCACAGGATCTCATCTCTGCTTTTTGTGGATGTTGTCATTTTGGATTCATCAAACTGGAATCTTCAGTTCTCACAGGAGCAATTTGCAGCTTAGTGTAAAGCGGCGGGGATGAGAATCAGCATCCAAGTCCGAGTCCAAGGTTCTCAGCTGGAAAAGAGTGGAATGCACCCTCCGACTCTGCAATGAGATCCTGCCTCAAGTGAAAGAATTTGAGTATCTCAGATTCTTGTTCACGAGTGAGGGAAGGATGGAACGTGAGCTCGAGAGGCGGGTCGGTGTAGCCTCTGCTGTAAAGCAGAGACTGTATTGGTCCATCGTGGCAAAGAGGGAGCTGAGCCACAAGGCAAAACTCTCAATTTACAAGCCAGTCTACGTTCCAACCCTAATCTATTGTCACGAGCTTTGGTAAGTGACCGAAAGAACATGACTGCAAAATTACTAGTCAAATGTTCTAAACACCAAGATGCTTAAAAATATATATATTTCTTCCTTCATCACTATTCAAGTAATATTACTACATTTAGAATATTTTGATATTTATAATACTGTATATTACACAGATAAACAGACGAAAACATACACTCCGCTGTCACTCAACAATTACGAGTCAATCCATGGACGTTTATGAGCTCATTCGTATAAAAAGAGGTGATATTGCCTCCAAATGCACATATGCATCAGCATATAAAAAGGTAGGCAAGTTATACATAACCAAGGGGTTTATGCATGCTTATGCCTGTCCTTAGAGGATGGCGATCACTTGTGAAAAGGAAGGTGGCAAAAACATGAGGGGAGAAAAAAAATCTGAAGAGAGACTTGGTATTCTAGTAACCCCTAGGAGAGACAGTGTGTGGATGGCTTTGTTAATGGAACCACAAATTGGGACACCCGGTCTTCATTTGTTTTTTAAGTTAAATGACACGATCTAAATCATGCCATTACGCAGTCAAAACCATTCCTCAAAATGCTGCATAGATTTTATGGTCCAAATGTGTGTACATTGAAACTGGCAGGCTTTAATATGCTCAAATTTTTTTTTATCAGTTTCATAGTGTTCAACTGCACGAATGTTTTTGGAATGAACATCATTTCAGGACATATGAATCTGGAACAGGCTGAAATTTGTTCAGTCTGTCAGAAGTATTCTGTAGCATATGCAAAATCCTAAATCCCATGTCCAAAGTGATAGTTTAGATGGTATTTTGTACAGACACCAATAATAAAAAAAATAGTGTTCCATTAAAAGGCATATTCATACTTATAAATAGTGCTGCAACAACGAATCAATAAAAATTGATTATTAATAGTGTTGGCAACAAATCTTGTTGTTGAATAGTCTTGCGATTATTGTGCAAGTCAGCCACTACAGATGAGTGTCACTCAGTATGGAGTTGAACGGACGTGTCATATGTGCACCTCGCTGTAATTACAAAACGTGGGTGAATTGTAGACCTAAATCGAGGGATATTTTTTTCATCTTCATAAACATTACAAAACATGGCTCAGTCGACTGCCAGTGGCAGCAGGATAGAAAAAAAGTGTTCTTCCAAAATCTTCAAAAGTTTGGGAGCATTTTAATCTACATAGTCCCCGAAAAGGTACTGAATGCAGGCTTTGTAAAAGTGAGATGGTGTGTCGTGGGAGCATCTTTAAAGAAAACATGTATAAATTATTTTTGATGAGGAAGCCGACCCATCAGCATGGCAAGTGACTACAGAATTCTAAATGTATTCTGTTTTGAAGCGGCAATATTATATATATATATATATATATATATATATATACACACACACACACACACACACACGTGTATATACACACACACAAACAAATACAGGGATCCCTCGCTACTTCGCGCTTCAATTCATGCGGCTTCAGTGCATCGTGCTTTTTTTTTTTTTTTTTAATATTCATCAAATTAAAAAAAATAGGGAAATTAAGGAAGAATAGGGGGAAAAGTTAAGGAAAATGCTGCAAAAATCAAGGCCAATTATGTTAAAAAAAAAAAAACCCTGAACCAAAAACAAAACAAAAAAACAACCCAAAACCTCCCATCAAATTAGTTACATTTTTGTGAGGTGCGCATTAAGTCTGTATTATAAGCATTTATAGCATTGAATATGTATTTATTGATTTATATCCACATATACATGTACGTATACGTCAGTCAGGTGGGGGGTTGATCCTACTTTGTGGAAATCGACGGTAGCTGCGGGGGGGGGGGGGGGGGGGGTGTCTCAGTCCCCATTAACCACAGAAAGTGAGGGATCCCTGTATATTAGTTCAACATATTCACATAAATAATCTACTATGGTTAACTATTACAGAATTAACAAATGACTAGATAGAAAAAACTTTTACTGGAAGTCAACCCTACAGCCAACAATGTTAGTGTGTTACTTTTTTGTTTTTACATTCTCTTAGGGGTCTCAAACTCATTCCACAAAGGGCCACAGTGGCTGCAGGTTTTTGCTTCAACCAAGCAGCAGCACACCTGACATGACTCATTTAATAAACTGATCCGAGTCTTCAGGCAGTTGATTGGTCAATCTGTATGCTGTGTAGAGACTGGTCTGCTGCTGCTTGGTTGAAGCAAAATCCTGCAGCCACTGCAGCCCTTCGCAGAATGAGTTTGAGACCCCTGCTGTACACTTTACTCAAGAAACTAATACAGGTCCATGTTAACATGACTCATGACCGGAAACAATTACGGTAGATTTTTCTACATCACAATTTAAGGCCACAGCTGTCCATGGATGAGTCTATGGGAGCTAATTGGCCGAGCTCTTACGGGAGGGACAGTTGGCATATGCTCACTTTCCTTTCACTCACAACAATTGCCAGCCAATCATGGCCATCTGTGAGCTCATTCGTACAAGGGGGATGATAGGGCTTTCCCTCCGATCCGTGTGTTAGACTGCCCCCAAATACGCATGTTTCGCAGTTCAATATAAGGTGGGTGGCTAGCATCGCACATAAGGGAAGGGGGCGTATGCATGCTTTCGCCCCTCCCTGATTGGTGGTGGTCCTGTGATCGGGAAGATAATACCTGATAGGTGGGAATTGGATATGACTAAATTAGGGAGAAAAATGGGGTGAAATCCAAAAAAATAAAATAAATAAAACCCACATCTCAAAGGTGATCTATTGTATTCAGATCCGATGACTGTGCAGCCCACTAAACAACTGTAGTTGACTATTAAAGATTAAACAAAAATCTACTGAATCACTACAATCAAGTCTGCAATAATCAATCACAGCATACACATGTCATATATAGATAGTATACACAAGTTTATAGAAGATTACTATGACAGCAAAAATTCATCTTTACCCACTCACTCTTAAAATCACTGTCTCATACTTATACTAGTCCTTCTCAAAAAATTAACATATTGTGATAAAGTTCATTATTTTCTGTAATGTACTGATAAAAATTAAACTTTCATACATTTTAGATTCATTGCACACCAACTGAAATATTTCAGGTCTTTTATTGTTTTAATACTGATGATTTTGGCATACAGCTCATGAAAACCCAAAATTGGACAGCAGTCAGGTCGGCAGTCTTACCCATGATTGCGGTTTTGAGTAATGAACCAGGCTGGGAGTTTTTAAAAGCCTCAGGAATCTTTTGCAGGTGTTTAGAGTTAATTCGTTGATTCAGATGATTAGGTTAATAACTCGTTTAGAGTACCTTCTCATGATATGCTAATTTTTTGAGATAGGAATTTTGGGTTTTCATGAGCTATATGCCAAAATCATCAGTATTAAAACAATAAAAGACCTGAAATATTTCAGTGTGCAATTAATCTAAAATATATGAAAGTTTAATTTTTATCAGTACATTACAGAAAATAATGAACTTTCTCACAATATGCTAATTTTTTGAGGAGGGCTAGTATACATAAAAAAGGGGGCTCATTAAAATTCCAAGTTCTCAAGCCGAAAGTAAAAGAAGAAGAAGAAGGTCTGTAGGGGTGTCATTGAAAACCTATTATTGGTATCGATATATTGATGAAAAAAAAATTCCGATGTATCGATACATTGGAATATTGCTGTACTGTTCCATAAATGCAGTAAATAGAACATATTAAGATATATTACAGTAGTTTGTATAATGCATTGAATATTTTATAATAAAGTGACCAATTACTAAAGCCAAATCTGAAATAAAAAGCAGGAAATAGTTTTCCACCGACAAGATTTTAATTAACACCTTTTTGTATTTAACAAATCTATACGTAAACACTTGTTTACTAGTTAATTTCAAGCAAGTTGTTTCTATTATACAAACACTTGTCAATTGAAAAGTTTAAGTGATATACATTTTTACAATTCATAATTATGATGCAAGAAGATGCACAAATCTGCATTATCCGGTGATAAGTGTCTCTTCTTGTTCAAAATGTTCCATGCTGTTGAGAACACGCTCTGACGGCACCCTAGAAGCAGGGACGTACCATTTACCATACAGAGAGGTGGGACGTACCATTTACTCGGGGTGTCATTGAAAATGGCATTTACTACAGATACTGTCATGAACACAGGAAGCTATAACGTTAGAAGTATCGATATCCCTTTTATAGGTGTTGATTATCGATCGACATAATTATATCGGCGATATTCCGATTGTCAATGACATCCCTACTGGTGTGGAAGTTGGGCTGATCCATGCTCTGTTTTCACAGACAGCTAAACTAGATTAAAACTTTTCCCCCCTCAAAATAAAAAGTATGAATGTGTGCAGAAGAAGGTAAAGCATGGAAGCTTGTGGACTTACAATTCATCCCGTTGTCTCTGTGACAGTACCATGTTGACAGAGGGGAGGGAAGGGATTCAGGTGAAAGGTGTGCAGTAGCTGCTGTCTCCTTAGCAGGAGATCACCGATTGTACACAGACTCCTGCTCACAGGGATGTATGCTGCTCACACTGTTTTTTCCTCAGACAGTCCAGCTCCGGTGAACACTGTGCACAGTCTGCGAACATCCACCAATCAGACTGTCACTGCATCTGCTCAAGAAAAGCAAGATAATGTCAGAAAACACCTTAAGTATGTAATAAGAAGGGTGTGACCTAACTAAATCCCTAGATTTCAGTCAGGGTGGTTTAGAGGTTTAGCTAAACAACAAAAGATGATCAAAACATGCCATCTGTTCACCTATCTCCCATATACATGTTCTCTCTGCACTCAGACTGCTATGCTGTGTATTTTGTCATGTCCATTGCCCCTGTTTGGAGCGTCAGACCAGAAAATTGGGCCTGATGAACCAGACACTAACCTACTTCAGTAGCCTAAAACCCTGTCCTGCATAACATGTTTTTAATTTAACTACTGCATGCTACATCTTAAGTAATCCCTATGAGAACCTAAAAATTTAAACTAAAAATGTTCATTGTCACACAACACACACAGACATTACAACCTACATGGTAAATTCGGAAGTTTTTTATGTCCAAAGCAACAATAAATTGTAGTTAGCCCTCCACTCTGTTCAGAAATTAATGAAGCACTTGGAACTGTATGAATTTCAGATTATGACTGATGCAGCACACAGCTGACAAAATAAACACATAAGAGAAAGCAAGAAAAATACGGGTTGGTTAAATAATACATTGAAAAATAAAAATCTTGCTCAAAATGTACTCTTCAAAACTGACCAAAAGCAGGCTTTTCATACACAACAGATTACCTAAAAAATGGAAACCAATGCTGCAGTAAATTCCCTGAGAACAAAATTTTTAATTTCTTCCATTAAAAAAAGAAAGAAAAAGAGAGAACTCTGAACAGTGAGAGCAGGAATCCATGTTGTGAATATGAATGAGAAGGCTTTGTACTCCCTCCATCTCTCTGCTGATCTCACTGTAAGTGGAGCTACCATGAAACATCAACCCGTGGAATATCGTTTCCTAATAAATCTTCGACAGTACCAAACAGAACACATGCAGGAGATCAGTTAGAATAAATAAGAGTAAAACTGGATGCGTGATTTTAAACAGAATGAATATTTAATATCATGATGAAACTATCCAAAAAGTTAAAATACCCCAGAATGACTGAAAAACAAACTTATTTCACCAACTTTTACTAATAAAACTCACAAAAAATGCAACACTAAGAATTTTCTTTGCATAAACATTAAAAAAAACATTTGAGCTGCCACTAAGCACTTTCGAATGGCCTATTAAACTGAATAATTCATTTACCTCCAATAAAGCTGAATCTTTTGTTTCATTTTAAAGCATATAGGAGAGAAGGTAGAAAAAACAAACACAGGTAAAGACTGGCAGAGCCCAAAACCAGAGATCCAACAATATTGGTTTCTCCTGAAGCAAGGTTTCTACGTGAATTCATTTTGATGACGCCATCCGTGACGTAACATGCAACCATCATGTTATGACTGTCTATCCACAAAGTTCTGATACTGTCTCTAACTGTTGCACTACTGAAATCGGATTTCTTTAATGGAAACCAAATATCACCACAGGAAATTATGAAGAACCAAGTCAATAACTTTTGTGTCTTCATTATCAACAAAATATCAAAAGTTATAAACCTAAATAACTAAAGAACAAACTACTTTAATTGCTGTTCATAGAATTGCTATGGTTTTATTTTTTTTCCTTGGTGGGCTGAAGCATAGCAGTAGTAATTTGACTTATCAAGTCTCTTGAAACTTCCTGTGCGTCTCCAGTGGCATAGTTGGGTACTTATACTTAATATGAAGACAAAAGCATGACCACACTGAGGTAACATAACATGCAGTGCACTACAAGTACTTGGATGGCGTACTCAAAACAGACATAATGCTGAGGACGCAACACTTCTCATGCTCACTGCTCACAAAGTGGGCTACGTAACAGAAGGGGTTGGAAGAAACAAGACATTTTCAGCATATTGGAGTAGGACAAGGCATTGATATTGCTGGTGTCAAACGTTTTGTGCCATTTGAAAAATCTATGCAGACAAATGAGTAGGGTATTAAAATAAAAAAAAAATAAAAAAAAAATGCAGTCATTAAAAAATATATATATATATATACATACATACAGACACTCCCCGACTTACATTCATCCGTTTTCTGTTTAAAAAAAAAAAAAAAAAAAAAAAAAAAAGTCACATTTTGAATTTTGACGTGCCTACGTAGTACGCTGATGTAATGACCCAATGACGCTGCGTCCATTGTTTACAAACGACAGACTGAACGTACCCCTCCTTATTCCCAGTTCAGTTATTTATATGTTTTATATATCAGTTATATAGCATGTTGCCCTTGTGTTAAAACGTCGTCTCTGTGATCTTTGTGTTTACACTGTTTTGCGGACTTTTGTAACCCTAAGCAAATATGGTTGGTCAGAAGTGTTAGCCTACCAACATGGGTGCAAGTCTCATACTTAGAGATGAATTAATTATCTGCTCAGATCGGCGCAATCTACCATGCATACTCAGTTAAGCAAAGAGTTGTAAAATGAATGAAAACCCGAATCCACAAAAAGAAAAAGCGTCTGTATGTATGTAAATATATAATATATATATATTTTTTTCTAATAATTTGATCCAAGTGCTCAGTTTGCCATAGTCGAATTGAGGTGATACTGTGCTCTTGAAACACACACTATATGATTAAGTACATAGTGCACACAGAGGAAAGAATAGAAGGTACATGAATTGAGACAGCATTTGAATCTTTTTCAATTGAATCAATTTCTGATGGAGCCATCTTCATTTTTACCTTTTGCATGCGCTAACCTGAAAGTAATGTGTAACGGCAAATTTTCTTTCCATAGGAAACTGTGTGTGATCTCTGCAGTCCACAAGTGCATTCACAATCCTAGTGAGTTATTACCTTTCAAGCAAGTTATATATTGTTCGTTATTATTACGAGACATTTGAAAGCTTACAGAAACTGTACCGAAATAAAAGTAACGTTACAATAAACTTTATATTTACAGGAGACAGGAACTTTCCATTAAGTCTAATGCTGGGATCCAAAGACTCTGAAGATACGTCTTTAAATTCATTTTTTTTGCAATAATGACATAGTAACTCAGGCCATGACAGCAGTAATGTTAGTAGTAGTATTAGCGTAAACACATAATTAAATGTAACCTAACATTAAGCCCAATTTTACCACAAGGATCTGACATTGTATATGCCAGTTGATACCACAAGGAAGGTGAATAAACACATGTGATTGCTCAATCAGTCACTTTAAAACTGTAGCATTCACTAATCACCAGAGTCGGGTATGCACATAACACCCCCCCCCCCCCTCAAAAAAAAAAGAGGACTAAAGATGAAGATGTAAAGGTTCGATCTCCAGAAATATGGCAAAATCAAGCTTGACCAAACAAGAATAGAAATAATGAAAATCTGCCCACTTGGGAGAAATACAAGTTTCATTTTCTCCTTTTGCACATTTGTCCAAATACCACATTGAATACCTCTGGAATTAACAGTAATACTAATGGAGCCCTAAAAGTCAATCTTTTCACCCTCAACCGCAAAATCTAGCAAAATCCCTAGTATAATCTACAACATACAACTCCGTGAAACTGTCGGGGACAGTATTTTAACTTGCATATATGGACAGCAGTGGTGGGCCATGTATTTGGTATCTGGGCCAACAGTGCAATTCAACGGACTTAATACACCTCATTAATACGACCATTCTCACACCAAAATTATACAAATCATCAAATAATATACAAAAACTCAATATAACAAGGTGTGGCACTACACAGAGAGCATTTCATGCATTTCTGATAGTAATTCTGAGCATTACATAACTTCGACCAGCATTTACCGGAAAAGTCCGCCCTGAAAATGGATTTTTCAGAATGTCCGACACAAAGTTTATTACTCCTCCTCTGTCAACCATTGTGTGTTTAAAAAAAATTCTAACTTAAATGTATAGTGTGCAGGTCACTAAAGACTATTGAGTTGAGCTTTGCTCTGACAAACCAATCAGAGGATGGAAAAATGCTGATTTAATTGTGGGCGGCGAGCTGGCCCTGTGAGGCAAATCTGATTGGTTAAAGAAACAGCCCCATTGCTAATATAGTTGACGTGACATTGGAGCACTGCTGATTCTCAAAGTCCTGGGCAGATTAAATTGACATGGCAGCACATAGGAGCTGAAATCTGATTGGCCAAAAAAATAAATAAAAAAATTTAACATGCACGTAGTGCAGCCAAAGAGACATGTCACAAAATGAGAAATTGACTGTTGGGAATGAATTACAGTTTAATGAAGAAAATACTAGAATTTAAGTTGTAAATGTAGGTCAGTGCTTCTGATAGTGTGCAAGTCAGCAGAGGAGGCTTTGCTGACCCTCAGGCCAACCACTAGTGGACATGATGGTAATTTGTCCACAAACCTTTGAATATACTGCATAGATCAGGTTTTGCAACATATTCGAAATGCTTCTTATAGAAGTGCAACTTTATCTGCACACTGAAGTTACACCGCCTTACTGTCAATCTGCTTGATTTGGCTCATTACATAGTACCTCTTGGAATCCCACTAAACACAATCTGCTAGTGCCTTATTTCAGGCAAAGACTTGACATGGTTTCTTAGCAACGGTCTGTGTTGGGCAGAACCACAGTGCAGTGGTGGAGTCCAGTGGCAATTATCCACTACTGCTTTAATCGGCCAATGTGTCTTGGTGGAACTGCCATTATGAAATGGGAGACATCTCTGCCAAAAGGGTTGCTGACTAGAGGTTCTTCTGAATGGTGCAGGAGATCACAAATAACGCCATGATGATGAGAGAGTTAAAGCGTCAGTATATTACTGTGAGCAAAGCACTTTCTAGCAAAAATACCATCTAAATATTTTGGCACTGTCTACAAACAGAGAGCTTAAAACATTTTCCATTAATTTTACAGTTTAAAAAAAAACAAAACAAAAAAAAAACGCTACAGCATAACATACCATCTTTTCAATGGCATTCCAAAACTTATTTCTTCTCAAGAAAAAAAAGGAAAAAAAACCACACTGACTAACTAGAGCAATTTCTGTGAAGAGCAAGTGCACTCATCACAGATGTTGGTGGCACATGCACATCGGGTTACCCACGTGAGCGTGGACGTGATAACAAATCAACAAAATCAAGCTCATGGCTCTACAACGTTTACCAAATCACGGAGCTCCATTAAGGCCCGCTAATAATCATAAACAAATACAGGAATCCCTCACTTTCCGTGGTTAATTGGAACCGAGTTCCCTGCGACCACCGAAATCCGTGAAGTAGGATCACCCCCCCCACATACATACATGTATGTATGTGTGTATATAATATCAATAAATAATGTGCATATATCAATAAATACATATTCAATGCTATAAATGCTTATAACAAAAATTAAACATTAAAAATAATGCAGTAAATAAAATATAAATACACACATACAGACAGGCATGTGCACTAGTTTTGATGGGAGGTTTTGGGTTGTTTTTTGTTGCATATTTGGTCTTGCTTTTGCAGCATTTTCCTTAACTTTGTCCCCTATTCTTCCTTATTTTTTAATTCGATGAATATTTAAAAAAGAAAAAAAAAAAATAAATAAATAAAAAGAAAGAAAGCTATGCACTGAAGCCACATGATTTGAAGCACGAAGTAGTGAGGGGTGCCTGTACTGCATGTATCAAACATACAAGCCAATTCACATTGAGATCCATTCCCACAAATACAGCTCTCACCTTTACTTGGGTCTCACCATGGTACCTTCAAACATACCTTTACAAATACAGTAGTTTACAATACACAAGGCCCACTGACCATCTTTGTGTTATTCTAAAAAAACTAATTTAATAATTACTGTACACCACACAATCAAAAAAATATACAATAAACATACAAAACGTGTGCCTTTAATACTGAGACTTCAAGAGAGACATTTCATGTCTCATATATAAAATGCTATAACAAACCAACTCGTTTGGTTCTGCCTGATTGTTAGATCAGGACTGTTCACACTGGGATGTGCACACTGGAGCTCCACCCTGTTTTGGATGTATCAGACATCCGTCATGGCCTGATCATGTTCAATTTACTTACAGTTCAATAGACCAAAAATAAATAAATCATAAATAAGTAAATGTACAAGCAAACGGCCACCTACTGATCTGTTCTGGTGTAGCCAATAAACCTGTCAGCACTTCTGATGATGGGGTAAATAACTAGTTTGACGTTTTGGACATTGTTTGTGCGTTTTAATTCACGGCCTTACAACAATAACAACAGAAAATTCGTGTACAGACTTGGCTCAAAATGCACGAGGCAACGAGCTTTTTAGATTGTCTTAAATAATGTTCACAATGCCTATAACGATCAGTAGTTTTAACTCTGGCATTGTTTACAGATTATGCAAAAATCACTAAGATTCTAACTACCCAGCTATTGCAGCTGTCAGAAAACCAGCTCGCTCCCTCACTCACGTTTATTATTAACATTCATCCTGCAACCCAGCAACCGGCTCAACATTTTGCCCACGATTAACGCTTTATTAAAGGCGTGGTCTCCAACCTGCCCCCATTTGGGATTATAATCCTAGAGGCCTTACTTGTCCGCTCATCGTTGAAAATATTCACATCTCAGCGGCGTTGTTTCTCCATCACTAACGACGTTAGCCAACTGTTGATAGCCGCCTCGCGCGCTCGAATGCTCGCGCAGCGCTGGCGTTGATGAAATGACGTGTTGATTCGCCGGTGGCTAACCTGCTAGCAATGTAACCGAAACAGTGCGGCTACCAGGCATATAAAAAAGGTACATTTGGCACATAAACTCGAGAAAAGTAAAACGGTGCCAAAGCGTTCTCTGGTATTTGATCAGCGCAGTGAAATCCAGCAAGCCAAAAGAAGACTGAACTATTTCTCTAACGGCCCGTCCGCCATTTTGAGACACTGCAAAAAAAAGGAGGTGCAGTCTTCCCCCTTGCTTCAGTACAGCCATACACAAATTTATAGGAAAGTCACTTACCCTACAGTGTCACCACCGAATTCGTATCCGCTACAGAGAGGCAAACGGGGAGCAGTTAAAAGTTGGTAAAGCAAAAGACCTGAATGATGGACTACGTCCGTTCCCCTTCTCTCTGGTTAGCTCCTAGCAGCTACCGTTGTTTTCTCAGCATTTACTAACGCGCATGCGCGGGAGCTGACTGACACTGACGCGGCACGCACGCCCTTCACTTTCACACAGCTTAATTTTAACAATTTAGGTTGCTGTAACTGTAACCGGTCCTAATCGTATTACACAATATTACCCACTTTTACTGTAAATACCTTAAAATTGGACTAAAACCTCAGCTTATCTGTGCAAATTGTCAATGACCTCAAACTACGCGCGGTCACAGCAGCATCAAGCACGAGCAACCTGGCCCCGCGAGGCACCTGTTAATGACGTCACCTGCCGGATTTCATATTAATGGCAAGCTTTCAGGTGAATTACAAAATACGTAAATGATGACTAAATGAATCAGTGTTTCACTGTCCTGGGTGTAAACGAGGATGTATGTGTTATATACAATAGCTAAACTAATTATTATTCACATTAGTGAATATTATTATTATTATTATTATTATTATTAGTGAATAAGAAATAGGACTTTGGGGCAAATAGAGGGGAATATAATAAGCCATGCATGTGGTTCTGGTACTGTAACATGACTAATTTGAAACTAAAAACTTATTGAATAACGTGTGCTATAGAAGCAATTCAGATCAGTTTAGATCTGACACTTTAAATTTAATACCAACAGATCCTTCATATCAAAGCTTAAGGTGAATGATCGACACCTGTCATTTCATAGCAGTGAAGAAAATTCTGTATATTTACATTATAGATCAAAGAAAGTTATTTCCTAATCTGCAAAACTATCCGACACATTAAAAGGCTCACATGTTAGACTTTTAATCATCAGTGAGAAACCACTCTGTATTTGCTAGTTCCTTTATTTCATTTTAATACAAAAGCATACTTGAATCAAAAAATAATTAGATTATTATTTATGGAGCACAACCGACAGGCTTCACATCTACAATGGAAAACAAAGGAAAAGAAATTTAGACAGATGTACAATGATCTGGACGGATCTCGGAAGTTAATGATCCAAAACGAGGACTACAGACATGAGTGGAGGTTCGACAGCAGCTCAGGGTGAAGGGGAGAGACAGTGTCTTAAAGCAGCGTTGGTAGACTTTTATTTATGTGTTTAGTTTGACTATTTTCAAGATTTATAGATAAGTATCGAGATGGTATAATATCTGAAATCTACTTCAGGATCCAGAGTGCTATGATTGTGGAGATTGCATTATATTGACTGCTTTGTAGAACATTCTCAGCATGGGAGGTGTGTGTGTGTGTGTGTGTGTGTGTGATGCAATTCTTTGTTCACCAGGATAAAAAATATGCAGCTGTCGTGTTTTTTTTTTTCTTATTAGATTTTTTTTTATATGCAAATTTCCACAAATTCACTTTTGTGAACATAAAACACTCAGCATATCTCAGCAATAGCAAACCTAAAGACAGACAGTTCCAGTTTAAACCTTTGTAAACTGCATTGCATCCTTTTTGTCCATAAAAACCATCAATAACTATACATGTAGATTACAAATAGTCTTCTATTGCACTAATTTTCATCAGTGAACAGCAAAAAAAAAAAAAAAAGACAGAGTGATAGAGAATTGCTAACACTTTTTTTTTTGCATATACACCCAATGATCAAATGTTTACAAACATTTCAACTGTTATGGATATACATCATCTGTGTTAAATATTCCAACCATTTAGAAACAAGGGACTGATCAATTTTAATCTGAAGCTTAATGAAGTTGTACTTGAAAGCAATTGCATTCTGTGAGTGCAAATTAGTAATGATGCTTTGCGTCCCATTAAATATGGTGTTTATTTTCAGTTGCAAGTTGAAAGCAGGGAGCCTTTATTAGCCTAGAGCACACCTCAGTGGATACGAAGGGTACTGCAGCCTGTGACAAGCCCAGCCTACAACGTAGCTCTTGTCCTAAGTACTGGTAGGCAAACAAAAGGTTAAAATACAAGAACATAAGGTTACAACACAAAGGAACAGTCATGATTTTGACCCTTTGGATGACATAAAAACACAGGACATATACCAGCCTGGTTCAAAGAATAAACAGGCACAAATCCCACAAATTTGCAGGGTAATTTACTCCATTTTTTGTTCATAAGCAGTAAAACATACAAATACTCCTTCCCTGTTCTTATATATACTCATCAGAAGAAAAAAAAAAAAAAAAAAAAAAAGACACACACAATCAATATAGCAATCCATCTCCCCTCCAAGTGCAGACTACTGCAACAGAGAGGGATAGTTCCAGCATTTCTATTGCTTTACACTTGTACATTTGTCACAGCAAGACGTTTGGCATTTGGAAGGTAGATTCGCACAGCATTTAAACAGGCAAGCACGGCCTTCATCCTTTTTTTTGGTACATCACACAAAAGCAGCCTCTCTCAATCCATTTCTGGTGCTAGTTTCAGAAAAGTGCACTAAAAATACTGGTTAAAAAAAAAAAAAAAAAAAAAAAGAAAGAAAGAATGACAAGAAGGAGTTCTGTTTTACCAAAAATGAATGACAAGTGTCACAAAAACTATGTCAGTGTCCAACAAGTCCAGTCTGTCATATAGACTGTAATAAATGGTGATTTTTACCATGCTAGAGTAAGCTCCAGATACTGCCTGTCCATTCATTATTCAAGTTTGCACTAGTTCTCTATGAATAGAGCTATATGTAGAAAAATATGATTCAAATGATTTTGTTACAGCAGCAGTGGCAGCTGTAGAGGCAACCTCACACAATTTCTGCACGAATATAACACACACACACACACACACACACACACACAACTGAAAAGATAACGGATTAAAAACGATCAAAAAAATTTGACGCTGGACCTTTTAAATTTGTATTTCAATCACCATAAATCAAGTTTTGTTACACACACGTTATAGCTCTATAAAACAGACCTAAATTAAATGATTTGATGAAAGATACAAAATGGCTTTAATTCCCCCCACATACTTACTACATTTTACAAAAAAGAAACGGATCAGGTTCGGTTTTAACAGAACATCTGTCATCAGTCTGCAATGCTTTATATGAGAACGCACATCTGTAACGTTGTGAAGACACAGCAGCCACCACTTGGTATGTTAATGGTATGGGATATAACAGGGATACTATTATTATTATTATTATCATCATCATCATTATTTGTACCTGGACTTTGAAAGCTAGGTCATAGTGTATACATTCTGAAGTCTTCGTCCAAGTTCTTGTGCAACTTTCAGATATTTTTTCCCCCCACACACACATTTGGGCAGCGTAGAAGTAACCTGAGTTTGCAGATAGTGGTTGGTGGTGGTGGTGGTGAGTGAAAGTGGTGGTGTTGGGCTTCACTTCACTGAAACTAACAGAGTTTAGTGCCTGGACTCCTAAACCCGAAAGAGAAGCAGAAGATGAGATTGGGTGAGTGTGGCCCAAAAATGGATTGTAAGATGTGAAAATGGATGGATGGACAGATGGACGGATTGTTCGATTAAAAAGGCTCTAGTATACAACAACGACAACAACAATAAGAACATCATGCTGTTTCTTGGTCACCAGCTTCAAACAAACAGGCAGGAAAACAGTAACACAAGAGCCGCAGTCTGGCTCTCTGCCTGCCCACATTATTCACTGGTTCCGTGCCTTTCACGACTGCTTTTCACTCTACCACTTGCTGAACAATTCCCTGTCTGTTCCCTCTGCTTTAAGCTCAAATATACTCATTTAAATTACACAGCTTTGTTCTCAGTTCTACAGGTTCAAGCAGATGACTGTTGCATCATGGCCTTCCCTGCTACAGGGTATGTGTGTGTGTGCAGGATTAATCATCAACGGGAATTTTGTCGTCCAGTGCCAGCTGACCGTTCTGCTGTTCCTCACTCTTCCCAGAGTCTTGTAGTTGCTGTCGGCGCTGGACCTCTGCCTTCAGGGTCTCCAAGTCCTTTTGGCTACAAGACATCAGGTGTTTTTTTATAGTTACTGCTCAATATAAGATGGCAATATCAGGCAAGGTAAAATACCTGTATTCACAATGCACATTTCATGCTTTATCACTTCTGATTGATGATGTACACTGACATTTGTCTCATGAAATCTGTTTGCAAATTAAAAAAAGAAAAAGAAAGAAAAAAAAAAAAATGTACAGCACTGTGATGAAACATGAAATAAGAGACCAGCTGAAGACGAGCCATCACTCCTGTACGGACCTTTGCTATGCTGCTGCAGGCTGAACAAACATAACTTTGCACAGATGTTGGACATAAATACCACAGTTTATTTACACGAAGCCGACGTGAAGCAGAAAATAGAGAAAGACAGTAGGTTTTTAAAAAAACAGAACAAAAAAAACAGGACAGTGGTGGCCTAGTGGTATAGGGTGCTGGATCGCTGATCCAAAGTTTGGGGGTTCGAGTCCCACTCTCCACAAGGTTGTCATTGTCCCCCCAGTGCAGCTAACTGGGTTATCAAAGGACCGCCATGTCTCTCACTGTCTATGGTGTGAGGCATGTATAATTAAAAAAAAAAAAAAAAAAAAAAAAAAAAAACAAATCGCTGACTTTTCAACAAGAGTAGCTGCAAAGCCATCAGTGTGTTTCCGCCAGGTGATGGCCTGGCGAGCTGTCCAGGGTGTACTCTGCCCTAACCTAGAGTCAGCTGGGAGGGGTGTCAGCCTTCCCGTGACCCTTATTAGGATTAAGCGGTGACAGAAAATGAACTGATGATGATGAAGGAACAAACAAAAACAAAACACAGGGCACATTAACTTGTTTTATCTAACCAAATCAACGGAGACTGAAATCACTGACGATTCAAATGGAAGTAGATTCATTGCACAGGATCACAATCACAGCCATGTTTATTTTAAAAGAGTTCACCATGAAATTCCAGTCGGCCCTCTACTTACGAAAACCTCGGAGTACGAAAAATCCAGGTTACGAAAACCATTTTCCTAAATTTTCGTCCTCTTTTTACAAAAACAACCTCTTTTTACCAAAAGCGCCAAACGCGCCATTCAAAATTCAAACAATACACGAGTTGCTCTCATTGGCTGTCTCCCAACATCCCGCCCTGCTGGCCTCCCATTGGCCATGTTTAATAATGTTTTAATTAATAAATATGTTAATAAAATAGTTTAATATGTTAATAAAATGTTGAAATGGTTTAATAAATAATTTTCTTCTACTTTTAACATATATTTCATACATATTTCGTACAAAATTGGTGTACTTTTATTATTTCTAAAGGGTTTAGGGGTAGCTCTGGGAGCCTTGGAACGAGTCATGCGTTTTACATGTAAAATGCGCCTCGACTTACGAAAACTCCAGGCTACAAAAAAGGCTTTGGAATGGATTAAATTCGTAAGTAGAGGGCCGACTATAGTTTATTAATCCATATTACCGTATTTTCTTGACTACAAGTCACTTTTTTTCATACTTTGGCTGAAGGTGCAACTTGTATGTGAAATTATTACATATACAGGGAGTCCACAGTTTACGCCGGTCCTGACCTACGCCGTTTCGTGGTTACAAACGTGCTCCCATAAAAATATTAAAAATAATATTACGCATCATTGCGTCTTACGCGGTTACGTAAACAAACGCAAACTAGTTTCGGGCGCACGAGGCGGAAGAATACGCCGTGTTGTGGTTGTGGGCCGAGGAAGACGGCGTCACTTCCCTTCACTCAGTCTTGGTACTGTAATAATACGCGTCATTTCATCTTATGCGGTTACATAAACAAACGCGAACTAGTTTCGGGCGAGCGAGATGCAGCAAGCATCGACAACTTTTGAGGCTCAGGATCCCAACTTGGAAAGGTTCACTAGGGTTTCCAGAGGCATCATGGATTTGATGCAATGCTACAAGGAGATCTTGGATGAGAAGAGGTTGCTCTCTGTGCAGTCTAACCTGGAGCAGTATTTTAAGAAAGTAGAGAGGCCTGCAACAGATCCTGTACCCTCTACCTCAGCTGCATCTACTACTCCAGGCTCACCTGCCCCGGCTTCTCCAGCACAATAAGCCTGTCTCTCCCTCCTTTACTGTATTTCATTCTTGTGGTAAGGAATTGTTTTATTTTTTAAAAATACTTTTTTAGGTCATTAACTGTTATATTTTATTATAGCACTGTATGCACAGTACCTTTCAGTATATTTTATGTTATGTTCCGACTTACATTGAAAATCGGGTTACATCGAGTCTTAAAAACGGATCAGCATCGTAAACCGAGGACTCCCTGTAATTATGTTCGTCATAATAATAAACATAATTTCACGTTTGTTTTTTTTTACACTCACAACCACAAGAGGGCACTCTAGACTTGGGTACCGGTGCCTGTTCATCCACCACTGAAGAAATGGCCCCAAAAAGAAAATCCTCTTCTGTGGATTACAAGCTGCAAGTAGTGAAATATGCAGCAGAAAACGGTAACTGAGCAGCAGAAAGAAAGTTTGGCGTGAACAAGAAACTTGTGAGGGACTGAAGAAAAGCGGAGATTATTACTGCAATTAAGAAAACAAAAAAGCTAATCACGAGCTAGAAGCTAGTTGGCCACAGCTAGAGGAACATGCCTCAAGGAGAGGCTTGTCAACAGTACAGCTGCGTCTCCACGCCCACGTGGTGAAATTGCAACATATAATTCTGTTCATCATTATAATAACGAACATAATTTCACATATTTATTTTTACACTCACGACCGCAAGAAGGCAACAAGACCGCCTCTTGATCAGAGCGAGGACCACAACGTCACAAAAACTGGAAGCAGATTTCCAAGCCAAGGTCGACAGTTTCCGTGAGTTTGCGACTTATATGTTTTTTTTCTTCTTTATTATGCATTTTTTGGCCAATGCGACTTGTGCTCTGGAGCAACGTATAGTCAGGAAAATACAGTAAATTACATAAGAATATGCAAGAAGCTGCATGGACATTTGGTTTTGTTCACATAGTCCTAATTGCAGGACAGGGGCAGCAACAGTTCTATCAAAATTTTATTGAAATGTTAATATAACTAGTTCATGCTTGGTGGAAATACAATGTAAAGACTTATGCCCTATATGGGAACCGGTTTTAATTACCCATGTGCTCATTTTAAGATACTGTAAATGGTATTTAACCCCCCCCCCCAGTATTTTTTTATCTTGTGCCAAATAACCGCCCATGTGTACTGGGAGCAAAATGGTGGATCAAACTTACGAATTTTATTCGATCAGTCTCTGTAACGGTAAAATGAGGCATTCACTGCCTGTAAAAGTGAGTTTACATGGTATTTCAAGACCCCCTGCCACTGGGGATCGTTCCGCCGTGCTTTAAAAAAAAACAGTAAAATATTTTGCTGTGTTCTCTTGGTAAATGTCCAATAACCGATGAACCATTAGAAACTGCTACAGCAAAACTATGGGATGCTCTGAATGAATGGAGCGATGAGCCAGATATGGACCTATCAGAAAGTGATGCGTATTTTTCACCCGATTCTCCTGCTCTCTAACTTCATAAATTTAAAGATGTTCCTGGCCATGTGCTTTTCAATGTGCCTTGTGCTAAAGTTGACCTTTGTGTTGTTGACTTTCATGTTGATTGGCTCGATTTTACATCGGGGAAAATATTCAAAGGAACAGCACCAGGAGGGAAAATTAAAGGGTCTTTTTTTTTTTAAATTATGCTGTTTTCTGTTTATTTTCAGCTCTCATGTAAGTAATTTGGTTCATACCACAAAATGAATAACACAAATACCAGTAAAACTCTTTGATTGTTCCGTTATTATTCGTGTTTTCCACCTCTATGGTAATAAGCACATACCGTTCTACTCCGCTGGTAAGCATTTTAACAAGCATCCACCCACTCCAATTTTTAAGCGCTTTGGGCGCTTATTCCGTCAAATACGGCGTATGTTACATGAACAAATTAAGATTGAAAAGAATAGGGAAAAACTTTCTCGTTTGAAAGATGAAAGGTCAAGCAGAGTTAAACATAAATCATTGGAAAGTCCATATATGGTTTCCTGTAAGTGCTCCATGGTAACGGCATGTCAATTGGCACTTAAGATTTTACGTGCTAAAAACGTCAATCTATGACGTTGTTTTAACCATTCAAGGTCACTCAAGTCCAAAGAAGACTGGTTTCCCCAACTGTTTCTCATTAAATCATGAAGTCTGTCACTTTTTTCTCAGATATAAACGATTTCAATTTTAATATAGGAAATGTCCATTTCCAAAATGTTGTGACCTTACAAAATTAAAATCATATCTGGGACTCAGCTAGAGGAGTGTTCCGACCAAGTTTGGTGAAAAGCCGTACAGGGGTCGTGGTCAGAAATTTGTTCAAAGGAAAACAAACGTCAGTCATTGCAATGTCTCTGCTAAAACTACATTTTGTGGTGGCAGTAATAAAGTAAGTGAAAGTGTAATGATGTTGAACCCACCTGAGAGGAATAAAGATGATGCCGTTGATAATATTGAGCTGCTCCAGAACACTGGCCATGCTTGGCGCTGTGAACTGCACATAAACAATTTGCATCGAAAACATTAACTCACATCCAATTGCCAACAACTATAAAATAACGTTCTACTGAATACTGAGGAAATTGTGAACTTGCCTTGAGAGGCATGATGCTGGCATTGGAGCCATTCTTGTAGATTTCATTCATGGTTCTCTGTAGGGCTACAGCTTGTTGGGTAAGGTACTTCAGGTACTCTGAACTCTCCTTGGTCTTTTCGTGAGCTTCACCAACCTGTTAATTAAAGAAATGCTACATCTATATGGTTCTAGTTCACCAATTATACATGAAGGCAAGAAAAGTCTGATAAACATCTAACCTGATTCATTAACAAAATTTTCTTATGCACAGCTGGTTATAGTGTGCAATGTATTTTGAAAGATATTGAGAGTAATGTAGTGTTGCAGTCAGGGCTCTGTCACGTGCACACAGGCATGTACCTGGTTCTTGTAAATGGTGTAGCCCTCCTTCTCATGCTGCAGAGCAGAACGGAATTCAGCCTTGCTCTCGTATACCCGAGCTACAAGGTGGTGACTGCACAGAAATGAATGCAAAGACAAGCTCAGAGACTTTCAAACTTACTTGTACCTGTTTAATTCTAAAGAGCAGCAAAACCCTATACCTGAGGGCAACTTTAAGGGATCGGGGTCCATGGTATTTGGAGTTGATAGCCAAGGCATTTTCTAGGAAGCGTAACGAGAGGTCATACTCCATCACGCCATGTAGCACCAGACCGATATTGCTCTGCAAGAGACAAACCCAAACAGTGGTTTTAGTTCAGTGTTATACACTGAACTTGACTTTCATATAAGGAGACCCCAAGTAGAACTCCAAAAATATATTAACTTCACTGAAACAAGGTTTCAATTTAAAATTGTTTTGATGATGCCATCAGTGATGTAATGTAATGTAACCATCACATTATGACCACACTGTCCGCAAAGTTTTGAACCGTTTCCTGATTGAGAAGATTTCCTCAATGGAAACCCAATATTACAAAGGAGTAACAAGATGCCCCTGCATCATGGACATAGTGTTTCTGACAAAAAAAAAAAAAAAAATTTTAACCAACAACGAAAAAGGAAGACCCCCCCCAGATCGATCAATGCTCAAGTATGGTGTGTGTGTATACATCTTTTCCTTTCGGCTCCCCCCCAGGGGTCGCCACAGTGAATCATCGCATATTTGATTTGGCATAGGTTTTTATGCTGGATGCCCTTCCTGACACAACCCTTTAGCAAGGGGCAGAAACATAATGATGGCTATGCAGTTACTCTTTATGAAAGTCAGCAATGATTCTTTTACATGCCTCACACCATGGACAGCGAGAGACATGGCTGGCCTTTGATAACCCAGTTAGCTCCACTGGGGGGACAGTCACAACCTTGTGGAGAGTGGGACTCGAACCCTCAGTGATCCAGCGCCCTATACCACCAGGCCGCTATTGCCCCTATTTTATTTTATATATATATATATATATATATATATACACACACACACACACACACACACACACACACACACACACACACATACACATCTGTCTGATCACAAAATTGATGGTGAAATGTGTGACACTGACCTTTTACATTTTTGGCACATTTAGAATTTTTTTTTTTTTTTTTTTTTTACATTTTTTAAAAATGTATTAGGTATGCATTAAAGCATAATGGACAGTATGAATAACCTTCTATTCACTAATAAATAGTTTTAGCTAATAATCGTATAATTAGTTGCACTGTGCTAGTTGATCGTGCTTAACATGTTCAACTTTTCTTTATTGTCTAAAGTTAATAAATGTCAATATATCAGTGATCTGAGGGAGCACAAGATACAGCATGTAACATGGACAGGAAAAGTTACGTAGATCATTGATCCCATTTTAAGTCTGCTTATTTACCAATTTTACACATACAAATTCTGTGGTTCCCCCATGCTCTGATTTAAGTAGTTATTGAACCTGTGAAGACCTGAGCAGAGACTCAGCGGGACGTGAAAATAATGATGTCCTTCTCTTGTCACAAAATTGAGTGTGAAAAGGTGTGTAAACTAGGAAGTATTTGAATTATTTCAAAAACAATAAGTGTTCACTATATGTACATATTTTGATATGATATTGAGAGGCATATAAAAGAACTATTGCTGACTTTCGTAAAGAGTAGCCGCAAAGCCGTCAGCGTGTTTCTGTCCCTTGCTAAAGGGTTGTGACAGGAAGGGCATCCGACGTAAAAACCTATGCCAAATCAAAATGTGCGAATCAGAAGTGTGCTGAAACATTTAGAATGACTTCTATGGAAAATAATTATTAGAAAGCCATTCCTTATTTGTATATGAAGTGTGTAGCTAAATCAATACCAATATTATCCTTAAATTATTCATGTAATAATAATAATAATAATAATCCCTTATGACTTACATCGAGAAGAGCCATCTCGGGATGATCCTCTCCACATACTAACAGCATGAGATAGCGGGCTCTGTACAGCAGCTTGAGTGCAGTGGACAGCTGGCCATTAGCAAAGCAGTACAAAGCCAAGTGCATCTGTTTAAAACCATAAAAAAAAAAAAAAAAAAAAAAAAAAATCAGATACAGGATCCACAAATCTTAATGCTTCAATTAAAAAATATATATTGGAAAAGTGCAGGGTTTTCCCCCCCAGACACCCACATATTCTTGAATGGTGTTCGGATGCTCAATACCCAGCACTCTCTCACTCATCCGAACAGCTTTCTGCTGGTTACTGAGGGCCTGTAAAGCAAAGCAATTCACTGTGATGAGAACCTAAAAGCAAGCTGTGAAATAAAACGAGTAATACATGTGCATACGGACCTCAGGGTGGTCTCCCATGATGTAATTAAGGCGAGCCAGGAGGTGAAAACAGGCACAAATCTCCACGTGCATAGCTCCATAAACATTGTTGAAGAGGTTCAAAGCCTCATTGATTAGCTCACATCCTTCCTTAAGGAAACCTAAAAATGCAGGGGAACGTCTCATGTTAAGGATATTTCATGGAACCACAATGCTCAGAGTTTGCATTGGCGCTTTTTCTACTTGCTGTGTGGCCGTGGATGGTCCACATTCTTTAACGCTGCTCTTGTTGAATAAATTGTATGAATAAAACTGAATTCATGTCAGTATGAAAGAATGAGGAACCTGTCTGAGACTGTACATCAATCTTGGTTATAAAACTGGTCGTAACTGGTATAAACCCAAAGTCCTTGAAAGATATCTCAAGGGTAATATATTATACCATTGCTTAATTTTCATAATGTCCGATGGTTTTGTTGTTAGTTTGAAGATGTTGCGTTACCTTGCTGGACTTTGGCTTGCCCACTCTGGAAGAAATGAAAGGCATCGGAGGCTTTAGGGTTGACGTGCTTTACTACTGGGAAGATGTTCAGTATGTCTTCCTCTGTGAAAGCCGGCTTGTGGCGGCTGTCGAAGTTGTACTCCTTTATTAGGATCTGCAAAGAAAGCACAAAGCAATGCCTCATGTAGAATTAAGCATCCATCTCCCACAAAGTCACACCCACTAAAACGGGCAGATCAATAAAAGCATTACCTGGATGCCAGTTTTGATAGAGATTTCCCTCAGGAGGGTGATTTTCTGCAAGCCATATTTCTCCACTGCCTGGTCCACACTCTCACTGGCATAAAAAAAATAAATAAATGACATCACAAAACTACAGATTTTCTCCCCCTTCCCCCCATCTTAATTCTGCTTGGGTTGTATTCCATTTAAAACCCTATTTTATAATCTGCAATTTCTGCATGTTTATCATTGCTCATATGTCAGTCATAGCATTTGGTATACACCACACCAGGAATTGCTTACTCCCTTGGGATAATTAACAATTATGCATTGAATTATAAGGAATTATTGAATCAGGTGAAGTATGATCTGGAGAACTATTAGGTTGAGGAGGTTTTATCTCCGCATCACATAAAATTTGAATTTTTATTCCTTTTTTTTTTTAATCTCCACTGTTGCGCTGAAAGCAATGTTGATGTATTTTGTACAAGCTCCGTGAGGTATCTTTTCAAGTCAGATTGAAACACACATCTTAGGGCTCAAACTCCTGTAAAACATTGTCTGCGTGATCATGCACTACCGGAGTGCTGCCTGGCTGATTTTGACAACAAATGATGAAGCCTCCAGTCAATAAATCCGCAAATACTAAATCAACTTGTGTCGCTAATGTTAGTGTTGCTGCTAGTGCCACAGAGGCTGAGACGGAGCCAGCTGATGACATGCTGACGTTCAGTATGTTCACCAAAGCCTTGGACTCTTGTTATTTTATTTCTTTTTTAACTTTACTTATCTAGTTAATGGCATGTTAGGCGTTTGTTGCAGGTGACACACGGAGCTTTCAAGTGCACTTGCACACCTGAAAGGTCCAGAGAAGCCGCGCTTCGTCTCACAAGCTCTGTTTGTCACCTGCAACAAACACCTCACATTCAAAGGGGAAGGACTTAAGAAGCGCACTTTAATTGAGGTGAGCGTGCAGTTTGTGTTTATAGGGCGTAAATGAGATTACTTAATTAAAGTATGAACTGCATTCAGTCCAAGCAGCTCAGCCACGCCCCTCAGCCACAGCGGGAAAAAGCAGACACACACAAACATTCTAAACATTAACTTAGGCACTGTACTGGAATAATAATTGAAAAAAACTTTAATAATATAGCCTTATAACAGTTCAGATGATTATTCCTCTTCAGGCACTTCAGAGGAAACTGTCGTTTCTTCAGGAGAAAGTCTTATTTCTTCAGAAGAGACGGCCCTTAACTGGCGTTTGAGTGGCATCGTAGAGCTTAACTGGTTAATATACATACAAAATGAAAACATATACATACTGTATGTATGTGTATATATATATATATATATATATATATATATATTTATTTTTAGATAGATAGATAAAGTATGCTGTATAATGTTTATATATATTTTATTAATAAATATCACAGTACAAAATTAAAAAGTTTTTCTTTGTCATTACTACATTTTACTACATTATACTGTCTACAGAATGTGTTTAAGAAGCATATTTTAGCACATGTCATAGATACATAGTATTTTACTTCCAGTTGATCATTCGCGCATGTAATATGATACAAGGGGTTTTACTTCTGGTACAGGACCCGCGTTCAGTGTCCATTATTTAAAGAACAAAAGATGTACATTAATTAGAAATGTGCGAGAAATTGTTACAAATAAAATATCTATAGATTTAGAATTATTATCATTAACGGAAACAATGAATGTTTATCTGTCATTGAAAACCAGTTTGTATTCAAAGCTGTTCAATCTTATATAAGACAATCAAAGAGATTTGCCTAAACTGTCCATCTTTATTTATTTATTTTTTCCCCTGTCAAGTATATTCTCTTATTTTTCTCATTAGTCTTTGTGTTGTAATTTGTAGTGCATCATCATTTGTAAATACCATGGAGAGGGTTCTCCAAGTTGGATAATCCATTTCCCAATCCATTTCATCAGTGAATAAATATGGTTAAAACAAAAAAGAACTCGCAGATTATCTTCATTCGCGAGAGGGGCGGAACCAAACCCCCGCGAATAATGAGGGCCTACTGTATATATTACACACACACACACACACACACACACACACACACACACGGATCCCTCGCTACTTCGCGCTTCAATTCATGCGGCTTCAGTGCATCGCGTTTTTTTTTTGTTTTTTTTTAAAATATTCATTGAATTAAAAAAATAAGGAAATTAAGGAACAATAGGGGGAAAAGTTAAGGAAAATGCTGCGAAAACGAGGCCAATTATGCAACAAAAAAAAAAAAAAAACAAAGGAAAAAAAAAACCCTAAACAAACAAAACAAAAAACAACCCAAAACCTCCCATCAAAACTGTGTAGTTACATTGTTGTGAGGTGCACATCTGCGTGTGTGCACGTCTGTATGTGTGTATTTATATCTTATGCATTATTTTTTAATGTTTGTTATTATAAGCATTTATAGCATTGAATATGTATTTATTGATATTATATGAACATATATGTCAGTCGGTGGGTTGATCCTACTTCGCGGAATTCGGTGGTTGCAGGGGAGATCACGGTCCCAATGAACCGCAGAAATTGAGGGATCCCGATATTTTTTTTTTTCCATTTTTTGCATGTAGGCTTGTAAGGGAACTTTGTGGTGAAATTCTGATGCAGTTGTGGTGATGTCATTCATTTTCATGGATCCGGTTAACGGCAGGTTCACTTCTGGATCTGCTGGTAAATCAGTCCCATTGTCATTGTGACAGGTACTTTGTTTAATATCCCTCTAATTTTGCCAAATGTATATGCATCTAATTATGATGACCAGTTTATGGCCATATTTCTCCTCCCTTCCCAATATTGACTCATCATCTCGTAATAGGAGGTGACCTGAACTGCTGTCTCCACAAACTCGACAATTCCTCCACTAGGAGAGCTGCCGGCTCTAAAGCTAAAAAGCTGATAAATAGATTTCATACAACTACGGCGTGCCGGGCATATGGCGAAATGTTAATCTAAATACTCACAGTCATTCATTTTTCTTCCCAGTTCATCACACATTTTCCTGTATAGGTTATTTCCAATCAATCACTCACCCCTTTTACTCACCATGCAGTTTTCAAACAACTGTGCTTGCTGCCCTCCTTGGAGACTAAACATTCGTTCTCTATCCCACATTAATCATGTTAAATTCGTATCCATGCAAATAGACTTCTTTACTGAAACAAACACGACTGTCGATACAAATCATAGCACTCCATGGGACATTTTCAAGCCAGACAGGAGAGGACAATTAATTTTTCGTGTCACTTTTGAAAAACGGGAGCATTCCTTCACTTTCACAAGTCTCAGCATCCACATTCTATAACTGGAGCAAGAATATATTTTCTCTCCTTCCCGTACTCTCTATGAAAGAGATTCTCCTTCTGAAAACGGAGTTTGACACCCTTTCCTCCTCGGAAGCAGTAGACGTGCTCATCATGTCCAGGCACACCTTTCATGAATACAGTATGGTGAGAAACCTGTTTGCCTTCTCGCTCACAACCTTGTGCAGTCATCTGCTTCACCATTTTAAAGAATTTGGCATAAGCAGTGGTTTCACTCACGACCCCCTCGAAATTTTTATGCATCATTATATACCTCAGAACAACAAAATCCCCCGCCATGAAGACCTGCTCAAGTTTTTTTTTTTTTTTTTTTTTTTTTTTAAATATCTTCTCTTACCAAAAGTGGCTGCTGCCGCCGGAGCCCTTGACGCTCCAATTAGTTTAAATGAGGCTAATGAATCAATCACAGCCATGAAAGGTGGTAGGAGTCCTGCACCAGGTGGGTTTTCTGTTGTATTCTTTAAAAAGTTCTCCGCTCTCACCCTGCCTATTGTATATCATGAATCTTTTCTATCAGGCGTTTCACCCAGAACGATAGTTCTTTTCTTCTTCTTCTTTTACTTTCGGCTGCTCCCTTCATGGATCGCCACAGCAAATCATCCGCCTCCACCTCACCCTGTCCTCCGCATCTTCTTTTCTGACTCCAACGACCTTCATGTCTTCCTTCACCACATCCATAAATCTCTTCTTTGGTCTTCCTCGAGGCCTTCTGCCTGGTAGTTCCAACCTCAGCATCCTACTGCCAATATACTCACTATCCCTCCTCTGTACATGTCCAAACCATCTCAATCTAGCCTCTCTGACTTTGTCTCCAAAACATCTTACGTGGGCTGTCCCTCTGATATACTCATTTCTGATACGTGAAGCCCAAATTTCACTACTTCTCAAAAATAATTCAGACCCTCACTGCTGCGGATCCTACTTCCCAATTTCTCTGTTGAACAATTCCCGCTTTCCGACTAGACAGGGTTCTGCCAAACTTAATATCCGCCGACCAGACAGGCTTCATCAAGAACAGGTTTTCCTTTTTCAAAATGAGGCGGGTATTCAATATTATCTACAACACGTCAGACTCCTCCACCCCTGAGCTATTAGTCTCTCTTGATGCTGACAAGGCTTTTGACAGGGTGGATTGGAGGTTCGTATTTTACACTCTTGACAGATTTGGATTCAGTGAGACGTTTGAGTCCTGAGTCAGGCTTCTGTACACGTCTCCAATGGCTTCAGGTGACACGAACAACATTTCTTCTTATATTTCCAAGTGGGCTGTGGTACGCGACAGCGCTGCTGCCCCCCCCCCCGTTCTCTATTCTTTGCATTAGCCATCAAACCACTATCCCTTGCACTTAGACATAATGCACAGATTGCAGGCATGATTACAGAGGGGCAGGAAAAGGTGCAGATGACCTGCTCTTATATATTTCCGACCCTGCCAAATCTTCGCCACACGTTTCTCGCGCTCTGGGATTTCATGACCTCTCAACTCTCCTCTTCTTTTCCTTTCAGCTTTTTCCCTTTCTCAAGAGTCGCCACAGCGAATCATCTGATTCGCACGTTTGATTTGGCATCGGTTTTTACATCGGATGCCCTTCCTGTCACAACCCTTTAGCAAGGGACAGAAACATGTTGATGGCTTTGCAGGTACTCGTTACGAAAGTCAGCAATGGTTCTTTTACATGCCTCTCACCATAGACATTGAGAGACATGGCCTGCCTTTCATAACCCAGTTAGCTGCACTGGGGGGACAGTGACAACCCTGTGGGGACTCGAACCCCCAACCTTAGGATCAGAGATCCTGTGCCCTATCCACTAGAACACCACTTCCCCTTCATGACCTCTCAACTAAATAAATAAATATCAAAAAAGGTATAATTTCTTTGTTGTACAATAAAATTTCTCAGGTGCAGCCCTTCTCCTCCTCCTCTCTCTCTCTCTCGCTCTCTCTCTCTATCTCTCGCTCTCTTCAAGGACAAATTAGGAATTCGATCTCGGCGACAAAATTTGTGACGACCTCTGGCAGTCCATCTTGGAGAGAAGTTCACAATTCATCCATCTGTGCTGGGCTCAGTCTAATGCAGTGCAAATTTGTTCCTTGCACCCATTGGATAAAACAAAAAGATGTCAAAGTCCTTCCTAGATGTGAGCCGACTTGTAATCACTGTAATTTAGCCCCGGCCACTCATGCTCACGTTCTGGTCATGTGCAGAACTCGCAGACTATTGACTTGTTATCTTTAAACCTTTTTCTGAGTGCCTGAATAAATTGATTCCCCATTTCCCATTAGTCGCGATTTTCGCTGCTCCTCCAGGCTCACCGGTCCTATCCAAAGCAGAGGCCGACTGCATCTCCTTCGCCACCCTGCTTGCCAGGCGCTTAATACTGCTCAGATGTTGTTGTTTTTTTTTTAACTTGTTCTGATAAAATTCAATAAACAATAAAAAAATTAAATATTCACATAAAATATAGAGTAGTACAGGGATCCATCACTTTCTGCGATTAATGTGGACCGAGACACACCCCCCCCCCGCCGCAACCACTGATTTCTGCGACGCAGGATCGACCCCCTGACTGACATGTACGTACACGTATGTGTATTTAAGTAAAAAGATATTCAACGCTATAAATGCTTATAACAATTAAACATTTAAAAATAATGCATAACATGTAAATAAAATATAAATACACATATGTACAGACGTGCACACGCACACAAATGTATGTGCACACACTTCGATGCGCACCTCACATAAAAATGTAAGTAGTTTTGTTGGTGGGTTTTGGGTTGTTGGGTTTTTTTGTTGTTTTTGTTTGTTTGGGAGTTTTTTGCATAATTGGCACAATTGTTTTGCGGCATTTTCCTTAACTATTCCCTATTTTTCAATGAATATTTTTGAAAAACCCATGATGCATTGAAGCCGCAGAAACTGAAGCAAAAAGTAGCGAGGGATCACTGTATAAGTAGATTGTGTGGGATGTGAGAATTATCCTTTGGTCACTAGGTGGAGCTATGTACTTCGAAGACGGAAGTTTACAGCTTATGGTCACAGTGCATTCTTCTGCAGGACCTAGCCACTCGTTGTTATTATATCTATAAGGAAAAATACTGGTCTGTACCAATCGTGCAAGGATTTGTCTTATTCAATGGCAACGATGCTATACCAGGACTTGTTTCATGGCGTTAAACCAGTCAGAATTTTAGATGAATATAATAACATTTATTAGTATCTATACTACACAAGGAAGCAGCACAGTCTAAATAGTACATTATCCTGGGATTAAAATTCATTAATTATTCATTCAAAATATTTTCTCGTTTCTGATGTTTCTGTACTAAGCAAATCAGTGAATCCTTGGTATTCTTCTTCGAGCTGATTTATCAAATCAGTGGCATTTCATATAGCTAAATAATTTTGCACAATTGAAATGCACCAATATGTTCCTCGTCATACTTCCTTCCTCTCTACTCCGCACAATGTTGACAGCTACGTAGCCTTTTTGCTTCCGAGTACCGAGCGCCACCCAGTGGCAAAGATAATCATCACATATCCCCACAGGACACTTTAAAAATATTTTCATATATATATATATGATGTATAGAATTATTTGGTCTCTGAGGGTGTAAATAGATTAAACCATCTCAAATAAATAGTATGCTGTAGAAATTGACAAGTTGTAAACAGTAAGATACCTAAACATTTCTCATTACTACAACACAGAAATCGCCAAATGTAAAAGGTTCCTCACCACTGTAAAGCAAAGTGGTAATAAGTGCGGGCTTCAGTACAAAGGTTCTTCCACAGTTCGCTGGGGGTCAAGCTGGCCCAGGCCGTGTTGTCTCCTGCTCCAGGCACTCTATTTCGTCTCCTCTTATTTTTCTTTCGCGAGACCAGCTCATCTGCAGGTAGGTGGGCCACAGCTTCCGGGTAGGAGCTCAGGAAGCAGTTCAGGAAGTGGCTCACTGCAGCAGACAGGGCTGAAAGCTCGACACCCTACAATTCACACACACACACACCCAAATTGGGTCACAAGCATAAAAACACAGCGCATTTAAAAAAAAAAAAAAAAAAAAAAAAAAAAAAAAAAAAAAAAAAACTGTTCATTACAATCGAGCTCACCTGGAGGTAGGTCTTGAAGATATGTTTGGTGCATCTTGTGATTAGCTCAGTGATTCCTATTCTCTGTAATGAGGGGAAAATTGTACAGAACGGACACAGAACAGGCATAATGCCAAGAAACAGAAGAGACAATATGAGAAAAATAATGAGCCTTATTATGTACATAGACATGATCGAGCTGTGGTTTTGCAGGCATCTTGTCCACGAACTCCAGCACATTGCCGAGGTAGCGCATGTTGATACCACGTTGATGGAGGGCCTCGGTCAACGTGGCTCCATCCATTGGCAGGGCAGTGTGGTCCAAACAGTCTTTTATCTACAGAAGAAAAAAGAAAGTGTTCACCAAGCTGAAAAACTTGTACACATCTTACACCATTTCTTTCTTAGTATTAAGATAATATTTAATTTGAACTTCATTTAAAATACACATTTACACGTGTGTACATAAAGGTGCAATCGGATTGGTTCGCCATCACAAGACAATGGGCATTATCCGGAGTGTGGGAATTTGTTGGATGAATATACACAACAAATAAAACCTTAGAATTTCCGCATTCATGACTGTGACAAACTAGGAATTTAACAATACCGGAATCCCTCACTTTCCGTGGTTAATGGGGAGCGAGACAACACCCCGCGACCACCAATTTCCGCGAAGTAGGATCGACCCCCCCTGACTGACGTATACACACACACACACATGTATGTGTATATAATACAGTGGTACCTCACCTTACGAAATTAATCCGTTCCAGAATTGGTTTCGGAACCTGATCTTTTCCTAAGTTGAGCCGCATTTTACATGTAAAAGGCCTGATTCGTTCCAAGGTCCCCAATACTACCCCCTAAACCCTTTAAAAATTTTAAAAGTATACTTTTTAAGGCCTCCTTCTGCTTCAATATCGTACCGATGGTAGATGGGTTTGGTCATATTTCTTTGCAATATCACTCAACCGCATGCCTCGAGCCCACTTCTTTTCACTCGCACTGGGGAATCACTTTCACCGGGAATCACACGCGTTTAAACGCATTTTCCTTCACCTTTTCCACAGTTTTCCCTAAATTTCCTTATTTTTTTATGAATATTTTTGAAAAACCCACAATGCACTGAAGCCACAGAAACTGAAGAACGAAGTAGCGAGGGATCACGGAATTATATTGTTATCCGAAAAAAGCACCAAAAAAGCTGCACAATATGGTCATCATGTTTTCCATTGACCATTTACGGTACTATTGAGATGGTGCACATGTGACCACAGTGATGCTGAGAAATACGAAATTAAACCATAAAAATGTACTTTTAGTTTATTTTTTTCTTGTGTTTCCATGTAGTATATACGAAAAGAATTGATTTAATAAAGGCAGGATAGATCTTACTAAATATTCCCATTGACTTTCTGTCTCAGAATATGTCCAGCGATTAACCACCTCACCTTGCCTTGAGAGAACAGTTATGTGTGTGTGTGTGTATATATATAAAAATAAAAAAAATCAATTACCAAAGATGGGACCTGACAAGACACCAGGAAAGCTGCTGCATCTTTGAGAAGTTGCTTCTGCTTCTGGATATCTTCAGCACTCTCCTCAGGGAACCGCACTCCTGCATGAAACAGCACACACAAAAAAAAAAAAAAAAAAAAAAAATCATCAATGCTGCATATATCAATTTGAGGGAATTCAGAGATGATTGGGTCTGCTCTTATCTTTCATACCCGGGGAGAAGATGTCTGGGTTGAAACGAATATCAAAGGAGGTGTTGCTGATAGAGCCAACCGCTTTGCAGGCATTGAGAACGACTTCACGACTTTTGGGGTCTATTTCCGGTCCACAGACAAAATGCACAAGTTATAAACAATTCACTAGAGGGACATGATAAACTACAGAAGTTCTAATTATTTTCAAACTCACACCAGTTAAACAATAAAACAGGGCACGCAAGTACCAAAAGGATTAGATTATATGATTAAATGGATGACTAGCACACATTATCCAGACTGATTAGCAGGATTTGTGACCCACCATCACCATGAGTTGTTCACCCAGTAAGTCAATTCATCATCAATTTAATTTCATCCATAAAGAAACCATATTGCAAATCCAGTGAGTATTTAAAAAGGAGGATGCAAACGTGAGGATCATCATTATAATCACCATCATCATGCTAATTCTTGAGATTTTTCCCACATTTGAGCCTTTGAACAGGAGCACACACCCTAACTGAGATGCTGATTTATTACCAGAAGGGGTCTGCAAAGCTCCAAACGCACTAAAAATCTGAAGATGGCATGCATTTCACAGCTCAAGTACAGACGACCACTACAAGTAAGCATATACAGCACAATGAATGATCTGTTGCCTCTCTGTTAGCGGTGTGCTCCTGTTTCTCACAGCTCAAGCTTGGCTATTCACATGACGTACCAATCCCAGATCCATCTTCTGCTGCTAAAGACTCAGCCAGCTCTTTGGCCTGAGCTAATCCTGGTATAGTTTCAAGGGCCCCCTTACCCTCCAGCGGACTGTCACAGGCTCCATTGTGGCTCTCTGGACCTGTGCGTTCATCAGCATCCAACGAGACGCTACCATTTGTGGTCACTGTAGAGTTTTCCGGAGCTGTCGCCTGCTCTCGTTCGGTGGTCTCGGGTGTTTGGGTGGATTCAGAGGAAGAAGACGAGACTGGGGATAGAACTGCAGTTTCAGCTACATTCTCGGAGGCCTCTGGAGCGGATGCTTCAGTCGTGTTCTCGGGTAAGGCTGCAGGCTTTCCATCTTTATTGGCTTTGTGCTGCATTAGCTGGAGTGCTGCCATCTTCATGAAAAGCAGATACCTTTGGCCAACAGAAATTTAACATGGTTAAAACTGAATTACTCACACTAGTGTTTGAATTTAGTAACACAGTAACCTTTACAAAATACAGAAAGTGATCAGTAATCTCAAATTACACTTTTTTCCTTAGGATAGAGACCATGTTTATAAATGGGCCCCATGACCTTTTATACATCCAACACAGGGGTCAGGAACCTATGGCTTCCTGACCCCTGATCTAACAGCTTATAGCAGCCATAAGATGTTTGCTGTAACAAATACGTTAATGCAAATTGCAGTCAGAAATTAACATTATGAAAGGACAATTTTTGGGAGACTCCTGTGCTTGGAGGGGCCGTGTTCTCCAACTGCTTTACGACAAGCCGAATTCAAAAAGGTTGAAAAATGCTGACACTAAAAAAAGAGAACAACTTATAGTCGTTAAAACTGGTTGATTTGCATATTACACTCCACCCGGTTTGTCTGCAACAGCATAGACATCAGTATTACTCGTCCCTCAACATTCCTTCAAAAGACGGAGCAGGTCAGATCATACCTGTGCTCTACGAAGGCCTCAATGAGTTCCTGGCGCAGACAGGCCAGGCGATGGCGATGTTGTCGAGGAAAGCCTAGCTTTTGGCTCTCTGGGTTTAGCCCCTCCCCTTCTACGGGCAGGAAGTTGAGGTCAGGAGGAAATGTGCACAACAAGTCCAGGATGTAGTGGCGTCCATCATTGCCGATGATCCCCTTGCACTCGACAGATGAGCAGAACTCCACAGCCGTGTCCTTATCATTGAGAACAGCATGATGCTGCACTTTCAGAGGCCGGCTTGTCTTTTCAAGTAGCTCCAGGTATTTGGGGTGAGACACCACGGTCTTTCCGAAATCAATGGAGCCATAGATGACGCTCTGCTCCTGTTCGCGCTCCAGGATGCCGGGGATGATAGACTGAGCGGTGACACGATAACCCCTGTGGTTAGTAATATACAGAATATTATGATTGCAGGTAAAATGAAGACATCTATGAAACCATAAACCATTATAAAGGGACTAAAGAGTTGCTTAAACATATTGATGAAATCTTGGTGTATATCTACCTGTAGTCCACAACCACAGTGCCTAATGTATACAGCCCTTCCACATCAACTGCACCATAGGCTCGCACACCATTCAGATCATTGGTTGGGGCGGTGTGTGCTGCGGCGTCTCCTCCCAGCTCTTTGTAGTGATCATGAACATCAAAGCCCAAGCTGAAGAAGATGTTGTTCCAGATGAACATCTGCATGCGTGTCTCCTCACCAGGATTGATGGCCATCACATTGCCATCAATTACCGCCATAGCACCCCGTGTAGCTGCTGCAGCAAAGTCACTATGAACCTGAAAGAAGGTGCAATGTGAGATCAAGTTACACTGGGTTTTACCATAAAACTCCTCCTAATCTTTTTTGACCGCTCCTGTCAAAGGCCGCAACTGGGGGTCATCCTTCTCCATCATCGGCATTCCTTGCATTCACCTGCACGTCCTCCCTCCTCACATCCACAAATCTGCCTTTTGGCGTTCCTCTTCTCCTCCTAGTAGGTACTTCCTGAATTAGAATTCTTCTACCAATATACTGTAGCATTCTTCCCCTCCCTCCACATGCTCAAGCCATGACAAGCTGTCCTCTTTTGCTTAATTTCCAAAACACTCCTACCTGTACTAACCCTCTCACCTATTTAATTCTAATTTTGTTTATTATCGGTGCTCCCAGAGAGAGTCACAGCATCTTCAACTCTGCCACGTCCACCTCCTATTTTTTTTTTACTTAAACCATACAGTATAGCTGGTCTCATTACTGCCTTGTAAACCATTTCCCTTCATTCTTGCAGATACCTTCCATCACAAATCACTCCAACCACCCTTCTCCTCCCATTCCAACCTACCTGCACTCTCTTTTTCATTTCTTTACCACACTATCACCTCAGGGAGTTAAAAATTCATGTTCTGATAAATTCACCTTGAAAATGGCTCTTTCTCTCAGCAAACGCTCAGGCAGGTTCTTACGCGAGAGCTCTCTTGTTGTCTGCAGCTCTTCGTTCCAGTCTCTGGTCTGCAGAGAGGTAGAGAACATTTCATAACAAGACCACTTTCTAAAATGGTCCCGACATCCAATAATAATACTAAATGGTCATCCATAGCCTACCTGGCCAGGTATGTGTTCCTCATAGCCCAAGCGGGAGGTGTAGGCATCCTCAGCCCTTACGCAGTCCATGGAATGATCAATCTGGGGTGCCGTCCAGTTGTACACTTGGAACGGTGTGGCTATTCTCTCAAATGGATGTCTCTGAACTCTGCACACAAAATCATAACCAGACAATTCTTTTGTTTACATCACAGCAGATGGCAGATGATTAAGGTAAATAAAAAAAGGATGTTATATCAAGCAATACGCTATTAATTAACACTTTGCAAAAAATGCATAAAGTAAAGTATGGGTTCAAAGTTCAATTAATTCATTTTATCCTTTATTAGGGTCATGGAGAGGCCGGTCCCAATGTTGGCAAAGGAAAGGTATAACCTGAACAGCTCACCAGACTATTGCAAGGCCAAGAATAAATTTTCAAGAACCCAAAGATCTTCTGGTGTGTTTCCAGAGCCAATTTCAGTATCTGGGCCATAAGGTCCCACTTTGCACTTGAGTAGGCAGGCATTTATATACAAAGAGCTACAGGGTAAAGGTCACACCAAACTAATTAGTCAAAGGCCAGGCTTGGTTTAACCTAATGAATGACACACTTAGATTGTGTATTCATTTATAGATTTGCTAATTTGGCTGCTGTGACCCTGGAGCAAGGTCAAGTTGAGCATTATACAGTCCCATCCCAGATCTTCCTGAGGGAAACCCATGCAACAAATTTGAGTCGTTTCCTATTAAAATTATTGACTGAACAAGCCCAATACACTAACTTGACTTGCTGTGACCTTGAAATAAGGATGAAGAGTGCCACGTACAATCCTAAATTAAATCCTCCTGCAGGGGTCCCATCCAACAAATCTCATGCAACGTCTTTAAATGTTATCGCATTACAAGGAATTGAAGAGTCACATATACATACATAAAAAAAAAAGTGATACTGTGACCTTAACACACAGTCAAAGTAACCCATATACAATGCCACCCTACTCACCACTGAGAGGGACCCATAGACCAATATATGTTATACTTCCAAATACAGACGCTCCACGACTTACGTTTTTATTTGGTTCTGGACGGCCGAACGCAAGTTGAAAGTGAACGTAAGTTGTTACAGTGATGTATGATGTGTGACGTATGACGCTCATACTGTACTATACATCCATAAATACCATTACCGTATCTCATAAAACAACCCAAATCAATTATTACAAATATATCAAATAATATCAACATTCATTTCAAATAAGTCACTTATTTATACCGAGTCATTTTACATGAAGCTTAAAACAGCCAATCAACACTGACAACATGTGAAGCGCTCAAAACCGAAAGTAGTGTACTTGCTGTGGGTTATACGGACTTCCGGTCTTTCAAGTGCGCAAGGGTGCCGTTGAACTCGTTTAAAACTCAGCCTGCAGTGATGTGAATCACCAGCAGAGCGGAGAGTTCTTTTTCTGGATTCGGGTTTTCATTCATTTTACAACTCTCTTTGCTTAACGGAGTATGCATGGTAGATTTTGCCGATCCGAGCAGATAGTTAATTAATCTCTGTGTATGAGACTTGCACTCATGCTGGTAGGCTTATGCTTCTGACCAACCATATTTGCTTAGGGTTACAAAAGTCCGCAAAACAGTGTAAACACAAATATCACAGAGACGACGTCTTAACACAAGGGTAACACGCTATATAACTGATATATGTATCATTGGGGGGCAGTGGTTGTCTAGTGATATAGGGCACTGGATCGCTGATCCAAAGGTTGGGGGCCATGTCTCTCACTGTCTATGGTGAGAGGTTCATGTAAAAGAACCATTGCTGACATTCGTAAAGAGTACGCTGCAAAGTCGTCAGCGTGTTTCTGTCCCTTGCTAAAAAGGCTGTGACAGGAAGGGCATCTGATGTAAAAACCTCTGCCAAATCAAACGTGCGAATCAGATGATTCGCTGTGGCGACTCCCGAGTAAAAGGGGAAAAAGCCGAAAGGAAGACAGACAGACAGACATGTATAACTGAACTGGGAAGAAGGAGGGGCACGTTCAGTCTGTCGTTTGTAAACAATGGACGCAGCGTCATGAAGTCAGCGTACTACGTAGGCACATCTAAACTCAAAATTTGACTTTTTGTTATTTGAAAAAAATAAAATAAAACGTAAAATAAAAAAAAAACGTAAAACGGATGAACGTAAGTCAGGAAGCGTCTATATATTGGACTCAGAAGGTAAGCAGAGGTGTAAGCAGAGAAGGTTACTATAGAAATGGGTTCTGTTCATCTGTCTTATGAGTTGGGGGAGCAAAAAATAATAATAAAATTAAAAAAATAAAGGGTAATGTGTGTACAGTATCTGCTTTCCTGCAGTGCATAGACAATAGGAACTTATTCAGGAAAAATAGGAGTACAACTACGGAGATGGTTAAGCGCTTTTAAATTCCTTAATAATTCCTGAAACCAGGTGGGAACATGTGAACATTACAGTTGCCATCACCTTTTCTTCTGTAGAGCAGTAAAGTTCTTCTTAAAGGCCGGGCTGACCTGACTCAGCAGTTCCACCAGAGAGTGGCTCAGAAAGCTGGGATTGGCAGGCTTAGGGTTGAAATTGTAGGTGGTGGACCTAAACATGCAAATATATAATTATACACCATACCAGACAGCCCTAGATAGCATAAATACAGAAATAGTGTCTATTTCTGTACGAATAATAATGAAATTAGAAAATAAACACATAGTGAAGGAAGATGCTAATTTTAGTGAGGTCCGACTGAACTCACTGGTTGAGGTAGAATCCGCGTGTGGAGGCAGTAATGCTGATGTGCCGTTCTTCTACTGTCACAATGTACAGGTACATAAGGTCTCCGTGCATTTTCCTGTTGCCGGGCGGAGGATTCCAGCCACTCATTGTGAGGACCTTGAGGCACTGAAGTGGCTGTGGATAGAGTGCATTACAAGCGTCACACGTAAATAAAAAATGTCAGATAATAACAGATATGCACTCAGGCTGACCAATACATCAATATGAACAAAATACTGTAATTAAAACCACATTACACTTGTGTAAAAGAGTGGCAGGTTGTTTTTATTTTTTGATGTGCTATATTAATCCTACAAGGGACATTTACCTCTTAATTTAACCCATCCAAAATGAGCACACACATATAAACAGTGAGTAGTGGGCAGCCACAGTGCAGCACCCAGGGAACAGTTGTGGGTTAGGTGCCTTGCTTGAGGGCACTTCAGCCATGAAGGTGGAGGGAGAGGTTTGCTGCACCCTCCCCACTACCATACATTTTTTCTGATAGTTCGGAAATCAGGGCAGTGGTGGTCTAGTGGTATAAGGCGCCGGATCGCTGATCCAAAGGTTGGGGGTTCGAGTCCCACTCTCCACAAGGTTGTCACTGTCCTCCCCAGTGCAGCTAACTGGGTTATCAAAGGCAGGCCATGTCTCTCACTGTCTGTGGTGTGAGGCATGTAAAAGAACCATTGCTGACTTTCGACAAGAGTAGGCTGTAAAGCCGTCAGCGTGTTTCCGCCCTGCGATGGCCTGGCGAGCTGTCCAGGGTGTACTTTGCCCTCGCCCCGAGTTGGCTGGGATGGGCACCAGCCTCCCCATGACCCTAATTAGGATGAAGCGGTTACAGAAAATGAACCGAGTTCGGAAATCAAACCTGCTCCTCTAACCATTAGACCATGGCTGCCCCTGTTATCGTATGTATAAAATGTGATTTTTTAACCTATATTGCCACTAGAAAGTACCAAGTCATTTATGCTGCTTATTGTTCGTGATTACAGCTATTGGCAAATGAAGGTGTGGCTATCTATTTTTTTTTTTTTCAGTGGAGAAAAAGAAAAGATAGATATACTATAAACACAGAAGTTATTGAAACCCTTCCCTCACTGTTGCAATGTCTTCTAGATAAAATTTCTCGTCAGTGGAATTAAGGAGCCCAAGCCTGTTTGAGCATTGCAAAGCTCCGTACACAAAGCAAGATCCATAAACTCATTTCATACCAAAGTTGGAGTGGAAGATCCCAAGTAACCTGTACAGAGCATGGACCTCCACCAAATACCTTTGGGATAAATTGGAATGCTCACCGCACCCCAGACCTCCACACCCGACATCACTACCCGATTAATACTCTTGTTGCTGAATAAACACAAATCTTCATGACCATTGTCCAAAATCTAGTGAAAAACACTCCCGAGAGTGTGGCGATCATTAGAACAGAAAATAAGTCAGGACTGGATTGAAAAAGCATATACACTTATCAGCCATAACATTAACAATACCTGACTGGTATGGAACTAGGCAGCCTCATACAACACAAGCTGCAATGTACCTGCACAGACAGCATTAATAATTTCAGAAATTGGTATTACAGTCGCTCCCCTGTGGGATCAGAACAGACACACTAACAGCTCCCACATGCATCAGTAAGCCTTGGGCATGCATGATGCAATTTCCAGTTCACTGGTTGTCCTTCCGTGGACCAACTTTGGCAGGTACTTATCACTGCATACCAGGAATGCCCCACAACCACAAGACCTGCTGTTTTGGAGATCAATAGAACCAGTTATTTAGCCATCACAATGTGGTCCGTATACACACAGATCATTACGCTTGCTAATTTTTCATAATTCAAGCACATCAACTTCAAGAAGTGACTGCTCTACTACAGTCTAATGCATCCCACTCCTTGTCAGGTGTCAGTGTAATGAAATAGTCAGTGGCAGTGGCTTTAATGATGTTAATATTACAGCTGATTGATGCATGGCAGTGACGGTCAGATCGAACATGCATCATATCGACCTAACTAACCACAATCTCAACAATGTGGAGTGTAAGAACAGCATGGCACCAACAACCTTCCTGCTAGTTCCAACCAGCATCTTTGTTTACTTTTCTGTGTAATGTCTACACACAATTAAAAAAAAAAAAAAAAAAAAAGAAACAGAAAGGACAAAATAAAATGAAGCCCTTTAAAACATTAATAGGAACCAATGGCAGGTTGGGGTTAAAGGGAAGAAACAAGCCAGGAGGTCGAGTCTAAGACACTGTTCGTGGCATTTAGCCTAATTAGCGAAGAACTGGTGTCATACGTAACAGAAACTGTTGCTCAGTGTTGTGCTATTACATACAAAATGAACAGTTACTCAGGACGTATGGTCACATTTACCTTCCAGTCTTTGTTCTGTGGCTGAAGCGGGACAAGGGGGCGCTCTTTGCTTCCAGGTAGGATGTGTTCTGGAGGAGTACAGTCAATCTGATCAAGTTCGCTACCCTTCTTTTTACGTTTGCCGTTATCTGTCGGCATAAGAATGTAATGGGCATGAAATCAAAGCAGATAGGCCTGCAGCTGTCTCTGTTGTAAATTGAATGAACTGTAACACACACACACACACACACACACCTCCAAGATCACCATCTGTGAAGACACTGAGGAACGACAGAGAGTTACAGTCTATTCCGTTGTACGCATCAGAAGGATCCAGGCTCTTTAACAGGTCTCTTATATGACGAACATGAATGCGAGCCTCGCGCACTGTGTAGGGCTCTACATAGAAGTGAAAAAAAAAAAAAAAAAAGAAAAGAACAGATGTATAGAAACCTCTAGGAAAACAAAATAAGCTTTCTGAATATTAACAGCTCTTGATAAACATACCTTCTACCACTTTGAGCAGGGACCCCTCCTGAAGGCCCTCGATGGACTTTAGCTCAGCAAAGTTCTCCAGCACATTGCCGTCAAGCTGCAGTGAAAAACAAGTGCGATGGCAGGTGTCTTCACGGTCCAGAAGAACTTGGTGGATCTCCTGTACCATTTGCTGTGGTGATACCTGAGTAGAATAGAGGAAGTATTTTCACAACTAATAATAATCACGTTGACAAACTTCTGTTCTCGTCTCATCCATTCATTCATTTGCTGAACTGCTTAATCCTGATTAGGGTCACGAAGGCTGGTGCCCATCTCAGCCGACTCGGGGTGGGGGCAGAGTACACCCTGGACAGCTCGGTAGGCCATCACAGGGCAGAAACATGCTGACTGCTATGCAGCTACTTTTAACAAAAGTCAGCAATGGTTCTTTTACAGCCTCACACCATAGACAGTGAGAGACATGGCCGGCCTTTAACAACCCAGTTCGGTGCATTGGGGGACAGCAGTGACCGCCGTTGACAGTGAGTCATGAACCCCCAACCTTGGGATCAGTAATCCCACTGCCCATGTTCTCGTCTCTCTGAATTCAAAAGCAGGACCAGTGCTGACGTACCTGCATGTCAAAGAGCTCAATGCCTGGTGCTTGAATCTTCACAGTGAAGCCAATGTCCTGAATTACGATCACCTCCTGCTCATCGTCTTCACTAGCATCAGGATCAGTGCTGCCATCCTGCTTGGACTCCGTCTCCTCGGTCTGTTCATGTCCTCCGTCACCATTCATTACTGCTGTAGCTGCACTGTGAGCTGGGAAGAAAAAAAATAAGTCATGTTCACAGTAGGGTAAGAACTGAGACATGTCACATTTGGGTCAATTATACAGAAGGGTCTTGTTAAGATTCAACAGATAGGAAATATACAGTACACAGTTATTTAGTTCCATTTAAAACCGAGAACACCATGCAATTATTATACGTCCTTGTATGATTATGGTATCACTCACTTGGTCCTCTTCCTCAGACTCAGAGAATAAAAAAGTTCTTATAGAAATGAACTCAGTGCCTCAATATATTTCACTGGTTTTAAATAGTACACAAAAGCTACAATACACTTTTGCTGGTGAAGCAAACACACATTCAATGCCGTCTTCACGTTAGACAGAACATGCGTGTGGCCAGTACCCATAATATGCAAAATATTATGGGTACTCAGCCACATGCATGTTTTGTCCAATGCAGTGCTTCTCGAATAAATAGGGGGGCCTTGAGGGACGGGTGGGGGGTGGGGGGGGTTTGACCATGCTTGCATGCTTTTCTGGAATTGTGTATGAAAATTAAATGTAATTGATCCTCCATTCCAGTAGTTGGCAGTAGCGCTCTCATTGGACGAGCAAACGATATGAAGTGCAGTAAACATCCCCTCAAGAAACAACATGAAAAATTTTCTAACAGGAAAAGAAAAACAAAGAAAAAAGGTGGACAGAAATGGAGATATTAAGACATAAATAAGCTGAATGAGTTTACATGAGGATGTATTTGCTTTTATTTCAGGCACATTGGTGCACTTTAAATCTTTTCTGTTACAGAAGTTTTTCTTTATTGTAAGTTGAACGACGGTATGTTTCTTTCTTTTTTGTTTTTAAATGTTAATAAAGATACAATGTTATGCAGAGGTGTACTGAATAATTTTATAGACAAATACTACTTATAGTCACTCATGGAGTGGGACAGTGGTGGTCTAGTGGTATAAGGCGCCGGACCGCTGATCCAAAGGTTGGGGGTTCGAGTCCCACTCTCCACAAGGTTGTCACTGTCCTCCCCAGTGCAGCTAACTGGGTTATCAAAGGCAGGCCATGTCTCTCACTGTCTATGGTGCGAGGCATGTAAAAGAACCATTGCTGACTTTCGACAAGAGTAGGCTGCAAAGCCGTCAGCGTGTTTCCGCCCTGCGATGGCCTGGCGAGCTGTCCAGGGTATACTCTGCCCTCGCCCCGAGTTGGATGGGATGGGCACCAGCCTCCCTGCAACCCTAATTAGGATGAAGCG